>PVJD01002419.1:0-170298 GCA_004026545.1 Mormoops blainvillei | reverse complement strand
GACTGCTTTGAGTTTTCTGCTAGTATTTCTGCTTCTCACATGTTTCCGTTCCCTTTTTTACCCCCCGATTTCTATGGTTTGAGTTCCATTTGTCATAATGAATTAGAACTTTTGATCATTTTTTACTTAAAAACTGTTATAATTTCAGATTGGACTGAAACTGGCCCATAGATCATCAATATAGTGACCCTTGTATATGTTTTGAGATATTTTAAATCCCATTGGCAAGTGAAAGGAGAGGCCAAAGGTATAAAACAGAGGCAAGAATTCTCAGTGGCTTCTCTTTACAGAACATGTAGTGAAAAGTAAAAACCAGTTAAGATGGTTTAACCAACAATAATGTCTTTATATTATATAAATTTACCAGATGATTAATACTTTTGATTGGGATCACTTTATGAGCCATAGTAGATCAACATTAACATTGAAGTTAGCAAAAATATCATCAGAATGACAGAGTAAGATATATATGTGAATATATATTCATAAAACTGTTTATATGAATTTGCAAATATATATATTTATTATATATAATAAATAAAAGCCCTTTATCATTAGTCTTGTTACTAGTCTAAATTCTTTGTTATTTCTAAACCGAAAGAGTTTTTAATTAAATTAATTTCAGTACATATTATCAATGGATATTAGTGACTGGAGAAACACCTTTCTCTTCTGCTTCAATTTCCAAGAGAAAGGCTTTTTGGCTTAGGGTGACACTTGACTTTTATACTACTCACATTCTCATCTCTGTGGACAAAGGACTGAATTATTTGCTAAATTTTGTAGAAGGAATTGTTTATAGTCATTTAATCCCCATTCTTCCTCTCTGTTTTGGTGCCAGCCCCCCAAAATTACAAATTTCTGAGCCTTCAGTCTGAAGCTTGCAGTTGGAGGCTTTGAATTTTTTAGGTCTGTTCGAGTATGTTTAATTGTAGTTTGAAGTATTAGCAACCCCTCTCTGCTGCAGATTTAAAACAAATTGTCTCAACAGCTTATCATCATGATGCTGTTATCTTCATCTCATGCCTTTGTCTCTTGGGCCTTTTATTTCAATTCATCCCCGTCTCATGAGAGAAAGAAAGTGATTTTATTTTTCTGAAATGTAGAACCCCAATGCAAAGAAACAGATTTTAGTTTTAATTTTTATTTACAAAAGCCTGGTAAATATTTTACATAATCATTTAATCCTCATGTGAAAACACTAAAATTTATATGTGTATGTACATACACCGGTATTCACAGTTAGAGATCCACACAAAATCTCTCTTTGAAGCCCTGGCTGGTGTGTCTCAGTGGGTTGGGAGTCATTGTACAAACTGAAAGTTCACCAGTTTGATTCCATAAAATCATAAAAAAAAAAAAGCTTTCTGTGAAATAACAGTTTTTTTTCATATTCGGACAATCCTCAGTTGGACCAGTTGTAAGTTTCTATTTTGGTTGAAACTTGACTTCCACAGATTTTAGTTACATATATATATAAAACTTAAAGGTAACTTTATTTTTCCCCCTCATAACATGTTTGATATACTTTCACAGCAAAGATTTTGCATTTAAAATGTGCAGAAGTTCCAGGAGATAAGATGAAGGTAATTTAGATGAAATTATACTGACAAACCTCAAAGGGCAAAAAGAGAAAGTTGATTCTTCACTGTAATTTTTATCCTTCCTAAATTAATTTAAGTAATTAAATTTATTTAAATTATTTTTCTTAATCTACTTAAACTCTATTCTTAATTTTCAAGAGATAATGTGTTAAAACCATTTATATGAATTTGCAAATATTTTTCAAGGCTAAATCTTGTTCCGCATAAAGTAATTTTTTTTGAATTATTAATCCCTAAAGACCTGTGTCCTTAATTGTCCATTACGATTTTTTACTGAATTCAATTTATTAATGCTTAGAAGCTGAAGAGTTGATAGAATTTGTCAATTAATTATCCAACCAAACTTTTGCATTAAAATAATGGCAAAAATATATTTATAGGTTAGATTGGGAACAGACCTAAATATAGAAGTTTCTTTATAATAAATAAAATGGACATTTTAGGCTTCAACTCATTTTATTTTTATCAGTATATGACTTAATGAATGTGGTCTCTCATTTTGAATTCTTTGTCACCTACATTGGTTGAATTATATGGTTTCCTCCTAGATCTCTGGTATCTCCTAGGCCAGCTACTTTGTAGGCTGATTCTTTGCCATGTGGTTATTAAATGTTGAAGTTCCTTAAAGGTTTAGTCCTGAGCCTCCTTTCTCCTTACTTCACATTCCCCTTAGCCCTCTGTGCATACGCCTCATGAACATCCCTCACTACAGAAGTACGCCTTATATTTCCAGCCCTATTCTTTCCTCTCAGCATGGATGCATACAGTCGCTCCTTACTTGGCATCATCACCCAGTTATTTAAAGTCACCTCACACCTCATTATCTTTCAGTGTTCTTCTGAGCATCCCTGCTATTCCCCTAGTTTCACAAGTCAGAAAGTGATGAGTCATCATTGACAACTTCCTCTTCCTCATTTCCTGTGTCTAATCCCTTTATCTTACCATGTCTCTCAAATGCGTCTTCCATATCTCTTCATTCACTTTTTATTGTGACCATCCCAGTCCAAATTACCATAATTGCAGACATCATCAATGGAGATTTAATGTTGGTGTTGATATGTTAATATCGGACTATTTATTTGTATTAATTTCAGGAAAATATAAAATGTATCCAGGAGACAGATAATTTTGGTCATATAATGTTATGTCAACATGTCAGGAAATAGTGGCATCCTCATTGTTTTATTTCTCTGGGGTAAGGTTCCTATCAACCACAAATAACACATAAATCATTTATTCATTTAAAGACTTCTAGAGTCAATATCCTATACCAAGATTACCTAGATGACAATCTTTTGGTTATATATAAAAATACAGTAGAGCCCTGGCTGGTGTGGTTCAGTGGATTGAATGCAGGCCTGTGAACTGAAAGGTCATTGGTTTGATTCACAGTCAGGGCACATGCCCAGGTTGTAGGTCAGGTCCCCAGTTGGGGGTAGGAGAGAGGTAATTGATCCATAGATGTATCTCTCGCACATCAATGTCTCTCTACCTTTCTTTCTCCCTTCCTTCCCCTCTCTAAAAATAAATAAATAAAATCTACAAAACATAGATATTCCACTGAAGATCTTAATTATTATATTTTATTTATTATTATTAGACTTTTTTTTCCTGTATGTGTGACAGTCTTTGAAGGACTGGTATCTTACAAACAATGTGTTCCAGGAGAGATAATAGAGGGGCATCATTAAGTAGTGGGATAAGTTTCCCATTTGAATTAGATCACAATTTAAATCCTAACTCTGATGGCTTACCTTTACCTAAATTTTTATGGCTTCTTCTAATTGCTTTCCACTGGGTTTCCTTATGTGTAAGAGTGCATTAATAATACCTTCTCTTGGGTTATGAGGACTATCAGCTAAAACACAATTCTTGAAACACATTATGAGACCTAGGGCATTGCTTCTCATACTCCTGAACAATATTAAAACTGTGTTATAGAAAATATTATTTAAACATTAATTTTTTTAAAAAATTACCATACAGAAAAATTAAGATGTAAATTTAATCCTAAATAAACTAAATTTCATTAACAAAAGTATTTAGTGTATGGTTTGCTTCATTAATATATAGTTATTAAAATGTACTGAGTATGTCCTTTTATTTTAAACTGCTTAAATGTCTTATGGTTGCTATTTTGTGCACCAATTATAAACCAATGAATCAGATAAAATCACACTCCTGTTTATTACATTATTACTAACTCTGTCATAGCTGTGTTATAAGTTACCTGAGAAAGCACACCTCAAGTAACACATGCTTATCATTATAAACCAATAGTCACATACCAATTACTTTATTGTTTGCTAAATTTTTATCACCTTAATTTTAATCTGGAAATTTAAACTCGAAAGGCCCAATTAAATATAATTTGCCTCTTCAGATGGAAATATCACGCAATTGTTCTACTCATTTTTTTCTAAGTAGTCAGTTTCATGCCCAATTTTCTCCATTTAACATATTTTATACAGAGCATATGGAATAGCTTTTTTACATCTTCCATCAGGCATGTGGAAGTTGGTGAGAAAATAGATCATAAAAAAAATCTTTAAAAATACATGAAATACATTCAAGATGTATAAGGGAAACCAAATGCAGATTTTTCACAGCCTGGCATATTTAGAAGTGAGAAAAGCACTGGGTCCAATGCCTTGATCTCACTTTTGCTCAAATTACTGAATACGCATAAATACCAAAGCAATATTTATCTTTGTTTTCTATAATTTTCATGATGGAAGAAAAAAATATTCAATTAACACTTAAGTTTGTTTAGTGAGTATACCTATATTTTAAGAGTCTGATATTATTTAAATTGAATGGAAAAAGCAAATCCAGTTCCTCTGGAACAACAGCTATATAAAAATCACAAAGCATAGATTAGAAATGGAAGGCCTTATAGTCCTTCGGATCCACACAAATAGTAAAATTAGAGGAAGTAGAGGAAATGTGAGGGAATTTTTTTAGTCTTTTTCATGTGCCTTTAGCATGATGCCTGAATATATTGAGTAGGGTTTAATTGTAAACTTTTGTAAAAATGAATAAGATATTGAACTTTTTATGGCTTCCTAAATTTAAAGCACTATGCTAATATCTTTATATATGCTTCTTCTTTAAACTCTCATAGCATCATTATATGGCGATGAGGTACGATTAATAATATTTTCTTTTTCCATTGGAAGAACCTGAGACTTTAAGAAATTATGCCTAAGATCACACTTTTATAAAATTGGTGAGAGTAGGAGTTGAATTTCAGTCTTTGGGTTTGAAAGCTTAGTTTCTAAATCACTGCATTATATGACTTTCATATGAGTAGGCTGATAATCCAAGAAAAGTTATTATTATATCTTGTTACTTCCACATAGAGTGGCATGTCTATAATTACACATATTATCTCATTTTAATTTTAAAATGATCTGTAACTATCTAAACTCAAGTGAGGTTTATAGATAATGCAATTCAGGCTTTGGGAATTTAGATTTGTTTTAGATCAAACAGAGAGTAAGTGGCAGAGTTAAAATTTAAGCTCAAGCCTTCTGACTATTCAAGTCTTGGAAAGGGTTGTTTTTCTAGTTGTATGAGTTGTTCAATTTATACTTATTCATATATATACTTTCATATATTTCTTCCTTTTGAGAATATCATATATTGATAAAATTATGAGGTTAGTTTTTTTCTCCCTTATTTCAACAGAAATTTATTTACTTCCTGTTATTTCCCAGATATACAGGGTAAGTCAAAAGTAGGTTTACAGTTGTTCATGTAGAAAATAATACAGTAATTAATAAATAATAATACAAGAATGAACTCTGTTTCATGTACTCACAATTGTATACCTACTTTTACCCCACTCTGTAGATTACTATGGGCATAATTAAAAAGAAATTGAACCTAGCTTTTAAAGAATTTACAGATTAAAATTAATGAAGATATAAACAACCAATTATAGTGTAGTGGCATAAGTACTTTCCTTAGTAGCATTAAAAAACTATAATGAAGGGCTATGGTATTCCTTTTGTCTTGCATTGGAGTCTAAAAGAAGAGATTATTTTGAAGTCCTGGGATAGAGTAACGGTAATTACTATTTGATCTTATCGTGTGTTATTGTCCTTTCAAATAATCAACTGCAAGTTTACTCAGTCAATCAATATGCTTTAGGCAGCTCTATCTGAGAGACTTTGCAACTGGCTCTGTTGGTCTATCACTTGAGTGCTGCCCTCTCGGTGCTCACAATGAAATCAAAGAAATGAGACACCGCATTTCAAAATAATCTTAGCTTGTAAGGGTAGGGGGTTTTCTGCTCTGTCCATGAGTGTATTCCAAGCTATTTGTAAAGACCAGTTACTAGTAAGTACTCAAATAAATGACTGAACGATTGAATGAGCACAAAGGAGATAGTGGACTTTGACACCAAATATACCTGGGTTCAATCCATATATCCTTTAATTTCTAATTATTTGACTTTGGGGCTTTGAGGAATAAACTCATCGAAACATATATGGAGTAGTTCTGAGGATTAAAAATAAAGTATGTGAATTATAGGTTTCTTTGTAGTTACTCATGAACTAGAACAATTTTTAAAATTGATAGACATATTAAAGTTGCTAAGCAATATCATGACAATATTATAAACCCCAATGTAGTTAAAACAGATAGTGTAGCAAACTGCCTTGAACTTCACAGATAGAACTTAATTCTGTTTCTGACTTCTATTTCCTACCTCTCTTTTAAGCACATTGTTTGAATTACCTATAAAGATTACCTAAGGGGGATTATGGCCTGGAGAATGTCTAACATAGTGCTGGGCAGGTAGCAGGGATTCCATAACTGGTATCGGGCTAGAGATTATTGTGGATTAGAATAATCGAGGAATGGTTTACATAGGCCAAAAAAAAAAAAAAAGGTAAATTAAACACACATTAAAAACAAAACAAAAAGAGGAATGTTTTCAAATAAATAGTGGAGGCACATAATCATTTTAAAATGTTTGTGTGGAAAACATAAAATATTACTTCAAATGTATTTAGGTAAGAAACAGCAGCAATATTACAAAATAACATAACTATGGCTGTTCTATAGTCATAGCTAACCTTGCTTAAAAATAAACACTAATGTTTATCAATTACTCCATGGTCATCAATTTTAATGGATAATTTGCTTAATCATTTTTATAGTTAATGATATTAATATTTCTATTATTACATATCTTTTGTAGATCAGGAAAGTGAGATTTTAAAGAGGTTAAATAATTTGACCAAGGTCATCTATTGAATGGATTTCCAGAAAGGATTTATTTACGAATCTGGTATTTCTCTAAGTATGGGTCATAGATATACTTTAGATTAATACTTATGGTGTTTTTAAAATGTATATTTTTGGCTTTATCCCAGATACACTGGGATAAATTCCTGGACCAGGAGTCCATATTTTCAATAAACAATCTAGGAAAATTGTATATATATTGCAATTTGAAAACCAATCCAATATACCCATTTTATATATTTCATATGCCAGTCCAGTTTTTCAACATGGTGGTATATAAGTTATCTGGAGTCACCTTCAGTGTCCTCATCTACAAAGTGGGAAAAATAATAATATCTATTGTGTATAATTATTTTAAGGATTAGATATATAAGCATATAGAAAGTCCTCAGAACAGAACCTAACAAATTGTTAGTATTTGATAAAAGTAGCTACAATTTTTATTTAGTCATTTTTTTATTTAATTCAGTGCCCTTTTTTTGTCTATTTTTAAATTGTTGTTCAAGTACAGTTTTGTCCATTTTCCCCACCCCTCCCCCACCCTCGAACCCACCGCCTTTGGCTTTGCCCATGAGTCCCCCATACATGTTCCTTGACCACCCTTCCCTTGTATTCCCCCATCTTCCCCTCCCCCCTCCTCTGTTCACTGTTAGTTTGTTCTTCACTTCAAAGTCTCCAGTTATTTTTTTTCCTAAGAAATGAGATTTTATTTACAAAGTGTATATATTTTTGAATCTGCAAGTTAATGTATAAACCATAAAATATTTTATGAACCATAAGTAACACATTATTCATTATATTTGTAATGAATATGTTTGAATCTTGATAAGAAAGGTAGAGAAAATTTAGTTTCCCATAAAATGTAAATTAAGTATAGTTTATACTGGTTCATTTCTAATTTCTTTTTTTTTTTGGTATATTTTATTGATTATGCTATTACAGTTGTTCCTTTTTTCTTTTTTCTTGCTTGTTTGTCCTGTTGATTAGTGTCCACTTATAGGGGAAATCATATTATATTTGCCTTTCATTGCTTGGCTTGTTTCCCTTAGCAAAATGCTCTCCAGTTCCACCCATGTTGTTGCGAAGGGTGTGAGCTCCTTCTTTCTTTCTGCTGCCTAGTATTCCATTGTGTAAGTATTCCACAGTTTTTTGATCCACTCATTTACTGATGGACACTTAGGTTGCTTCCAATTCTTGGCTATTATAAATTGTGCTGCTGTTGGGGTACATAGGTTCTTTTGAATTTGTGTTCCCAGATTTTTAGGGTATAATCCCAGGAGTGGAATTGCTGGGTCAAAAGGCAGCTCCATTTTTAGTTTTCTGAGGAATTGCCACACTGTTTTCCACAGTGGCTGTACCAGTCTGCATTCCCACCAACAGGGTACTAGAGTTCCCTTTTCTCTACAACCTTGCCAGCACTTATTGTTTGTTGATTTGGTTATGGTGGCCATTCTGTCTGGTGAGAAGTGGTTTTAATTTGCATCTCTCTGATGGCTAGTGATGCTGAGCATCCTTTCATAGTCTCTGGGCCCTCTGTATGTCCTTCTTGGAGAAGTGTCTGTTCAGTCCTTTGCCCATTTCTTAACTGGGTTGTTTGTCTTCCTGGAGTAGTGTGAGTTCTTTATATATTTTGGAGATCAAACCCTTGTCTGATGTATCATTGGTGAATATATTTTCCCATAAGATTGACTCCCTTTTCATTTTGCTGATGTTTTCTGTAGCCGTGCAAAAGCTTCTTATTTTGAGGAAGTCCCATTTGTTTATCCTTTCCTTTATGTCCCTTGCTCTAGAGGATATATTAGTGAAAATATTGCTGCATGGAATATCTGGGATTTTCCTGCCTATGTTCTCCTCTAGGACTTTTATGGTTCCACAACTTATATTTAAGTCTTTTACCCACCTTGAGTTTATTTTTGTGTGTGGTGTAAGTTGGTGGTCAAGTTTCATTTTTTTGCATGTAGCTGTCCACATATCCCAATGCCATTTGTTGAAGAGGGTATTTTTACTCCATTTTATGCTTTAGCCTCCTTTGTCGAATATTAATTGACCATAGAAACATGGGTTTATTTCTGGGCTCTCTGTTCTGTTCCACTGACCTATGTGTCTGTTCTTAGGCCAGTACCAGGCTGTTTTGATTACAGGAGCCTTGTAGTATAGTTTGATATCGGGTATTGTGATCCCTCCTGCTTTGTTCTTCTTTCTCAAAATTGCTGTGACTATTCGGGGTTGTTTATGGTTCCATATAAGTTTTTGAATTCTTTGCTCTATATCTGTGAAATATGTCAGTATTTTAATAGGGATGGTGTTGAATCTATAAATTGTTTTGGGTAGTATGGACATTTTGATGATGTATTTAGTCATTTTTTTCAAGATTGCCTTGAACTAGAATGAGTCTCAGAGATCAGTTTATTCATTTTAATTATTTTTCTCTCCGTATTCATTTTCTCAGACTGAAGAATCCTAACTTTCTGGTTTTTCATGTATGTATTCCATCATTTGGGCCATTTAAATGACATCTTCCTGAGCTTTTTGCAACTATATTATATCTTTAATTTTACTAGCAATCACACCACAGAATATTGCAGATGGGGCCTCACAATAATTTCACAGTAGAATAGGCTTGTGTTTTGTGTTAGTTTCCTGCCCTTCCTAATGCTGCCCAGTGTTTTTAATCTTCTTGTGCACATTAAGGGAGAAAAAGGCCAAATCATTCACTTTCTTTTTCTGGACTGGAACTAAGAGCTCAGGGCCTGTCACCTTAAAAAAATAAAATAAAAGTGCTTAAATTCATTCTCTCTAAATGCATTATCCTAATTAAAATAATAACACTTTATATTCTTATAATGGTTTATGATTCAGAAAATACATTTGGTCAGAAGCCATAAACGTACTATTACATGAGACATTTTACTATCCTATTGCATTTTAAAGGCATACACATACCCACCCAGACATAATGCCAAATCAGATGTTTTTTCTCACCTTATTCTAAATCTTACTATACAATCAATATGAGGTAAAATTTAGGAATGATCCCTGCAGTATGTATACCTGTTGTAAGAAAGTAGAATTTTAGAATATTTTTAAAAGATTGAGAGAGTTTATATATATCATTAATTGTCATTTGTGACTAAATCAAAGTCTCCTGATTTCTAACTTAGTTTTTTGTTGTGCTCAACTGAGTCTTGGTACAGCCACAGAGAAGCCCCAGGACACTTCAGCTGATGGGGGTGGGCAGACCCGTGGGCCCTGAAGAACAGAGCCCTTTCAGCCCCTGTACCAGAAAAGCCTATTTTGTTTTAAAAAAAAAGATATTTATTTATTTTTATTATTTTTAATTCTATTTTATCGATTATGCTATTACAGGTATCCCAGTTTTCCCTGTTTTCCCTCCCTCCCCCCAGCACCACCCGACTCCTTCAGGCAACCCCCACACCGCTGTCCGTGTCCGTGGGTCCTCATCTTTGGCTACTCTGTCCTCTATGCTCTACTCTACATCTGCATGACTGTTCCGTAACTATCGATTTGCACTCTTTAATCCCTTCTTCACTTTTTTCACCCATCCCCCAACCCTCCTCCCACCTGACAACCATCAAAATGTGTTCTATAACTGATTCTGTTTCTGTTCTGCTTGTTTATTTTGGGTTTTAAATTCAATTTGTTGATAGATGTGTATTTATTGTCATTTTATTGCTCACTGTTTTTGATCTTCTTCTTCTTAAAGAAGACCCTTTAACATTTCATGTAATACTGGTTTGGTGATGATGAATTCCTTTTGCTTTTTCTTGTCTGGGAAGCTCTTTATCTGCCCTTCTATTTTAAATGATGGCTTTGCTGGGCAGAATAGCCCATTTTCAAGTATTATCATCTGGTGTAAAATTTTACTTTAAGAAAAGGTGCCATGATTAAAACGGGACTGAAAATTACTATACTAGGTAATAGATGATTAAGTTTTTAAAATCTCCACCAGAAATCAGATCAAAAAAATTCAATAAGCCTAGGTAATAGATAAAACCACAATTTCAGGGGCTTAAAATCGTCCTATACATCCAGCAGATGGCTGTGTTTCATTTTGTCCACATTTAGAGACCAGCTACAGGACCTCTGTTTACTGTGACAGAATAAATGTAGCAAATCATCCATTGCCCCTTAAAGTTTATTCCCAGGGTGGCACTGCTAGGTGCATCTGTTGGCTTTTCATCATCTGAGCAAATCACACAGTCATGCCTAATTTCAAGAGGGATGGAATTTTACTCCTACGCTGTGATATGATGGAGAACTGGAAATAGGAGAAAACAGAAGTTAATGACAATAAGAGCCAACCTTATGTAAGAGAGTATGCTGTAAAAACAGCTACACAACTTCTAACCTCATGGACCTTGGAGGACTAATTAGATTCTCTTGCAACAAGATTGATAGATGTATCATGTGCATTTTCATCATAATATGGACATATAGAAGTAGAACCTCCCAGAATCTAAAAAGTAGAACAGTAAGGAAAATGAGGCCTCAAAGCTTATTGATTATAATGTGTGATTATAAAGTCTTTAACCCTTCTGTTTCCCAATATCCTTGTTATAAATTATAATTAAAGTTAATATTACAAATATGACTATAACAATGCTTTCAACTTTCAGAGAGAAAATACCACTTTCTTTAAAAATGTGCTATAATTTCTTTACAAAATATCAAGTAAAAGACATGTTTTAGCTTTTTTTAAAACAAGTACTTGATTAGCTTTCTAAAAAGCTATATTCTTAGATTAACAGTATGCCTTACGCTTACATTCTGTAAGCCCAGAATTATACTCATTATGATTTTCATTTATCGATGACACAGATCTGAACCAAATGAATGTATTTTGATACCTAATCTAAGAAATGTTGTAAAAGTCATTCATTTCTTCCAACATTTTTCTAGTTGCCAATCTTGAAGCAATAAGGGGTGATAAAAGTTATGGTAGCTTCTTTCAAACAAATATCTCAGATGAACTTACTACAATTTTAAGAAAGGGAAGGCTGGTTTCCTCGGACAGTGAAGGGAGGGTACTTCTACTGGTGAACAAGGTTAGGCAGAATTTAAAGGTTCAATGTTTCAGATTCATTTGTGTTCACAGAATTTTTTTTATCTCAATGTTAGTGTTCCATTCCTTCCAGTGCAATGCCTGGATCTAACATTAAAAGCAAACAAACAAACAAGCAAACAAACAAAATAACACATGGCAATATTGTGCATTTGAGTGATGCTGTAATTCTACAATCAGCCTAATTAGATTTAAGGTCAGACTCTTAGCCATGCCTGCCTTATAGCTGAAACAAAACAAAACAAACAAACAAACAAAAAACTTATTTAAGGCCATGAAGAAAACTCCCTCTTTCTGATTTCTAGAAATGGAAGTTTAAAAGTCTCAACCTATCGTCATCTTTTTCAAAGCTCTTCAGAATTGTTAGAAGCAGCCAGCAAATAATTGACATCTCAAAGCTTTTCCCTAAAATAATCCTGATGAATACCATAGATTACTGGCATCACATTTTCCTTTAGCAAAAAAAGCTGCTAAATCATCAGGCTCCAAGAGGGGAGTAATCTGATCCCAAATCCCATGTTAAAGTTGCTTTTGTGGAAACACTTGTGCTAGATACTAAAAGTGCATTAGTGAGAGTTTAATTAGCAAAAGCTCATCCTAGGTAATTCAATAGAGTGAACTAATTACAAAGAGATGGAAACACTGGAAAGTCAAACAAGGGATTGGGAGGTAAGCAAAAATATTAACAGCAGGACACCTCTACCATTTTTGGATTAGGAAAAATCAAAGAGAAAGGTAGGGTGAAGGGAGTCACTTTCAATCAGTGGAAATTGGAACCATGGGGGATGCTGCCTGATAAGAGGCTAGAAAAAAGGAGTATAAACAGAAAGTACTGGTTATTTTCCTTTCTCAAGTCTTCCAAACTTCTTGTTGTGTTTCTAGTGGCTGAACCCAACTAGAATCCTGTTGGTAAATGATCCTTGGAAAGAAAACTTGAAGAATTCAGTACCCATCAATGTAAATTAGGTCGGGAGAAGCCAAAGGAATGGATTGAGAACAAATGGCAAAGTGACAAGCACTCATTGTAGTGATGGCCCATCAAAGATTAGAGGGTAGTAGGGTATTTGAGTTCCAGAGAGATTATCACAACCTTAAAAATAATTAATTAACTAAATTTATTTTTAATCATTCGGCTTCTGGAATAAAGTCTCAAAACTTTCCTTGGTAATCAGTTACACTGTATAATAAAGGCTTCTACGTTTTTATTTTTTTAGGGTGACTGGTTAAGAAAATTATGTAGGTTTCAGGTGTACAATTCTATAATACAGCATCTGTATACTGCATTGAGTGTACACCACCCAAAGCCAGGTCTCCCTCCGTCACCATTTATCACCCCCTTGCCCTCTTTAACCTCTCGCTGCCCCTCTTCTTCCCTTCTGGTGATCACTGTACTGTAGATCCTGCTGCCTGTGTCTCTCAGCTTCTTTCTTTTTTTTTTATTAAACTCTTCACCTTTTTCACCCATCCCTCCCATCTTAGAGCTGTCAGTTTGTTCTCTAGCTCTATGAGTTTGTTTCAGTTTCGTTTTTTAGTTTATTTTGTTCTTTATATTCCACATATAAGTGAGATCATATGGTATTTGCCTTTCTCTGATTTACTTCACTTAACATAATACTCTCCAGGTCTATCCATGCTATAGCTAAGGGAAAGATATCTATTTTTTTTTTTTAACAGCTGAGTAGTATTGCATTGTATAAATGTACCACAGCTTTATTATCTACTCATCTACTGCTGGACACTTGGGCTGCTTACAAATCTTAGCTTTAGTAAATAATGCTATAATGAGCACAGAGTGCATACATATCCTTTCAAATTAGTGTTTTGGGTTTCTTTGGATATATTCCCAGAAGTGGAATTGCCAGGTCCTAGGCAGTTCCACTTTTAATTTTTTGAGGTAATTCCATACTGTTTTCCACAGCGGCTGCACCAGTCTGCATTCCCACCAACAGTGCCCGAGGGTTCCCTTTTCTCCACATCCTGGCCAACACTTGTTTGTCAATTGATTCATGATAGCCATCAGTCAAGTCTTCTTGAGTCAGGCTGTTCTTACTTTCATTTCTGACCTATGATCATTTAAAACTACTATCTTTTGTTTTTGTCAGTTAAGGAAAGTAGTTAAACAAAGGCATGTTTGTTTTATCCTTGACTTCTTAGAATTAGTACCGTAGTACTTTGCATTCTTATCTAATGCATGTGTGATATCTTAAAATCATCAATAAATATTCTGGAGACTCCAATTTCTTCTCTAATGCTTTCCCTGTACTATATGTGATCTCCAATACTGATTCTAAGTTACAGTATCTTCCTCTGTGAAACAGACATCACATGTATGACATTGTTCAAATGGTAGTTTCAATGGGTTTGGCAACTTTGAAACACAGTATAGTACATTTACTGAAGCTGACATAAGTATACCTTGCAACTGATGGGTCCGCTCCTTGACAATGCTCATTAAAAGACATGTAAAAGCAGCATCATTTGTAATAGCTCAAAACTGGAAACTATCCAAATACCCATAGTGGTAATACAGAGAAACAAATGGATTTATCAACAGGATTTTTATTTTACAATGGTTTGAATGATTTATCTACAACTATGTAAGTCATTATAGGTGAAGCTAAACACGAAAGAACACACGATATGTAATTACATTTAGGTAAAATACAAGAGAAAATATCTCCTCTATGCAAATAAAAATCAGCAGGTCCTGTCCTCGCTAACACAGGGGTAGTGACTAGAAGCGAACAGAGAGGCTTCCATGGCACTGGCCATGGTGTGTGTGTTTATCAAAAGCTTACCGAACTGTACACATTTTTATGGGTTAAATTGTGTCCCCTCAAAATGTACATGTTGAGGCACCTACCACTAGTATTTCAGAATGTGTAATTTATTTGGAGACAAGGCCTTTAAAGAGTTAATTAAGTTAAAATGAGGCCACTAGGATGGGCCCTAATCACACCTGACTGATGCCAATATAAGGAGAGAAGATTAGATCATACAAAAACCAGAGCAAACGTACACGGAGGAGAGATCATGTGAGGGTGCAGCGAGAAGGCCAAGGGGAGGGGCCTCAGAAGAAACAAAACCTGCCAACGCTTCGATCTTGGACTTCTAGTTTCCAGGGCGGTGAGAAAATAAACTCCTGTCATTTAATACACCCAGTCTATCTATGGTGTTTTCTTATGACAGCCCTAGCAAACTAATACATGTGCGTATCATTCTTTATGTATATTATCCTACCTTATTTTTTAATTTATTATGACACGTACACCTCTTACTATCTAAAACTCAGCAAAGACTAGTGCAGTACTCTCTGGCCGTATAGCAAAGCGTGAATAATCCCCCTAGTGGGATAAATGAAGATTATAAATAGCCTCGCTTTAATTAGTGTTAGATTTAGTTGCTAAATATGTTTTTGCATCAAACTATCAAAAATATTTTAAAGGAAAATAAAAGAGAGTCCTTTAGCTTTTAGAGTTTTGTGTATTTGGAAATGTGACTAAGTTAAGGTAGACTTGGTCTATAACAAGTTTAAAATAATGTATAATACTGTCTATTTACAACTGCTATTCTCCACTATAGAAACATCAGTTCCCTTCCAAAATATCCTGGCAATTTTCTCATTGTCGTTTGAACCACCATGACACAAAATGCTTTAGGCACCTTGAATTAGAGCATAGTAAATATAAATACAGGGTGTTTGTGAGAAGACAGAATCTATCATGAGCCTTGTAGCATAATACAGTCAGTATATTAAAAAGGCCAATAAAGTGAGACCAAAAGAATAGAATAATTTATAAAGTACCATGAAACACATCCCTGGAAACTATATTCCTCTGAGTCCTACTTTAATTCCTAGTAAAATTATAACATTAGCAATTCAGTATTGTGACTATTAAATAGGTTTAAAACATCATGAGTAAAACTCGATAGTCTTTTACTAGAATTATAAAATGAAGCTGATAGAAAAATAATATTTTTATCCTTATTCAGAAAACCACTTGATCATATCTCTGGGAAAATTCCCTGATTTCATTTCAGGCTACGGGCAGTAGGCACCATCCAAAGCACCATTAATTAATAATTAGCTCTCTGCTGGTTTTATTTTCATCTTACATGTGGTAAATCCATGTAATACTAAAACAAGTTTTGATTTCATTTGCTGAACTGTATGGCTCTTGTATAAATTAAAAAGTTCAAATCAAACAGGTATTTCAATCAACTACCAAATGCCAATGTGTGTCACTCATAAATCGTGTGGTTTACTTTTTCTTCTGGTGGTGAGAAGTTGCTGAAAATATCTATCAAGACTATTCTGAAAGTAAATAGAACTTATATTTGATATGGGAGAAGAATGGTAGACATCTAGGTTAAAGAAAGGATCAAGAGAGCAAATGGCCTTTAGAGGAAGAGAGATACTGTGAAGGTTCATCTGATATCCCCCGGCCCTCTTCAATTCATGTCTGAGACACATGAGACCACCGTTTTCTTACCAAGCATTTTTTTAAAGGTAAAACCGAAGAGTACATTTGTGGCAATGAATCTGTGACTTTAATTTCAAAAACTAAGCTCCAGGCATAATACAAAAAAAACAAAAACAAAAACAAAAAAACAACAACAGAAGAATACATGATTAGACAGGATTGGACTGCTTATTCTTCCTGTACCTTTTAGTTTGGAACAGAGAAAACCTGGCAAGAGTTTTCCTCACCGCCACATCACATTACAAATGACTGAGAGGACTGTGAAGACAGAGTATTCTCCGTCTTGCACTGGGGTGAGAGAGCAGACAGGTTTCCCATTACAATCTATAATTGATCTAGTCACTATAATATCTACTGTGTACTGTGCGTCGTGCTGAAAATCTACATGCAATATCTTTAATTTATAAAGCAGCATGTGTTCAGAATAAATAAGCAACTTGTCTGTTTTCCTAGCATGCAACTGATAAGGCTGGAATTTGAATCTTGCTTTTCTGTCTTTAAAACTCATGATGAGAAAATATATGAGGGAGGTATATAAAAATAAATAATATATGGGAGTTTGGAAACGATTAGTTTGGATTCAGTTCTAACAAGTGGGCAAGACAGAAAATTCAAAGTGAAGAAACTAAATGTCAGGTGCTTAGAACTCATTAAGAAATGTTAGATCTGTAAAAGTTGATTTTGAAAGTGAAGAGGTAATTGATATCTTGAAGATTAAGATCATGTTTTGCCCTACATTTTCTGATACTTTTTCAATATTACATGTGCTTGTGCAAGGAATCCCAGGCTATGCATATTTGGTTGGAATATTAGGTATATTCCTATAAAAAGCTCTGTTCAGAGAAACTAATATTGGGAAAAAATTTTAATGTTTCCCTTCCTTAGGATAAAATATTATTCTTATTGCTAGAAGTGAGGACATGTCCTTTAGTGGTTTGGTCCTCTGAGAAACCTCCCAAACCCCCAACAATATACCTCATTTACTTCTGCGCATGCTTCTAATGACATTTATCTTAGCCTACTCGGTCAAGTGTCATTATCTGCTATATTATATCTCGCTATCTCCTAGTTTATATCCCCAGTATGTAGCAGAATGTGTTCCATATGGTAAATACTAAAAAGGTCCAGAATACCTGTGTCCTGTATTTTTTTTAACCACTTTTTTTTCATATTTGTGAATTATAACCTGGGGGGAGAGGTTACCAAGTACAAATCTCTACTCCTGCTTGAAATGCAAATGTAACTGGAAGAGGAAATGTATTAATTTTCTGAAGTACAAAAGAGGAAGGGAAATTGTGGTAATTCTGCCAAGGGAGGGAATTTCACGTAGAGCCACAAAGAGAGTGGTGTTAGAAATCATAAAATCACAGCACACTGCCTTACAAACAAAGGGGCCAGAGTTTCGAAAGCAGAAATGTCTAGCTCAAGGTCACGAAGTTAATTAAAGAAAAAAGGCTCTAAGAGCACATCAAACATTGTCCAGGATAGATTATTTGTTAGACCACAAAACAAAATCTTCATAAATTTAAGATTGAAATCATATCTAGCATCTTTTTCTACCACAGCGTTTGACATTCTTGCAAATCTCTTGAATGTTCAGTTTAATAGCAAATGAATAGCCTCTCATATCTGCTTCTTCAGCCTCTTGTAAAATCTCACATCATATAGTCTCTGGAAAACGCCATTATACATTCATAGAAAATAAAAGATAGAAGAGCAAATTATATCTTAGTATTTTTGTGAAATTAGTTTTGACTTTTATAAACCACCTGAAAATTTTTGAGCCTCCTAGGAAACTTAGACTTCACTTGAAGAACTCCTGTAGCAGATATTTTTAATAATTTTCTGGCACTTTTCATTGCTTGTATAGAAGGCTGCAGCCCAAATATTGTTTTTATCCTGTAGCTAAGTTTTTTCATAGTTAAATCCTTTGTAAGATTCTTTCTCTGTACTTGAATTTTGGTAACCTTACCAAGATATGTTTTGTTGTTTTTGTTCATTATCAATTTATCATTTACTAAGTTCTATCTTTTTAGATGACAAATAAATGTCCTCTTTCAGTCAGGCAACTATTCCTTTATTTTTAAATACTATTCCTGTTCTGTTTGCACTTTTTTTCAAGAACATAATTCTGTTAGATCTTCTTTGTATTTCCTAGTTATTTTTATTTAATCTAGTTTTTCTGATGATCTTTTAAATTTTCTATTGTGATATTTTTCACTTTAAGTTGGTCATTTATAATTAACTTTGTATACAGTCCATTTCTCTTTGACTCAGATGTGTATTTCATTTTGGTAATGACAGTGTTGTTTAATGACTACTACTACCCTCTGTTGCCACATTTGATGTCATTTTGTTATTTTATTAACTTTTCTCTGAACAATATTTTATGAAATCAAGGGGTATCGGGTTTTCAATAATTTTAAGAATATAGGGTATTTTTTTTCTAAAGTGCCTTTTTTTCTGAAACAACAGAAAAACTGTCTTGTATTGTTTTTTCCAGTGGTCTTTCATTTGTAATTGATCTTCTTTTTCTGATAGTTTATAGAAATAGATACTATGATGAATTCTTATGCTTCTTATTCATTACAAATGGGAGAGTTTTTTTTAACCACTTTATTGAGATCTGTTTGACATGTAAAAAGCTGTATGTGTTTAATGTGTACAACTCAGTGAGTGGGGGGATTAATAGAAAGCCATGAAACCATCACCACCATCAAAATCATAAACATTTCTATCACCTGCCCCAAATTCCTTCTACCCTAATTATTAATATCATTATTTTTTCCATGTGTTAAGAACACCTAAAATAAGATTTATTCTCTTAGAAAACTTTAAGTATATATTACAGTATTGTTAGCTATAGCCACAACAATTAATGGCAGATTTCCAGAACATATTTATTTGCATGACCAAAACGTGGTACCCTTTAACCATCGCATCCCTATGTCTCCCTTCCCTCAGCCCATTGTAGCAATTATTCTATTCTCTGCTTCTATGAATTTGACTATGTTAAATTCAACATGTAAGGGAGATTATATGGTATTGTCCTTCTGTGTCTGATTATTCCACTTTTAATAATGTCAACCAGGTCCACCTGTGTTGTCTCAGTGGCTGGGTTCCTTTCTTTTTAAGGTTGAATAATACTCCATTTATTATTAATATTACTCTCTGTTTATTATATACCTTAACATTCTAAGGCAATATATAATAAGCCCACAGCTAACATCATACTCAACAGGAAAGCTTTGCCTCTGAGATCAGAAATAAGACTAAGATGCCTAGCCTGGCCACTTCTGTTTAATTAATTAATATATATATAAATATATATGTATTAAAAACATAAATAATCAGCAGCTGGGAAACTGCAAGTTTCTGTTCTGCACCTTTTAACTTCAGCCTGCTTTTCATGAATAATAGTTTGAAGAGTTTTGTTTTGTTTTTTTTAAAGACTGTGCCTATAGAAGTCTTAGCTCTCAACTTTGTAGTGATTTTAGCTATTTCCCTATAAATACTCTCCCATATCCCCATTCCTTATATCCCCCCCAAAAAAATAGTTTCTTCTGACATTTCAGAAATCAGTTTTATGAAAATTTCTAGCGTGCTAGAGATCAATGTGAACCATATTATTATATTTATAAGGCTGTATACACGGCCTGCATGTTTTTGTTTTAGCAAAAACTGTCTCACTATCCTGCCTATATCTTAAGAGCAAGAATTATGGTTATAGATATGTGAAGTATACAAATACCGCAATTATTAAAGCATAGTATCATTCTCTAATATAAGTTCATTGCCAATGAGAAAATTAGCTATCTACAGAGTTTAGATAACTATAAACTTCCTGACCACTGTCTGTTTTTATAAATAAAGATTTATTGGTACACACCACATTGTCTATGGTTTTGTTTCTTTTACGACAGCATAAATGAGTAATTGTGACAGACCCTATGGAGAGCAAACCTTATGGGATTCACTATTTGACCCTTAACAGGAAAAAAAAATTGTTGTCCTGGTCTATAAGAAGAAAATAAAACAAAACATGAGAGAAACTGCACAAAAACTATTTTTTATCTGTTGAGTTCTATAAATGTGTATATCTAAAAGAGAGAAGAATGACTCCAGATTTGCAAAAAAAACTTTTTTAGTACTTCCTCTTTTATAAATCGTTTAGGCAAAGATTCTAAGTATCCTGAGTAGAGATACATTTACATTGGCATTATATTTGAACAGATTTTTATGCAAAAAAAGAGTATAAATAAGAAATAAAATGTGCAAATGTATTTGAGGTTGAAATGAATTGGTGAGCTCTGAAACATCCATCACAAATAATTCTCTGCATAAAAAGTAAAAATAGCTAAATGGGACAGCATCTTAAAAATCTGATGACATATCTGAGATTTAAGTTGCCAATGTCTTTTCAGAGACAAAAGTAAAACCTATTTCAGATGGAGTACATTATTTTCCTAAAATAAGTAATAGAATGGGATCTTATTTTTAACAAAAAGGGAATTTCATGGAAATGACAAAATAAGCCTGCTGCTTAAAAGAAGCAGAACATTTATTTTGGCATTCTTCAGAGATTAACTTATATTTTCTCCATGTAAAAAACAGAATAACAAAGTAAAATTCACTTATACTAAGTTACTAGACAGCCATGTATTATATATATAGTTTACAAAAACAAAACAAAGTATTTTTTAAATTACAATATGTGTGTATTGATTGCAGTTGAGCTGCTAAGAGAAGGCAACTTCTAGTTCATCAGAGACCTTTTTTTTTTTTACTGTATTTTTTTCCATTACCATTTAGTCCCCTTACACTGTCCTCCCACAATGGCAATTATCACACTGTTGTCCATGTCCATGTGTCCTTTTGTTTTTGGCTCGATCCCTCCACACCTTACCCTTCTCCTCCTTAACTGCCATCCTGCTTTCCATTCATAAGCCTGTCTCTAGTTTGCTTCTTAGTTCAGTTTGTTCATTCGATTCCACAGATGAGTGAAAACATACAGTATTGCCTTTCTCTGACTGGCTTATTTCCCTTAGCATAATGTTCTCCAGATCCATCCAGACAGTAGCAAAGGGTAAAATTTTCTTCTTTTTTATGGCAAGTAGTATTCCATTGTGTAAATGACCTATAGTTGCTTTACCCACTCCTCTACTGATGGACACTTGGGCTCCTTCCATATTTTGGAGATTGTAAATAACACTGAAGTGAACACAGGGGTGCTTACATTCTTTCAAATTAGTGTTTTGGTTCCTTCACATAAATTCTCAGATGTGAGATCGCTTGGTCAAAAGGCAGATCCATAAAGAGCCCAGAAATAAACCCACACCTTTAAGTCAATTAATATTGACAGAGGAAGCAAGCACATACAATGGGGTAAAGATATTTTATTCAACAAATGGTGTTGCAAAAATTGGACAGATACTTGCAGAAAAGTGAAACCAAAGACCACCTTCTATGTCACAAACAAGAATGAATTCAAATGGATCAAAGACTCAGATGTTAGCCCCGGAACCATAGGAAGCCTAGAAGAAAACGTGGGCAGTAAAATTGTGGACATTGCTCGTCGCAATATTCTACCTGATGTATCGCCACAGGCAAGGAAACCAAAGGAAAAAGAAACCAATGGGACTACGTCAAACTAAAAGGCACAGCAAAGGGAACTGTCAACAAAATAAAGACAACCCACAGAATGGGAGAACAAATTGAAAACAAACGGGGAAGGAAAATATATTTTGCTCATTCTAGTGACTCTAGCGCGGAGACAAATAGGAAAGCACATGAAATTATTCTATTGTAGGAAGGAAGGGAAGAAACGGTAATAAGTCAGTGACATCGACCTAACTCCTTTTTAAAATTTTTCTGTAGTCCTTTTATTTTTTTAAGTTAATCTTTATTGTATTTTTTCCCACCACCAGTTAGTCCCCTTAAACCTCATTCCCCTAGCAATCACCACATGGTTGTCCATGTCAGGAGTCCTTTTCCTTTTTGCTCAATCTTCTACTCCCTCACCTCCATCCCCCCACTAGCTGTCATCCTGCTCTCCATTTCTGAGCCTGTCCCCATTTTCCTTGTTCAGTTTGTCCATTAGATTCCACATATGAGTGAAATCATATGACACTTGTCTTTCTCTGACTGACCTATTTCACTTAGCATAATGTTCTCCACATCTATCCATTCTGTCACAAAGGATAAAATTTTCTTCTTTTTTATGGCCGGCTGGTATTCCATTGTGTAAATGTCCCACAGATGTTTTATCCACTCACCTACTACTTGGGCTGCTTCCATATCTTGGCAATTGTAAGTAATGCTGCAGTGAACGTAAGTGTGCTTTTGTTCTTTCGAATTAGTGTTTTGGGTTCCTTCGAATATATTTCCAGAAGTGGGATTGCTAGGTCAAAAGGCAGATTCATTTTTAATTCTTTGAGGTGTCTCCATACTGCTTTCCACAGTGGCTGCACCAGTCTGCATTCTCACCAACAGTGCGAAAGGGTTCCCCTCTCTCCACATCCTCACCAGCACTTGTTGTTTGTTGATTTATTGATGATAGCCATTCTGAAAGGTGCAAGGTGATATCTCACTGTGATTTTTATTTTTACTCACCTATCAATAAGGAATAAAAAATATCCTACTTATCATTCTGTGACATTGGATTGCAACTCAAACATTCAAAGTCGAGGCAAGCTTGTTATATCCTGACATAGTGTGGCTAAAATACAGAATCTTTACAAGCTTGAATTCACTATAGACACGAACCCTAACCCAAAATGATTCCACATTCCTATATGTTGGATGATCAAATTGTTATTCTTGGAACTAGAAATTTTTCACAGCATTTAAGTTATATAAATATAAAAACAGTAAATTAAATAAAAAATATTGAACCTCTCTCTCTCTATATATATATATGTGTGTGTGTGTGTGTGTGTAGACACACACACAGACACACACGTGCTTTCTTTCAAAACTTTACAATCCAGGTCTGATATTTCTAAGCCAATTAACTTTGCTGCTAAAAATCTTTATTCAGAGGGTATAAAGCCAAGTTTGTGTTGCTCTTTAGACCAGTTAAATTTCCCAGTTATTCTCAGGGTCCTTGGAGAGCCACTAGCAAAAAGTATTGCCAAGTAGAAAGAAAACTAAAAAAGTCACTGAGAATTCTAGATAAACAAGAAAAACAAAGATTTATAGAGTAACTGTGGAAACAGAATATGTGGGTGTGAAAAATAAAACTGGCTCCTGAGGTTTTACTACAAATATATTGCCATCAATTTGCTGGATAGGAGGCAGAAAATTGCCTGATGACATTAAAATGAGTGCAAATTAAAAGCAGAAAGAATGTAGGAGACCAAAAAGACTCAAAAATAAAATTTTACCCATTCATAATATTTATCTCTGTATAGCCTGAACCATCAACCCACTCGCTAACTGCATTTTCCTTTTGTAACCAAGATGATGCTATGCCATATAGACATAAAGTCAAACCATAATTATTAGGATATGTAATTTTGCCATCAAACACAACATTTTGGAGCAGAAAAGGTTATGTTTGTCTTATACACTATACAAAGAATATAAAATAATATTCTATGATAATCATGAACCACCCAGTAAATAATATGTAATAGCTGCTATGAAGAAAAACCATGCTAAAGAAACAACTATTAATCAAGTGAAATATTCTACTTTGTATTCTACCACTTATAATTCCAATATCATAGGCTAATATTGTGTGTGTGTGTGTATGTGTGTGTGTCTTAATATACTTTTTTGTAAAATAACAGTTTTCAGGGTCATTTTGTAATTCTAACATCTGTGAAATACTGATAGCGAATACCTTGTGTAAAAATTTATCGTTTAGAGCGCTTACTCCAGAAATAAAAATGGTCAGTTTTAGACTATTTATATCATATGGATTAACCACTGCTTTTTTCCTTAGCCTGTTGCAGTAAAGAAACTGATTTGATCAAAACCGAGCACCCAAGTCCTCACGTAAGGCAGGCACCTTGAACGATGACATTTGCCATCGATGAGTGACTCAAAACCCCCTACCCTCACTTTTCTACTGCAATAACTGGGGCAAGTCTCTGCATAGCCTCAGAAAGGAAATGTCGCGCTGGGGAGCTTGGGATTGTTTTATTTCCCTTGTTCAGTCTGTTGAGAAGGTCTATAAGAAATTATATACCCATAACAACTGTGCGGTCAGAATTACCGTTACTAAAATTGAGGCAAATTGATATCATTTATTTCCTGATGTAATGCCATGAGAAACATCCTACTTCTCTTTTTTCATATTCCTGCTCAAAAATGCATACATCTAATTATGAGGAAATATTAGAAAAACCTAAATTGAGGAATATTCCACAAAATAATTGCCTTCTACAAATAATTGCTTCAAAGAAGCCAAGTTCAAGAAAGACAAAGCCTGCATGTAGAACACTTTCACAGTAATGGAGATTAGGGAGACAGCATATGTTCTTGGATTAGATCCTGGACTGGAAAATGTTAACGGCTATGACAAACATTATTGAGATCACTGATGAAATCTGAATATGGACTCTAGATTAAATAACAGGATTATATTACTGTCGATTGTGATTTTGATATTTGTGCTATGGTTATTAATAGAATGTCCTTTAAAATACTGAAATATTTAAGGTTAAAGGGGGCATATTATCTCCAACTTTTAAGTAATTCAGAAAAAATGTTCACACACACACCAAGAAAGAAACACAGTGGAAAAGCAATGAGAGCGAAATGTAAACAACTGGTGAACAGGGGAAACAGAGGAAACTTGCACTATCCCTGCAACTTTTCCTAAATTTAAAAGTATATCCAAATTTAAAAATCTTTTAAAGGGGTGACTCTTTCCTCATGAGGCAGGGCCCTGCCACACCCAGCAACACACACACACACACACACACACACACAAATACACTAAGCTCTTGTACTAACATTCTGTAAGGAGCACAAAGGTCTTCTCAGTAGATACCTGGTTATTTAACCAAAGAGGCAAAGGAAGAAAATGGGAAGTGGTGTACTGGCAAGATAGTTCTCTGGGGATGAAAAGAGAAGTCTGATTTATAGTGTTTGTTAATTTCCATGGCATAAATTTTCCCTACATGGCCAATTTCAAACTACCAAGAGTTTAATAACTGATTTTAATTTTCTGAATTTACTTTCTATTTGTATTATTGAGGTATACTTGACATATAACATTATGTTAGTTTCATGTGTGCAACCCAATGATTCAATGCTTATGTATACTGCAACATGATCACCACAATAACTCTAGTTAACATCTGATTCCAAGCATAATTACAATTTTTTTTCTTGTGATGACTTTTAAGATCTACTCTCCGCAGCTTTCAAATACGCAATACAGTATTTTTAACTATGGTCACCACACTGTACATTACATCCCCATTACTTAATTACTTAATTATTTTATAACAAGAATTTTGACAAACATTTTACCCAACCCCACCCCTTACTACAATGTATCTTTTGATCTCTAATTTACTCTTTGACCCAAAAGTTGCTCAGTAGCATATTGTTTAGTCTTTACATGTTTGTGGTTTTTGCAACTTTCTTCTTGTAATTAATTTCCAATTTCATATGGAAATTAATTACTGGAAAATATGTTTGGTATGACTTCAATCTTCTTAAACTCGAGACTAGTTTTGTGCCAGAATATATGGTCTGCCATTGTGAATGTTCCATGTGCACTAGAGAAAGTGTATATTCTGTTGTTTTGGGTTGGAAAGCTGTAAATATTGACTATGCCTATTTGGTCTAATGTGTCATTTAAGCCCAACTTTTCTAATCGGCTTTCTGTTTGGATGACCTACCCATCTCAAGTTCCTACTATAATTGTGTTTTGCCATTTTCTCCCTTTCAGTGTTAGCAGTTGCTTTATGTGTTTTGCTGCTTCCAGGTTTTATGCACATAAATTGATTAGTGTTATGTCTTCTTGATTAATTAACTCCTTTATCATTATGAAATGTCCATTATAGTCTCTTGTTACCCTTTTTATCTTGAAATCTATTTTGTCTGAGAGAAATATGGCTACACACACTTTTCTCTGGATTCCATTTGCTCAGAGTTTTATCTTTCACCTCTTCAGCCTAAATCTATAATTTGTCTTTTTATCTGAGATATGTCCCTGAAGAGAACATATAGTTGGGTCTTGTTTTTTAATCTATCCCTTTACTCTGTGCCTTTCTATTGGTGAGTTCAGTCTTTTACACTTAGTGTAGTTATTGATATATGAGGACTTACTATAGTCATTCTATCTTTGTATGTATGTATGTATGTATGTATGTATGTATGTATGTATTTCTGTGGTTGCTCTGTATCTCCATTGTTTCTTTTCCCTTGTGTTTCTGTTGTCTGTTTTAGTTTTGTGGCTTTCTGTGATTTTTTCTCTGTTTCCTTTTTTCATTTTCTGTGTCTCGGTTGTAGATTATGTTTTGTGGTTGCATAAAAAAAGTTTATGTAAAAAAAAAGCTTTATACGTATAGTCTTTTTTCTTCTGACAGCATTTTACCAACCTTCAACTGTGCAAGTTTTATCTCTTTCCTCCTCTCCTTTTATGATTTTGTTGTCATAGGTTACCCCTTATTATACTGTGTGTTCATTTCCAAATTGCAGAAGCTATAGTCTTTTTTAAAATGTTTTTCCCTTTAAATTGTATGCTATAATTTGGTGTTTAATACCATTCTGAAATAAAGTTGCAATTCCCTGCTTCTGTCTTTTTGTTATTCATTTTGTGCATAGTTTTGTACCCTTTTGTCTTTTTGTTTCAGGTAGGATGCTCTTCAGTATTTCATGTAATGCAGGTTTTGTGTAGATATATACACTCAGCATTTGTTATACTGGAAAATACTTCATTTCTCCTTCATACCTAAAGGATAACTTTGCTGATACATACTTTTCTTGACTGGTTATTTCCTTCTTTCAATATTTTGAATATTTGAATTCACCCTCTCCTAGTTTATAAGATTTCTACTAAAAACTCTAAGGTTTTGATAATAATGATACTCTTAAGTTTTGTATACATAACAGTATTTTTCCATCTGGCTGCCTTCACAATCTTTTGTCATTAGCTTTTGATGGTTTTAATACAATGTGCCTTGGTGAAGGTTTTATTTATTGATTTATCAATTTATTTGCATTGAGCTAATGAGATATTCTGTTCGCTTCTTGGATTGAAGGATTCAGCTCTTTACATTGGTTTGGGAAGGTCTCATCAATTATTTGTTTGAATATGTTCTCCATTCCCTTCCCTGATCTTTGTTTCCTGGCATACCCGTTGTTCTGCTAGTGCACTTTCTAATGGACTTAGATAGTTCTTGTAGAGCTTGTTCACTTTTTTGTTTTAACTGTCAATTGTATCTCTTTTTCCACAGTTCACTTCTAGATTTCTATCTTCAACATCTCTAATTCTCTCTTCTATCTGGTTGGCTCTATTTCTTATACTCTCTAATTCATTCTTATCTCATTTATTGAGCTCTTCAGCTTCCAAATTTCTGTTAGGTCCTTTTTTGCATTTTCAGTCTCTTTGGTAAAGTACTCCTTTGTTGATTTTATTCTTGACCTCATTGATCTGCCTTTCTGAATGTTTCTGTATCTTGTTGAGTTTTTTAAACTGCTATCTTGAATTCTCAGTTATTTAGATCACCGCCTTCCAGTCTGAGTTTGTTTCCTGTAAAAATTTCCTTTAGTTTTTGAGCTACCTAGTTTCCTTAGTTATTCATGGTATATTTGATGGAGTATTTTGCATTCTGCTGCCTAAGCACTTGAGGTACTGAACTTTTTTTTTTTTAACTTGCATTTCTGAGTCTTCTGGGATCTTAGTGGGGCAGTGATGCCTTAGCCATAACAAATGCCCTGTATTCCCAGAGGAGGTGGGCATCCTTTTTTTCTTTGTGACCAGTTGTCTCAGTCTCAGGGTACCAACCATATGGTGAGATGTAGGCAGTCAATGTGTCTCCAGGCCTATGAGTTCATGGCACTGCCTCCTGTAACCAGGGGTTGCCAGCTGCACGTAGGCGTCCCAACTGCCTCTACCAGTTGTGCCACAATGGGTAGGGGAGGGGTAGGTGAAGGGAGGTATATATGTGCACCTAAGACTTTCTTTTTTTCCCCTGGGAATATCAGCTGCCGGACCATGACTGCGATATCTCTGCACCACAACTCCGCCCCATCACTGGGCTCAGCTGCAATGTGTACTGACCACTTAGGCCAGAATGCTGCCTCTGTCAACTTCAGCCCTCTCTGGGATGCTGAGCGTGGGGTTACAACCTGATACCTCCACTGCAACCATGTCATCTGGTGCCAGGACAAATGCTGGGCTGCATCTGTGGCTTCTGTCTCTGTGCTTCCCCCCATCAGACCTCCCTGCTTGCTCTGAAATGCCCACCCTTAGCTGCCCAAATGTGTATACCTCTCAGTTGTGTTTGTGTGTTGAGCAGTGAATCCTTTGTTGAATTGTAGTTGTCTGATTTGTTGTAACTTTCAGGGGAGAAATCAAAAGGTATTCCTACTCTGCCATGATCCTGAATTTATTCTAGTTTCTTGAGGTATAAATTAGGTTTATCTGAAGTCTTTCTTGGATCTTGTGATAGCCATTCAATGCTATGAACATTCCTCTTAGAACTGCTTTTTCTATGTCCCATAAATTGTGGTATGTTGTATATCCATTTTCATTTGTCTAAAGGTATTTTTAATTTTGCTTTTGATACCTTCATTGACCCATTTGTTCTTTACTAGCATGTTGTTTAATCTCCAAATATGCATTAACTTTCCAGCTTTCTTCTTGTAATTGATCTCTGGTTTCATACCATGTTGGTCAGAACAGATTCTTGATATGATTTCAACCTTCTTAAATTTATTAACACTGGTTTTGTTCTCTAACATATGACTATCCTGGAGAATGTGCCATATGCACTTGAGAAAAAATTGTATTCCACTGCATTTGGATAGAATATTCCTTATATGTCTATCTGATCATTTCTATCTGGTTGAATGTATCATTTAGGCCTGGTGTTTTCTTATTGATTTCATGACTGGATGATCTATTCATTGATGTATGTAAGGTGTTAAAGTTTCCTACTTTCATTCATTATATTATTATCTATTTCTCCCCTTAGGTCAGTTTTTATTTTCTTTATATATTTGGGTTCTCCTCTGTTGGATACCTAAGTATTAAAAAATCTTACACACACATATATCCTATTGTTGGAGTGACCTCTTTGTCATTATATAGTATTCTTCTTTGTCTTTTATGACAGTTTTGTCTTCAAGTTTATTTTGTCTTATAGTAGTGTAGCTACTCCAACAAGTTGCATGGAATACCTTTTTCCATTTCTTCACTTTTAGCCTGTGTCTGTCCTGATGCCTGAAGGGAATCTGTTTCAGGCAACATATAGATGGGTCTTTTTGTTTTTTTAAAATTCATTCAGGCACTCTATATTTTTTGATCGAAGAATTTAGTCCATTTAAAGTAATCGTTGATAGGTATGTACAACTGCCATTTTGTTAATTGTTGTTCAACTGTTTTTTATATTTCCTTTTTTTCTTTCTTCCTTTCTAGATTTCTCCCTTTGATATATAAAGACTCCTGATCGCAATCAGAGTTCCCTATTAGAGTCAGGGCATATGAAAACAAAGTCCATATCATACTAGATCAATTTGTCTACAGACTTCCCTTTGGCTATTTTCTATTTCTCTGAGTACATATTGAAACATACATACTAAGCAACTGGTAGAACTGTCTAAATAATTTCCTGAAACTGTGTTTTAAGAACTATTATGATAGCAAAATCCATATGTATAACCCTAAAATTCACACATTCCCTTTGTCAAATATAGTAAAAAGTAGTAACATATCATAGGTGAAACAGCAGAGGTCTGTGCCGCTCTACAGTTATAAAATTAAAGTATGTATGAGTGCTCACCCCTATCATGTTTCTTATAATTTACCAGTATAAGCCCCACAAAATCCACAAGGATAATTGTGATAATGGTAAATGTATTAGATATCAATTGTGGCAAAACAAATTGCCACAACCTTAGTGACTAAAACACACATTAATAATCCACAGTTTCTTAACCCAGCTTAACTAGGTCTCTCGTTTCTTAGGAGGATGCAATCCACATGTAGGCCGGGGCTGAGTTTTCATCGGAGTGTCAAGTCTGGAAATATCTGCTTCTGAGCTTCTTCAAGTTATTGGCAGAAATCATTTCCTATGTTGGCATGACTGAGGGTTCAGTTTCTTCCTGAAGAACACTCTTGCACAAGGAGGCTATACATAATTCTTTGCCATGAGGGATTCTCTGTATTATGGAGTTCACATATATTATAACCTCTTGCACGATGACATCCTAATACCTAGCCATACTCCATTGATTAGTAGCAAGTAAGGAGAAGAGATTGTATAAGAGCATGAGTAGCAGAAGTCAGGGATCATTGGTGGTTACCTCAGTATCTGTATACTACAGTGAACTTCCAAAAACCTTAACCACAAATGCTGTCATATAAGATATGGTATATTTACCTGATAGAAAGTGATATTTTATAATGGGAAAGTTTTTTCTCTCTCTCAGGAGGACATAATACTGCTAAATCATATACCTGATAACACAGCTTCAAATTGGTGACTACCTAGAATCTCAAAAATGAACAAAAAAAAAGAATATCTAAATTATGCCATAGTGACATTATAGAATGCTACAATGTAATGAAATTGAACAATCTCCAATATGTTATAGCTCAAAAGAAGTTTCTAAAAACCTATTTAACATAGGTATATGAGTATATTTTTACAGAAATGTGAAAACAAAAAAAAATACTGATTTCATGTAAAATAGGCATCATAATAATTCACATTTTTAAGCAATAAAAATATAATATTTATCTGCAGTATTTGTCTTTTTTGACATCAAATAACTTCAAAATGTAACAGCTAAGAGATACATAATAAATAAAGCCAATTTAAATTTGTTATGAAAACTTAAACATACTTCTTAAACTTTTAACAAATAGAAAAAAAATTACTTCAAACATACACACAAAATTAGGTCAAACATTGTGGACAGTATAGTAAATAATTATAAAATGAAATTCCATGCCTAAAATTAATATTTAACTAAAATTAGAAATATTATATTGTTTCTTCTATTTCTGTGAAATACTATTGGAATTTTGATATGAATTAACATTGAATCTATATATTGTTTTGGGTAGTATGGACATTTTTACAAAATTAATTATTCCATTAGTTAGGAATATCTTTGATTATTTGTGCCTTCAATTTCTTTCAATGTCTTATAGTTTTCTTCATTCAGTACTTCAAATATACTGTGCCTCACACTTCTGGCCTACAGTTTCTGCTGGGAAATTTGGTAGAGGTTTTATGGGGGTTCCCTTCTACATGACAGTTGTATTTCTCTTGCTGTTTCAAATACTTTCTCCTTGTCTTTACTTTTGACACTTTAATTTTACCTTGTCTCAGTGTGGGTCTCTTTGGGTTCATCTTTGGAATTCTTTGTATTTCCTGGATCTGCATATCCACTTCCTTCCCCAAGTTCAAGATAGCTGTAATCATTGTTTTTTCAAATATGTTTTCAGCCCCTTTCTCTCTTTTCTACCTCTGGGTCCCTATAATGCAAATTTTTTCTCACTTGATGTTGTCTCATAAGTCCTTTCACTCTTTCTCATTCTTTTTTTTTTTTTTTTTTCTTCCTGCTGCTCTGATATTGGGTGAGTTCCATTGCCCTGACTTCAAGTTCATTGATTCTTTCTGTTTTATCTCATCTGCTCTTGAGCTCTTGTGTTATATTCTTCAGCTCTGTAACCTCTGGTACTTTCTTGTATTTTCTCTTTGTTGAAATTCTCACTTTGTCTATACATTCATGCATTCTTCTGCAGAGCTCACTGAACATCTTTATGATCATTATTTTTGAATTTTTTTAACAGGTAAATCACTTATCTCCTTCTTAAGGTCTTTTCTGAAGTTATATTTTGTTCTTTCATTTGGAACCCATTCATCCTTTTTTCATTTTTTGATTCCCTGTTTGCTTTCTACACATTACATAAAACATCCATTTCTCCCAGTCTTGAAGAGGTAGCCTCAAGTAGGAGAAAAAGTTTATTGTTCAACTCTGCCCTAGCTCTTGGTTGTCTCTTAAACCTTTGTGATTGTCCAAGCAGACTACTTTGTTTTGACTGGCTCCCAGCATTTGAGGGTGTGTCCAATGTCAGTGTCCAAAATGGGAGAATCTCAGCAATTTGATTGTATTTCCATACTTTCAAATTTCTTATACTACATAAAGGTTAGTTTTATTTTGAAGAATAGTAAATATTTATTTTATTAAATATATTCTCCATTATACCAAATAAAACCACCATCTGTTTTAGCTGCAGCTAAAAAGATGTTCACATGCACTTTTTGCCATCTTACCATCAGACTGAACACATTCATCTAATTTATGTAGATAAAATTTATTAACCCAAATATAGGTCTGTTATGAATGACAACAACAAGTACCAATTAGGTCATTCCAGAGTCAGTAAAAGATGTAAAATTGTACAAGAATGCAAAAATTTCAAAATCAACATCACAAAACAACCAGCCTTTTTGACTTGAAATGAAAAGATTGCCTTTCAGTGGGTAATTTATAAAAGACCTTGTTTACCTAGTTTATCATCTTTTCTTCTCTAGATATATTAGCATCTTCAATAAATTATTATTTGAGTAGTCTGATAATTAACAAATCTTATCATCTATTTATTTGTTTAGTTACTGTACTCACTTGAGAAATTGTTCATTGACTACCTTTAGAGTATTTAGTTATAATAGAAATTTTACCTGAGATCTCAAATTATCGAGTTAGCAGGATTAAATCTATGTCAGCTAGGATGTGCTTTTAATTTTCTTCAGAGAACAGATATAAAGACATTAAGGGTTAGCACTCCCTCATCTTACATATAACTTAAACAGCTGTTAGAATGACATTCCCTCTGACACACTGTCTTGTTGTTTAGAGGGGAAAAAAAGACCTGATAACTTTAGCTGCTTAAAAACTAAGTGAATTAGCTTTTTTCTCTTATTCAAAATACATCACATTCAAAGAAATGACACCAATAATATCTTACTTAAATTGCAAAATCTTCAAAGAAAAAATCTGTAGCATCTACACTTTAAAAATATTATTTATTTTGAAATAGATCAGATCTATTAGTCAAAATAATATGGATAATAGTTAACATGTTAGTACCTGTTTTCTCTTAAATATGATTATGAGTCTCACTATGTATTAGCTATTTAATGAGGAGGAGAGAGAGTGACCAAAGAAGAAGAAAGAAATCGAGGTATAACAAAGTCAAGAAATTTCCCAGTGTCACACAACTTCAAACCTGAACAGATTCACTTCAGAGTTGGAAATAAAAATGGGAATCTTATAAACAAAAATACAAAGATGAGAAGATAAATGGTGAATACAGGATAACATATGTTGATCCTTTGTTTTCTTTTCTTAAATACATAAATTTTATATAGGGGAGTAGTGCTGATAGGGATGAAAAGCTTGGCTGGGCACACATCATGGTGAACTAATTATGGATTCTGGAAGATAATGGGGATCATGGAAGGCTTTTCAGCACAGGAATAGCAAAGTCAGGGTGGAGCCAGAAGAGACAGATTTATGGTCGATGCTAATTTAATTTTTAAACTGCTGTTAAACTGTAATCTTGATACCACTTTAGATGTGGGAGCATTGAGTGTGCTTTTGAAAACTAATATTACTCCATGGTTCTGCTCACAAATTTACAGTGAGTAAATGAATAGCTTTCTGGCACCTGTTGAGCAATTTCTGAATAATCTGGGACTGTATAATAACGTGGATAAACTTCTAGGTAACAAAGATAATGTGTAACTAGTATTAATAATACACCGATAATATTTTTCATACTTCTTAATCTTTAAAAATGTTTAACATCCTAAAACTCCCATCACTTTCCATTTTCGAAGTCACCAACCTAATGCAGGTTGCTATAAAATAACCCCACACACCAGAACAGAATGCATCAGCCTTTCAAATTGTCTCAAAGCTTCAGTCTCTCTCCTTCCAATTTACTATTTTCCTCTATAACTATAATAACAAGAATCTCCTCAAATTTTTTAATGGCTCTTAATAACTAACCAACATAATTTTAGACTTCTTAATGTAGTTTTAAGACTTTCCAAAATGTTCCTCATCTTGTCTATTTAGTCTGTCTTTAATTACTGTGTCATTGCCAGGTTATTCAACAAAATGACAAGGTGATTAGCTTGCTACCTCTCCTTGTGGAAAGGAAACCTGGTATAATGAAAGAGGGATAAAATTTGGAAACAGGCATTAGTTTGATTATCAGTCATTTAATACCTGAGCCACAGTTTTCTATTTTGTTAAAACAGGGTTTTCTGTTTTGTTTAAACAGGGTTTTTAAAGCCTTGGGTTTAAAACAGGGTTTTATAAAGCTATTATAAGTATTAAAATAAATTAAAATAATTAAATTTAAATGTACTAAAGTAAATGCATTGTTCTAAGACCTGTACTATATACTGTAGTTGCAATGACAAATATTCTAGAGATTAGGATATAAAAAGTATGGACTAATGCTGGAATTTGAGAGAGTATTTGAGGTCTGTCCAGAAAAAGTCCAGCCATTATTAATAACAGGAACAGTTTACACAACATCAATGCAACCTGGAAGCCAAGGAGAGTGGATTGGAATGTGCTTGTATGAACAATGACAACTTCACTGTACTAGTTAGTCAGTGGGGGCCATAGATGCACTTGAGTGAGCATGTGCACTGTGTGGCTATGGTATTCAAAATGACTGAGTGAGCAGAACAATGAATCTGCATCAAATTTTGCATTAAGTTCAAACATTCCTCCACAGAAACTATCTGGATGATTCAGAAGACTGCAGCTATGGATAAATGGTGATTGGCAGCTTCATCACTATAATGTACCCACTCATGCATCATATCTCCTGCAGACTTTTTGGCATAACATCAAATCACCCAGGAGGCTCTGCACCCCTACAGCCAGCTTTGGGTCCTGAGACTTCTGGCTTTTCCCCAAACTAAAACTACCTTTGAAAGAGCAGGGATTTCAGACTGTCCATGAGATTCAGGAAAATACAATGGGACAGCTGATGGTAACTGGGAGAACTGTATGAGGTCCCAAGGTGCCTACTTTGAAGGGGACTGAGACATCATTGTCCTGTGTACAATGTTTCTTGTATCTGGTATTTTCTTCAGTAAGTGTCTCTATTTTTCATATTACATGGCTGGATACTACCTGGAAAGACCTCATATACTGCTCATTTCCCCCTCCTAAACTCAGAACTAACTCAGATAGAAATGTAAAAGAAGCCAAAATATTAATTTTGTTACTAATAAAACTATGAGAGAAGGTAGTTCACTCTTAAAGCCTAAAGGCCAGTCCTATAGCATCCTCTGTATCTATAGGAATAAACACTGGGATGCTTATCCCATCTGAGGGACATTTTGAATCTGAAAAGTAGACACACTTGCCCAAGAAACTTGCCATTATTCTGCAATGAACTGTTTAGTGTTAGTGGGTATTATATACAACCCGGGTCTTTGGGCAGGAGTATGTCATTATGTTGGCTTAAATTCCTAGCAGGGTGAAGTAAAAACGGAAAGTGTGGTAGATATTTCACCACTGATCTAAGTAGTAACCTAATTCAATTTGCGTTTTCTTGATCTATCATTTTTCCCTCCAGGAGTGAGTATTTCCCAGGTATAACTTGCCTCATCTCTATTTACTTCCCTATGGCAGTTCTTTTATTTATTGATATTATCTTCTAATGTGAACATTGATAATTCCATCGCTTTTTATCCTTGCTGGCCTCCTTTATACATTTATTGAGATTTCCTGACATGTGCCAAAAATGTGGAGAATAACAATCACATCCACTGTGTAAATGCTCCCTAATGCAGTTTGTCCTGCCATATCTTTCAGGGGTAGAGACCAAAGAATTTATTTGCTAAATCTGTGTTATTTTCCCAAGGACCTTCCCAGTTATAAAAATCTCATTTTAATCTCTGGCTACCATGAAAGTAATTGGATTTGATATTTACTTTAAGTTCCCTATAGTAGAAGCAACTTAGACAAGGGTTCCAAAGAGGAACCATTCTAAGAATGAAACATCGTTGTATTAATAGCTAAAAAATATATAAGACAAGACAGTCCCAAAACTGGAATATATGATTACCCTACCTAAAATTGAACATAAATCTCTAAAGTCCCATTTGGTGTTTGTACAGATAGATTGAGTCAATATATAGTACAGAAATAAGGCATTTCAGGCTTTTTTCTGTATATCCAGTTTAATTACTGACTTTATGCTATATTATACTGTTTATGGTTCATTGAAGGGTCTCCTAGCAATTCCACCTAGATGGGAGCTGCCCAGCTTTCTAAATACTAGGTTCAGGCATCTATTTCTTTACACAATGTAAGTCTGAAATCTCTCCTAACTCCCAGGCATTTAATAATTGTGGATACACAAGAGATGGGCATGACATGATTCAACCTCTGTCAATCTGTCTGTTGTTCAGTTCTAGATGATTCTTAATTTAACCAGACTCTTAACAATTATTTGGCTAGGAGGACCTTGCAAACCTACTCTCTCCACATTCAAATTTAAGTTTGCCTCTTCGAACTAGAGTGCCTCAGATTTCACAACCTCTCAAGTATTTTAATCTTAGAAAGGAAAACTTTAATCTTGGAAAGTAAAACCCCAGTACCAATAACAAAGTCTCATAGATTTTTACTGCTTTGCCATCCCCTGTGTATGTGATACACATCCAAGCCCAGCCAAGTGCTAGGACCATAGAACCGGTCTGTTCTCTCTCTCATCAGGTTTATCTGTTATCTCATTTGAACTCTTAGCCAGTTTTAAAAACTAATTTCTCCTGATAATTGGGTGATTTATATTTATAATTCCATTGGCAACATTTGTAGCTTCATAATGTGAGTAGCCTTAGTCATTTACTCCCCCAGTGGGGTTCTGACCCCATCTAGTCCTTCATGGCTCTCTTCAGTTTCCCAAAGCCTCCAAATTCCATCAACTTTATTCTTTTATTCCTCGCCCTTGGAAAGAATGTCTGTCTTTAGGGTCCCTCTGATTTATATTACTGCTCTCTATTTAGAAACTGGAGCATGCTAGTATTCTTAATTCCTCTCTATTTATTAGCCCATAAATTTATCATGCTAATATATGCCTTCAAACTTAACCACACAGAGGCGACAAAAGTAAGTAACTTAAAATTTGAGTTCTGCATTATCTGGGAGCACTCATTTTGAGCAGCAGATTGACAACACCGAATTGGTTCAAATTATGTTCACTTTGGTTAACTACCGGAGCCTCAATGAGCAATGCACATGGTATATAAAATTTAAACACAGCTCTCCTCAATGCTTCCCAACATTTTTATAGAGATATGCACAAAGTTATGGCAAAGGTAAGCTGCTCTGAGTAAGCAGCCAGATCAGAAGTACTAAGATAAACACCGGACACAACCTTTTATACTTTAAGCCTGGGTGATGGGTCATTTCAGCATTTAAGAGTTCTCTTTGCATCTCATTTACAGCTCCTATGTTTTGTTTCTCATGAACTATCAGGCTGGTGTCTGGCCATGACCTACTACTCATTGTTTAAAAACATCTTACTTCTCCTGGATGGAGTTACTCCATCTAGAGGAAATTTCCTCATGCCAATATCGAGCCCACACTTCATTTCTGTAAACTGTGGCCTTGACTGTGTCCCTTTTAGATTTATATAACGCTCATAGCCTATCTTAGATTTATATGTCCACAAACTTCTTGACTCCCCCCCTACACAATGCAAGTAACCTCTGCATTCCAACAACTGAGTCACCTTGAAACTCCCCTGATAATGCTTTCAGTATTTTAAGTTGTCCAAATTTTATGTAATTATATTCTATAGCTGTCCCAATCTTTGAACAGTGGTTCCTCCGTAGGCTTTCTTATTAATCTTCTTTCTGCAGCTTAACAAAGTATATATCAATTTTGGGGGGGATCTTAGTTTTCTCTGGGTTATTTATTCCAGGCTTCCCATAAGATCTTCTCTTTCCTATTGTCATTGACTTTCTTAACCTAGTAACCATTAAAACCCATTTCTTTCTAGTATTATTTTTAAAAATCACACCTAGATTATTTTTTAGAAATTATATCTAGGTATTTATTATTTTAAATATGGGTGTGATTGGCTCTAAAGAAATCTCCTGTGAAGTTTATCTGATTTTTGTACATTCCTCAATTCTTTCTAAATATATTCTTTACTGCTTCTAGAACAAAAAAAAACAACTTATTAAAAAATTATCCTAAACATCATCCACTTTCATTAAAAGGAGATGCCTGGAAATGCAGGAGGCTCTTGTGATTTCACAGGAACTGAGGACATATTTTGCTTTTGGGAAGAATTAAATATACTATCATCAATAGAATTATCCACCCCCCTCCTTGGAACACTATTCTGTCTAAATAACAGTACCAGGAGCATGTCCATGGAAAACACTAATCTAAAAATCAATAAATTTCTTTATCTTCTAATCTAAATTCCCAAACTGAGATACTCCAGATGCGGGTATATTTTAGTTATTTTGATTTTCTACATATTTACCTTTCTCTCTGTCACTGTTCTAATACGAAAATATTCCCAGTGATCTAGGGTTTAAAGGTAGTTTATTGTGTGGTTAATAAGGTCCTCTGTATTTATGTGGGTAAACTCACAATATAGTTTACAAATTTCACAATTCCTACTTATAAACAGTGAAGAGTAAAATCTCAGAGTGAAGAGATGGCCTAGTCTATAATTTTTACATAAATCCATTGGTCTTACATGATTATCATTTAATGAAAAAAAAAATTGTGTAGTATGAGAGACATGTCGGAAAAACACAACCTGACATACATAATAATCAAAATTTTAAAAGACAGAGAATCTTGAAAGCAGGAAAGAAAAAGCAAATTGTTGCATACAAGGAACCTTTAATAAGATATCAACAGATTTCTTATCAGAAACTTTGGGGTTCAGAAGACAGTGGGACCTATAGTCAAAGTGCTGAAGGAAAAAAAATGCATCAACCAAGAATCCCATATGTAGCAAAGTTGTACTTCCTGAGTGATTGAGGAATTAAGCTCTAGTCCCTGGTAAATGAAAGCTGAGGGCGTTTGTCATCTCTAGAGCTGTCCTACAAGAAATGCTCAAGGGAATCCTGTAAGATAAAATACAAGGACACTAGACAGTAACTCAAAGCCATATGAAGAAATAAAGATCTCAATAAAGAAAATACATGAGCAATTATCAATTTTATTATAACTGTAATAATGATTTGGAACTGCATTTTTCGTTTTCTGCAGGATTTAAGAGACTTACACATTTAAAGAACAAAAGCAATTAATGTAAAAGCTAGAATTACTGTGATTTTGATTTATAACTTTAAATCTTATTGTCTACATAATTTAAGAGACTAATGCATTTTTTAAAAAACATACATTTATGTTTTGGGGCACATACTGTATAAAGACATAATTTTGTACCTGTCATCAACAACCAAATAAGATGGGAAAAAGGGTACAAAGGTGCGGAGTTTTTGTATATCATGCATAAGAAGTTAAATGTGAGAGCTATTTAGGAGGTGACAAGAGTTGATCGTGGGAACAAAATAAGTGAAAGAAAGGAGACTTTGTCTGACTTCAAGATTTCATTATTCAGTGATTGATGAATGGCAATGCCTATGGGCATAATAAGGAGAAATGAACAAATTTTGGGAAAAAACAATCAGACTGTGAATAAAGCTATTAACTTTCAAATGCTGAAGTAAATACAGGAAAAGAATTTCAGTGCAGGTTTGAATATATCATTTGGGAGATAGGTTCAGGTGAAAACACAGATTTATGAGTTATTGGCATTTGAGGTTTATGTCAAGGTGATTTGGAAAATAAAAACACACAAAATGAGAAGAGAAATGAACCAAAAAATATTATTTAAAAATGTGGTTGGCAGCAAATAATATAATACCATAATAACATAACAAATAACAGTATCATTTAAAGAGGTGTTTTTCTCACAGACCAGTAATGCAACATTGAATACTCCAGGAATTTTGCTACTGTTAAACACTGACTCCAGGGACTTAACTTGTTTCAATATTTTTGCATTGACTCTACTAGTGTGTTGGCTCCATGTTCACACTTGTTACTTCATAGTTATGACAGTGTTGTTCCTCTATTTCATATCTACATTCTAGACAGAAAGAACAAAGTAGAAGGGGCAGTTTCAATATAAGAAATTAAATTTTTTTCAAAAACCCTAAGATACACATCATGGAACAAAATAGTCATATATAACTATAGATAACTGAAAGAAATTCATGAAAGCCAAGTATTTTGAGCTCTGTACGTTGCTACCTCAAACCAGTAAATTTCTGTTATTAGGAAAAAGTGTAGGAAGTGCTAATGGTAGGACATTCAGAGTCTCCCTAAGAAATAAAGAAGTTTGTGTCAGGGCTTGTCAGAAGAGGTAGCCCTGCTGAAGAGTATGAAGAGAGAACAGTGCAGAAGACCATGAGATTCTTGGAGAGAACGGTTACATGTAATTCCAACAAATAGGAAGTGAGCAGAAGCAGCACATACTGGTAGAGCTCATGTACAAGAGACGATGAAAACTTATGTTGAAATAGCTCTGAACACAGTAGCTTGTTGTCTACTTGATTACACTATTGTCTTTGCACATGAACTGCCCTCTACTTTAAAAAATTGCTTATTTATCTCTGATTTTTAAATCCTCTATATTTTTAGGTTCTGCTCTACTTGTTTCTCTATCTTCCATGATGGTCTTTACTTTCTAATGTCTTAGTGAACTAAATGTATTTAATCATGTAAAGCGAGTTAAGATGGATAATGTAAGTAGAATGCAAAACAGCATAATGAAAAAAGTGAGGATGTCAAATAAATCAAAAATAATTACAAAAGCCTTACTGTCAGGCAGCAAGCAGTTGAAAAGGAGGAGAAGTGGACGTAAAAGCATTGTGAAAAGATCATTGAGCAGCTTGAATCTGGGCTGGATTTTGGTAAGAGAGTGAGGAATGAGTCATGTCTTAATTGTCTTTTTGTGTCCTCACAGTGAGCATACTGTTTGGATCACCTTGGGCATGTGATGAATACTTGCTGAATTTCTCTGTCATACAGCTCCACCTTTAATTTTCCCATTTTCAATTAGAGGGGGAACTGTTTGAAGAAAGAAATCCAACAAATATTCATCATGTACCCAGGACAACCGAAACAGTCTGGCAGGCATCAGGGCACAGAAGGAAAGTCAAGGCGTAGCCTGTCTTCTCATAAAGCTCGTGGAAAGCCAAGGGTCTGCATTTATCATATAAAAACATCTTCCATGCAACATGGAAAAACAAGAGACATAATAGCAACAATTAAATTCAAACACTATGTTGAACATGAACAATTTGTAAACTATTTTACTATATCTTAAGGATACCAAAATGAATCAGGTAGAGTTAACTACTGTCAACAGAATTCCAATCCACGTAGAAAAGGGAGAACACATTATTTATGATGATGGTCGCTTTATGTGTAGCAGTAATCATTTGTTTTGCAATGTATATATTTTGTCTCACAGCACAAAATAAAGGATTTCTGTCCCCATTTAAAGGACAAAGAAACAGACCTAGAAATTAAGTGACTGTACAAGATGTGTAGTAGTGATATGGAGATTTGGAGCCAGAATGGACCTCCCTATGCTCTTTCATTATGCCATTTCCCTCCTTAATCAGAACGCGAATTGGTGCGTTTTCAAGAGGAAAAGATCTCATTCAGTTAGATGTCTCAGGAAGGAGTCTTAAATTAAGAAAGTTACTGTGAATTTCTACATTTACATTCATCATTGCATTTTTATTAAAAATACTTAAACAAATTATATACTAAACTAAAAAAAAATCTTTGGAGCTTGGAGATTGTATACTTGCAGCTTCTTAAACTTTCCCATCAAGACACTGACATATCAAAGGAGGGTGAGAAGTTAAACCCATCACAAATATCAAACTTTTTTCAAGTCCATGTTTGGTCTTAAAAATCCACGTGGACTTTACTTTTACTCCATAAAATGTATATTCTATAAGTATAGAGTTTCATTTTCAATAAATAAACCGATCTCCAACAAGATATATTAGGCTTCACCTCGGTGTCTCATATGCCTTGCATGTTCCCATTTCATTCAAGTACATTTTCCATAGTTGAAAGGAAACTCAGTTGGGGCGGTAGTCAGAGAGCCTCGCAAAGTTTAAGGTGTTGAAATTTGATTACAATTCAAACGTGCTTCTCTAAGAGGGACCAAGAGTCTGTTGTCGACATCTGAATATGAACTATAATATTATAGTTTTAATTAAGAAGCAAATAAAAGTTTTCCTGAAAAGTATCCATGCCTTACATTAATAACATGATTATAAAAACTGAGTTGAAGTTTGAGTGAAACATTATCTGTGATATTTTGACCTCTTTCTATGTGGGGCTAGAAGTTCCACATACTTGATTTTATTTATACTCTTAAAAAAATTAAAAAATAAACTTCTCATCCTGGATGGAAAAAAATTTCTCAGCTAAAAGGAGTTTATTTGGTTTCTGAGTTTTAAGAGAGATGTCTACTTGTGTTTATTGATTCTAAAATTTTTGGAGGGACAAAGGAAAGCATTGGCAGTTATTAAAACCATATGGGAATATATAAATTAATAAAAAGAGAATGAGAGCAAATTTAGACCATTCCTTTGAAGCGAGATAGGAAATTCAAAGTCACAAGGCAGAGGATCAAAACCATTGCCTAGGAAGGCCTCTGTCTACCAAATGAAGCCTAAATTTACCTAGAACGAATCACACATCTAGTCCAACTAGCTTAAAGTAACTTTTTCTTTGTGTCTTTTTCTTCCCCAGTTGCCCTAGTTGTTTTTTTTCCCAAGTCCCTTTATGTTAATATATCCTCCCCCAAATATCTTGCTATTCATAGCTACTACCTCTGCCTTATTACTAATATTCTTCTGCCACTGATTTAACCTGTGAAATGATACAATTAACTCTGAATGTATTACCTTTAATCATAAATACATACACACTATCATATATACAAACTTACACACACACCTTTGCATTGGGAAATTTGGCACAGAATTCCATCTAAAACAAGCAGACAGACTTTGGAAGACCATCATATATTTTTAGCTTTAAAAGACAGTGTGTTCAAGAAAACTTGGTCTGTAAATTCAGGTCTCCCACTGTGATCTATAAATTTAGTCAACCCACATTTTATATTATATGTGTCAATTGGAGAACTGATATTTCAACATACAAAGAACTCTTTTTGAACTTTCCTTAAGGTGTTCTAAGGTCCTTAATAGAAGAATTTGATTTAAGTAGGTCAAAGAAAATTTCCTAGAAGAAGTTATACATGAACTCAAAGTAGGTTGGGTAGAAATATCTAATTAAAAGAGGGAAAATGTTCCAACAAAAAGAAATAATATATGTAAATGGCGAGTATGAAGGACTAGAAGAAGGCTAGTGGCACTGCATGAGAGAACGTAGGGGAAGACTGGTTTAAAGAGGAAGCAAGAGAGCAGAAAGTAGAGGCTGCATAATGCAGGGTCCCAAAGGCCGTAGTCAGAATTCTAGCTTCTTTCCTAAGAGTAATATGTAGCATTAAAGGCTATTAAGCGTTGGGGAACATAATCACAAATGTATTTTCATACATTACTGTACAATGCAGAATGAAGAACGTGTTAAAGGGAAGCCTAGAGAAGGCTGGGGAGATCAATTTGCAGGTTATTGAGAACCCTATGATAGCAATAACTACAGCAGGGAATGCTACACTGTCCATGCATGAAATAAATGATCTGAGAAATATTTAGAAAATATGATTGACAGGACTTCGTGATGGTTTAGATGTGGAAGGTGAAGAAAAATGCTGTGTTCAAGATGACTGCTAAGTTCCTTGCTTATAAAATCTGTAGTGCCATTCACAGAGACCAGAAAAGCTGCAAAAGTCTAGAGAGGACATAAGCCATGGATTTGAACCCCAAATCTATCACTGACTAGCTGTAAAACTTGAACAAACTATTTAACCTCTCTAAGCCCTTATTACCTTATTATAAAACATTATTTATGAAATTTCTCTAATAGGACTAGTTGGGAATTAGAGATTATATATGTAAAATGTCTAGTACACAGAAAGTATCAAATAAAAGCTTTTTTAAGTGCTAAAATTAGACATCTTTTTTCTTTGTCTCCTTTTCCCTTCACATCAATACCTACGTTTGTGTTTTCATCAACCTTTGCTGATTTATTCAGTCATCCCATAATTAGCCTTTCTTCAATTCATCTTCCAGACTGCTGCTAGAAAGTATAAACTTTCTAAATGGCCTGTGATGCATAATCACATTGTTGCCTTGCTTAGAACCCTTAAAATATTTCAATAGTTCCCCCTAGTTTCCAGAATAAAGTTCAAATTTCTCAGATTATCTTTCAAGGCTGATCATGTCCTGAGGTTCGCTTTAAAATCCTACTCTATTTTCGGTCATTTTCCCACAGGAACACTTTTGATCAACTCCACAGAGCATCTTGCTGCCTCACACACAGACTTTATTCATCACACTGTCACACAGGCTTCCCACAATTCAGAGATTTTGTCCTGTGCCTAATCCATACTTAACCTCCACTGCAAAGATTTTTGTCAACCTGATACAATGGATTTTCTTTATGCTTCAACAGCATCCTGAGGATTTCTATTTCTCATGTAGGAGAGTAAAGCATGCTGCCTTGGATCAAATATTGACTCTGATATTTACTAGCTGAGTGCTTTTAAGCTAATTACTTTATCTGTAACTCACTTTTCTCATCTGCAAAATGAGGGTCACATTAAAAGGGGCTTATTATAATTTTTGGATCACTTTAAGGAATAAATGAATTAATACATACAAAGCATTTGATCCTCAATACACAGGCTCCAGCAGAAGTAGTGCTCGCTTGAGTGTGGTTGGTAGGGTGCAGAATGTCTCGCTCGAGATGGATGGCAATTTGAACATTTCACCTAAAATGGCATCCAGTGTGCTTGAGTGTGATATTGTTATGTTGCAGAATTACATGCTTATGATTTTGTAATGAAAGATTTGATAATAAAAAATGGTGTTATTTGTGCCAGACCCTGTATGTTAGCTGATAAGATGAAGGTAGTATGATGACTGCTAACCGTTAACGGTGACAGAGATAGCCCACCGCTCTGGCGTCCTGGGAACTCCTTGGAATCAAAGGCCTCCTATTATTTGTTTTTGCAGTGCCAGAGTGCCCCTAATGTCCCAATATCTATTGCTGCTTAATGTATATTAAATAATTAAGTCAATGGATGTGCTAAAGAATGAATTTTAGCACATTGCATCTGAGATTTGAAAGCACAAACATAAAACATTTATTATTGATCACTAAATTAAGAAAAAGTATATTTCTAGAGTTGCTGTATGATTCCACCACAAGACTTACTGTTTGCTGAAGAAATGAACTGTTGTAAATACCAGTAATGAACAATCCTTGAAGAAATATAAACCACATTTTGTGAATATTTCAATATATCCTAATTAAAAATTTACTTTTGTTATTGGTAAATAACATTATTTTCAAAGCATCAAAGATATATATTTAATAAAAAAATCTAGCTTCCATTTTTAAAAGAGATTCTATTGTTCCAGCTGTGCTTACACGAAGTGTTCAGCAGCAACCAAACAGTAGAGACCACAACCCTGACACGAACCCTAACTCCCTTAGTCACGGTCATTAATGATTTTTCTCCTATATAACCCATTCCCTGGAAGCCATCATGGAACCTGGTCTTTGGCATTGGCTCACCTGTGTCTCTGGGAGTGGGCCATTTCCTAAAAATAAACCGTTACCTTCTTTGCTGCAAACTCCTGTTCCTCTCTTTTTGGCCTTTGATACATGCAGGCAAACAGACCCATTTAGTCCAGTTACACAAATTCAGGTGTGTAAAACCTAACTTTGTTTATAACTACCAAGCTGTTCTTGAGATCCCAATTTCATAGATGTCAAAAATGCTTAATTCCACCAATTCATGGTAATTCAACTACAGCAGTGCCTCTGTGCGCGTCATTAATTTCTTCCAATGCGTGGAGAGCAAGCAATGATCGACAAAGCATTTTCTCTTGCTGGGTGGGGTCGTGACTCATACAAGTTCTAGCAAGTGCAACGCCCAGCAAGCAAGCACCAACTGAGGAAGCATTTCTTTCTCATCAAAATGCAACAAATACTGGGCTTGACAAATTCTGAAGCTGATGAGTACTGAGGTATGACTGCAGTTCTGTTTTAAAAGTGTCTTAGAATTTTATCTCTCACAAACGCCACCTCCAGGTACACACAAATATACACAGGCATGGTTCTCCTTAATGTCTCACTGAGTCATCTAAATGCTAGGTAGCAGTTATGAGTGAGCGGCTGGGGTAGAAATAAAGCAAGGCAGCTAGAAACAAAAGGGAGACATGTTTCACTCGTTAATTCAGCAGCCCTGAGCAGATCAGGTGCAGATCAGTTGCCAGGGTGTCCCAAAAATCACAAGAAAAACCATGACAGCACAGAAGGAGGGAAGCCCTTGAAATTCTGTATGCATCCTTTCCACCGTCTGGGAAAGAAAGCCTTTGAAACTCTGCATTAATCCCAAGACCTGGAGAGGGGAGGAGGAGGGGGAGCCTGGAGACTGGCTACAAGCATAAAACCCCTAAAATCCCAATAGTCAGGGCATGCAGACTAGCTGGGTGCCCACTTGCAGCTTCGTGCTCAAGTGTATTTCATAAATAAACTTGCCATCTCATTTCCACCATACACGTTGTCTCTCGCCCGACTTCTTCTCGAACTGAGGAGGGGGCCCCCTAACCTGGGTCTCCCTGGCAATATAAACATATATCTTCCTAGCATTAGAAGGGAGGCATCTGGTCCTCATGCCACTTCCTGGCTTCTCTGTTCTGCACTGAAATGCAGATCATATCAATCTGGCCCATACTACTCACATGGTCTCCTTTGCCTAGTCCATGGCCCCATGCACTATTTTAATTGTCAAAACCATACAATTTGCATCCTTTTTGTTCTAACCATAAGTTCTCTTCTGGTGGTAGCTTGTTCTTTCCAACAATTCTGAATCTTTGATGGGACTGAGTGCTCAAGAATTTTGGTTATCTTTTCACAGTACTTCAGAATTCATGACTTTGTATGCTTGACCTCAAAAAAATCAGAAATTTCCTTCAGTATTGGTACTCTAATACTGGTAGCCATTTTGGACAGTGAACTTTGCCATAAGACTCGTCACTGTGGGTATTATACGGCGAGAAGCTGATCTGTTAGTATTTTCTCTTCATACCTAGAGATTTACTTCATCTCTTACCTCTTCGGGGCTTAGTCCAAAAAACAAGAGCAGGGCACTTCCCGGGACCATTGTTTCCAAGACTCTGATGTCTCTTTCTGTGTGCTCATCAGTCTAAGCCTGGCTTTCTACTCCAACAGATCTATTCTTGGCTCAGATTCTAACTGGTTTTGGCTCTTCATATTTAATTGGAGCTTCTGGCAGTGAAACAAAAGTAAATATACTTTTCTGTCACAAGCACAAGTTTCTTGAAATTGAAAGTTCAGACTTTTCAAAACACTGACTCCACAAGAGATTTACAGACACTCAAGGGTGAAGAATTTGCCTCCTTGTATTCCTCCTTTTGTTTTACTCTTATCACCTCTGCCCTGAGGATACAGTTTATAGAAACCCATCCCTGCTGCCTGAGAAGCTGAGACCATAAGAAAAGAATGGAAAAACACGGTTTTGATGTCAAAACTTTACCCAGTGCACTTGCCACCACTAAGAAAATTTAGAAGAGATGCAAGAGCATGGTGTTTAATGTCTCACTCACTTGTGTTTTCTGCATCTGTGGTTCTGTACTATGATTACAAGTTCTTCCCTCTAAGTTTGCATATTCAAATCTAAGCTAGAGCAGTCCCTCCTTATCCTGGTTTTGCTTTTCGTGGTTTCAGTTACCCACAGTCAACCACAGTATAAAAATATTAAATGGAAAATTCTAGAAATAAACAATTCCTAAGTTTTAAATGGCAGTTCTGAGTAGCATAATGAAATCTCACCAATCCAGCTCCCTCCTGCAAGACCCTGAATCATGCCTTTGTCCAGCATCTCCACCCTGTATAAACTCCCCATCCATGGTAGGCCCCTCGGCCAGATCTCACAGCATTACAGTGCTTGTGTCCAAGTCACCCTTATTTTACTTAACGATGGCCTCAAAGGGTAAGAGTAGTCATACTGGAAATTCACATATGCCAAACAGAAGCTGTAAAGTGTCTTTTTTAAGTGAAAAGGCTAATGTTCTCAACTTCATAAGGAAAGGGAAAAAAATCCTATACTGAGGTTGCTAAGATCTGTTATGGTAAGAACAAATCGCTCCGTGAAATTGTGAAGAAGGAAAAAAGAAATCCATGCTAGTTTTACTGTCACACCTGAAACTGCAAAAGTGACAGCCACAATGTGTGACAAGTGCTTCGTTTCTACAGGGACTTCAGCAAGGGATCCCCTGAAATGGGTGACACCAAACCATTTATTGCAAGTAAGGAACGGTTACAGATTCAGCAACAGTTTTGAACAAAAAAATGTAAAAAATACTGGAAAAGAAGAGTCTGCCAGTGAATGCAGCTGTCATAGTTCCTGAGCAGTTGAGGAAGTCCATGAGAATTCAGCACTATCTGTGGTTTCCTGCATTCACTGGGGGTCTTGGAACATATGCCCAGTGGAGGGATCTACACATTCTAAGCTCAAGTACTTCTCCTCCCGGCACAACAGTCCCCTTTTTCACTAGAAATTTTTGATATCTATATCATGGTCATGAACTAGAAAATTTCTCATGTATGCTGAAATTTTTTTTGCTATGTCGTATTTGCCTTAGTGCTATTATAAGTTCCCTAAATATATTTACCGTGTCTGAGTCCCCCCTTTTCTTTTTATCACAAGTGACTAGCAAAGTGTCTTACTTTAGTATACACTTATATGTATATACTTATATACTTAACATATATGATTATATCTAAATGAAATATTGCAACAGTTTACTTGAAAAATTGATCAAACAATCTAGCTGTTTTAGAGATTACTGGAGTGCATAATTCTGTATTAGTTTCCTAGGGCAGAGATGACAAAGTGCCACCAACTGGGTTAGTTAATACAATAGATACTATTTCTCTCCCAGTTCTGGAGACAAGAAGTCCCAAATCAAGGAGTCACTAGGGCTTCCTCTAAAATCCAAAAAGAAGAAATTCTTCCTCACCCCTTTCCAGCTTTTAGGGGTGGCCTATCACTCCTTAACATTTCTGGGCTTGCAACTGATTTACTCCCATCTCTGTCTCTGTTGTCACGTGGCTTTCTCCTTGACTGGGAGGGGAAGGAGAGTTGCTATTCCAAAACATGCCTCTTGCAATATTATTTTAAGCTGCTTATTTTTAAGAAACAAAAGACTCAGAAATAATATTTGGCATTCCCTTACCTCCCTAAAGAATTTAGACCAAGAAGGGAGCTATCCTCATGCGTAACGATAGTTTAATATGAACAAGGAAGACTCTAGCAAGGCCATTTGACCTAAGTCCAACATGCATCCCATTGTTAAAGAAGGCACAACAAACATTTGTTTACCAAACATTTGCTTTTCTATCTCTATGTGAATCGCCTTCCTGCCCTTTGAAGTCCCACATCACACATCCCCCTTCTTTCCCTTTAGCTCAAGATGTCATACAAGCCTCCACTGCCAGATGTGTCCTCAGGCCCCATATTCTTACGGAGCCCCTGTATGTACATACGTAACAAACTTGGTTATTGTTTCCTGTTAATTTGTTGCATCTCAATTTTATTATTATACCAGCCAGAAGAACACAGAAGGGCAGAAGAAAATTGTTTTTGCTCTCTCACATCTGTTTCGGTCTTCATATGACCATCTTCATTTTTGTGTGCCTGAGTCCAAAAGACACCAGTCATATTGAATTAGGCCCCCCCAGTGACTTCACCTTGATAGCATCTACACAGACTCTTTTTCCAAGTACGGTCATTTCACAGGTACAATGGGTTTGGATTGCAACATATTTGGGGGAGGTAGGGCACAATTCAGCTCATAACTATAGCTAATAATGCTTGATACAGTAAATATTCAACATATATTTGAAGAATCAATAAAAGCTGTCTTATGCATGAGGTGTTTCCATAATTTAACAGTACCTCCAGTACCTACTTTATATGTCAGCTTATCAACAACATATAAGAGCACAATTCTTGCTTTTAATCAAATGATCCATTTGGATTTAAACAAGTCTCCCTGCATATCACTGCCTAGTTTTTTGTTTTTGTTATCCTCTCTGAAATGGCCTTCATTTTTATTTTGAAGTTTTTTATTTGAAGCGATTGCTAGTGTGACTTTCCTGTTAGAGGTCCAAGTCAAATCCATTCATCGGTAACAGAATTTGGCCCATTAATCTATTTCATTACAAATCAGAGAAAAATCCAACCCAAAAGAAAAAAAAATTACGTTGTATAATACGTTCACTTGCCCCTCTTAATCTAAACCCTTGGGTCAGCTGTTCAGTTTTTATTGCAAATGAATTTAAGATATTTCATATTTATCAACCTCACACTGTGTCTAGGCAGTTATAGAAGTATCTCTATGCAATATCCCACTATATATATGTGTAAACATATTAAAAACTTGGCTGTGAAAAATGAAACCATACTGCACAACATAAATAGTATGTGTGGTTATTGATAATGACATAAAAATTCAAGGATGAGTCATTAATATTGTATACAAAATGTCTATGATCTCAATCAAAATTGCTTTCAACAAAAGAGTAAGTGATTAGAATATTATCTCATTCCCACTGGAAAATAATAAACCCCACAATAGTAAATGCTATCTAATCATATCATTTATATTCAACATTACTTAAGAAAATGTCCATTCAAGATGCTTTATGGCAACTTCAAGGTATCCATAGTGGTATTTACAACAGCGCAGAACATGAGAAAGCAGCACAGAGAGAATGCTTGATAAAAATAATTTTGAAAACATTTCCATCCATAAGTGTAAGGTAAGCCTTTTAAAAACACAAATAAAGGATCTTGGATTCTCACATTAATGCTGTACTTTGATTAGAAAATACATTAGTAAAAAGTAAAGAATGAAAGAATTACACATAAATACAATTCATAACAACTGTGAATTTTTCATACTAGAGTACCAAAACAATAAATAACTGAAATATTTCTAAATATTTTATTTCACAAAGTATATATTATTCTCTTTCACCATGCTTTTCAGATTCTTGCTTGTTGCCTACTTCCTGGTCTATCACCTGTTGGAACATTTGTTTCTGTGCATTGTCTGTATTAAATTATCACTTTTCAGCAACATGGTTGTTTAGCATTTTACCTTATAAAATAAAAATACTACCTAAAGGCCTGGCCGGACAGCTCATTTGGGTGGAACATCGACCCACACACCAAAGAGTTGTGGTCTGATCTCCAGTCAGTGCACATGCCTAGGTTGCAGGTTCAATCCCCAACTGGGCACCTGTGAGACCTGGCCGATCCACGTTTCTCTCTCACATCAATGTTTCTCTCTCTCTCACTCTCCCTTCTTCTCTCCGTAAAATCAGTGATTTTATCCTTGGGTGAGGATTAAAAAAAATGTCTATAAAAATCACCTAAAACAACCAGAGTGCACTTTTTTTCTCTCTTTTCCCAAGCAATACTATGTTGTAATGATAGCCCATATTTAGTAACATTTTGACATCAGATAGCTTATCCTGTCTCAGCCTGTTACCTCATCGAAAACTTAATCATTTGTACACTAGTGTGAAGATGTTATAAAACAACTTACAAAAGGTTTGTATATACTGCGTAATAAAAAAGATGACAGTCCTCTTATCATTCAGGTCTACTCCAAAGGGCATTCAAAGAAAAATGTGCAGAACAATCATACTGAATAACTACTGAAAATGAATAATATTTAAATTCTTTTCAGCCCAGATCATTTCTGTGCAAGTCTTCCTTGTTCCTCATCCTGTACCTTTTCCTTTCCCACAATGGCTCTTCCATGTTTTGTCCACTCCTGTCGTATAAGTGTCTGACAGTTAACTTTTTTGATTGTAAGATGTCTGCTGTTAAGCATTTGATTGCTAAGGCATCCATTTCAAAGACATCCGTCTAGAATAATCATTGCCAGCAACTCAACTAGATTAAGAGCCAGGCTGCCCCACTGGAAAACTTCCCCTTTGTAGGAAGTTCTGAGTGGCCTAGAAAACTGATCATTTGACCACTCGCTTTTCTTTTTTTGTGCTATACTTCCATAATTCCCATTCTCTTGTTTTAAATTCATTAATAAACAGTAAATCCATGAAATCTTTGCCACCTTGCCCTTAAATCTAATAAAGGCGGACTGAACTCTAGGTCCATTCTCTCTCCCCCCTCCACAACCTCCTTGTGTGGCCCTGAATGTGCCAGGTACACTCCAGGACCTGTGAATAATAAGCCTGACTTTTTAAGTTCTCTGCCTTGACTGGGTAGCTCAGTTGTTAGAGAGTCACCGTGATACACCAAGTTAGTGGGTTCGGTCTCCTGTTGGAGCACATGCAGGAGCCAACCAATGAATGTATCAATGGGTGGAATAACAGACTGATGTCTCTGTCATTCTCCTCTCTCTCTCTCTCTCTCTCTCTCACCCTCTCTCTCCCCCCAGCCCCTTCATTTCTCTCTACAATCATTTAAAAATAAAATAAAAAATAAAGTTCCCTGATGTTTGTTGTCAGGTGCATCTTGCAACCATAATATGAACAACAAGGTTGGACCAACTACAACATTGGCTCAGGCTGGGGAAATGTCTGTGGGCTCATCCAAATTGTACAGCCCCAGGTCAGTGGCCTGAGGCATTTCTAGCTGATAGCATCACTATCCATAGACTGAGGCTGACACAAAGCATTGCTATATATATCTTCAACCCATCCTGTCAAACTGGGACAGCATAAGGACCTGGGCCTGGTACCCCAAGGGTGCCAGATGGACAGAAGCAATGCGAGATAACTTGACCACACGAATGTCACCACCCTTATTCTCTTTACTTGAATCAGCAGTACCTGATTTTGTTTCTCTTCTAACTGCCTGCTTTTTAGCAGATGTTAAAACTACCGTACTGTGTGTGCCGCTGATCAAGGCTTGGCCTCCATATGATTTTTCTTGAGTGGCCGTAGTGAGCCACACTGTCATCTTGCCCCCACAGCACAGGCATGGAGATAGTTGCCAAGCAATCTGACAGAAGGAGGAAGTAACCGCACCCTGACATGGAAAATCCCAATCCCTGTTCCCTTCACAAGCCTACCTTTTCACACAAATCTGCCTCGTCCCTGGTTTATGCAAGCAAGCCAAGCAGATCCAGCACCCAGGCCAGTTCAGAGGGCCTTCCTTCCTCCGTGCTGCCTCGCTTGTACTTGAGCATAAGCTTAACAAAATCTGTCTGGAAATTTCTCTGGGTTTCCTCCCAATTTCTGTCTTAGGGAACCCAAGAATCCCAATGCCGAGAACAAAATGATGTGTTTATATTCTACTTCCCTAACAAAACTACGCATGAAGATCTTCTACTCAAAATTCCTTCTATATTTTAACAATCTTTATCCTCTTTCATCAGTTATCAGAAGAGTAATTGGCTCCACTAAATTCCCTCTGCTTAGAATACCCTTCCCCTTGTATCCACACAACTTATCCCCTCATCTCATTCAAATATTTGTGCAAATATTATCTTTTCAATGAGGTCTATTTGGACCTCCACATTTAAAACTGAAACTGTAACTCATTCATCCTTTCATGCTTTTCTTGTATCATACTGTATTTTTATTCCATGTCATATGTTACCCACAACCACTTATGTAGTCAACTAATTCAATTGGTTTTTACTGTCAGTCTAGTTCTAAGAAAAAGAAAAAAAAAAAAAAGCTCCTACGTATTAACAGGGATGTTTCCACATTTGTCCAGTGAAGGGTACCAGGCACATAGCATGTATCCAAAAATATCCACTAGATAAATGAATGCATGTGTTTCTCTTAAGCTACCAAGCAATAGTTTTTCTAACCATAGAGAAAAAAACATCTCCTTTTATAAAAACCTTACAAACACTACATAATCTCTCTTACATGAGCAATCAAAAAACAAACAAACAAATAAAAAACAGGTTTACAGATACAGAGAACAAATTGGTGGTTGCAAGAGGTGGGGGTGGGGGGCACAAAATTGGTAAAATGGGTTGATTTTTAGTTCAAGTGAATTAAATAAAAAATTTTATGAGAAGTTTGACAACATAAAGTCAGAATCATAAAAAAAGACACTTTAGAATAACAAGATCAGGCAGAGTTGATAAAGAACCAAGTGGGAATTCTAGAACTGAAAAAGTCAGTACTTGAAAAAATGTTAAAACCCTTAAAATAAAGAAAATATATTTAGAAAAGGTTATTACAAAAATAATACAAATATATTTGTCCTAAAATTCTAAATGAGCTCAGCTGAACTCTTTAAAATCAAAGAGAAAGAATTAGAACAAGAGGGAAAAAGAGGGAAGGAGGAAGAGGTAGAAGAAGGCAGATGGGTGGAGGGAGGGAAGAAGAGAGAGAGACTGAGATTTTTAGCTTGAAGATTAAAAAATCCAAACCTATAAAAAAACAAATCTTTAAAACTAAATAATTCAGAGGTTAAAAAGAAAGTAAGTGTAGTATTTTATAATGTTATTTAAAACAAACAAAAGTGGCCAGGAAGCTATAAAACAAAGTCAAAGTTGAACACGATAGATGGCAAGGAGGTCCCAATACTCCTCTCCCCCAGTAAAAACAACAAATAACCACAAGTTAAAGAAAATTCCTCTGGGAAAGCTCTAGACTATAATGAAAAAGCATCAGTGACCCTGCAAAGCTAAAAAACCAGGGATGGCCGCACGGAAATACATAAAAAGCATTGTACATTCACAAACCTATACTCTAGTCCAGAGCAGCCTGTCTGGAAATTTCCACGAGGGTTCCTCTCAGAGGGTCCCAACCCATGTGGAGAGGAGGCGACAGGAGAACCCCAGCAAGCCTCATCACCATGGATGTTTGCAGCCTTTGCTACTGCGGAACCCCACCACCTTCATCAGTGTTCAACCCTGCTGATAGAATTGCCTGGGGTCCCAGCCAGTGTGTTCGCTCCCCATGGCTAGAGCTTGTGACACCTGTCCCCACATGCCCCAGTCACTCTGTGCCCTGCTCTCCAGTACCAAAATGCCACATGTTAGCACCAGCACAAGATGCTCACAGCTACCGCTGCTCTGCACTCAGCCCTCAGGTCCCCCTTGTGTTTTGACCTGCCATTACCAGGACAGAGCTTCCTTTGCTCTGCACCTCACCCTTGGGTCAGGGGTCAGGGCTTTGACCCACCTACGCCAGGCTGCACTGCTACAGCTGTGTGTCCCAGCTCCAGAGTTTGAAGTCACAGCTTTGATGCATTACCAGGACCATACTGCTACAGTTCTAGATCACAGATTTGACCTGCCACCATCTGGGGCTGAACTTCGGATGTTCTGCAACTGCCTCCAAGGGCCAGAGTGGGGGCTCTGACCACCACGCCCAGGGCATACTGCTGTTGCACCCTGCCCTCAGGGTCCAAGTCCTAATAGCAAGCACCAAAAACCCCAACCCCTGTTCCACAAGAGATCTGCCCACTCCTGTGCCTCAGGCACCAGCAGTGGTGCATCTGTGCTCCCCGGACAAAGATGGGTTGGTAGATCTGCATGTGCCTAATCTCAGGACCCAGCCCTGCTGTTGCTCTGAGTGCCAGTATGCAAGATATGGCAACAAGAGGGATCTCCTCAGCTAGAATTTCCTTGCAACATCAAAAAAGGAGAGCAGGAGGAAACAAGGTCCTTTGTCTGCAAGGACCTCCATAGCCTGGGGCAACCCAGAAGGCTGGAAGGTGTCACTGCTCCCTGAAATGCATAGACACCAATGCAAAGCCATTAAGAACAAGAACAAGCGAGAAAATAATACACCACCACAGTCATTTTCAGTGAATGCCACCAAAAAATGGAGACCTGTGAGTTACTAAAAAACACTTCAAAAATAATTATTTTATGGTAAGTTTAATAAAATTCAAGGCAACTCAGTGAACTCAGGAAAGCAAAAGGCTTAACAAAGAGATCAAAATCACAAAAACAAAACAAATTGTTGGACCTAAATAAAATAATAAATGAAAGGGAAAATGCAATACAGAGATTCAATGCAGGCTTAATTGTGCAGAAGAAAAAATCTGAGAAATTGAAGACAAATCTCTTGACATTATCCAGTCAAGGAGAAAGAAAGAAATAGGAATGAAAAAGAAGGGATTTTGGTTCAAGGTGGCAACATAGAAGGCTCCTGAACTCACCTTCTCCCAAAGAAATACTCAATCTACAGCTACGGATGGGAAAATATCTCTGAAAGTAAACCAGACTAGCAGAGCCAATCCCACATAACTGGAAAATGGGAAAAACCCACACTGATACAGGTGGGAGAGGTCATCCACCCAACACCCTGCCCAGCAACCCACAATTGGGAAAGGACTCACAGCTGCTGCGTCTCCCTGCAGAGTAAAGTATTTGGACCCCACATGCAGTGTCCCAACTTTTAACACTTTCACCTGAGAGAGAGGCCACCAGAACACCTAGGTCTGAAAGCCATGGGGCTTGTGTCCATGTGCTTATGTCCACGAAGCCAGAAAGCTATACATCAAACTAAGAAAAAGTTTTTAATGGGCTTTCGAGGCCTCTCACTATGGCTTTCCCCCGAGGGATCAATGAGAGGCAGCCCACTGAAGCACCCAGTGTTTTCTTGAAAAAGGCCTATTTGCTTGTCTGAAAAGCTTAAGCCCAAGGGGCAGATTTTTAATACAAATCTAGGGGCCTATTGCAATATTCTCTAGAGGCAGGCCAGTCCAGTGGGCGCCAACACTGCCCTCTCCTTGTGCCACTCCCCAGGTCACTGGCATCTCCCAGAAAGGAGTTTGTGCACATGACTTGTTCATTAGCCTCTGTGGTTTTCACCCAGGGAATGCATCCCTTGATTGTGGCTCTGGTGGCTACTAGAAAAACATCCACATTTCCTCAGAGCTATGTAACAGAGATATAATTCTTAACTGGTTGGCTATCTTCCAGAGCACAGCAGAGGCAACAGACTAAAACGCTTCTTCCTCGAAAGAGGCCTCTTTGCAGATCTTAAAAGCTACATCCTCAGGGGCAGAATTCTAATTTAACATGAGATCCTCCCCAGAGACCACACAGGCTAGCAGGTGCCATCTTAATGTCCTTCTTCCCCATCCTGGGTTACCAGTATCTCTGTCAAAGGAGCTTGTGCACATGTCTGTTGCCCTGGCTTTTACAGCTGCTGCCCAAACTCCCCTTCAAAGAGTTATATTTGCATACTTCTAAAGCTGTGGTCTGAGGCTATAGCTGAGGTCTGAGGTTGTAGCTAACTGATATCCTCCCCTTTGAGACACAGACAGGTCCTGACACACCTGCATTTAGGGGAACCATAAAGAAAAATGAAGGCTACTTGTAGAGAAGTTTGAGACACAACCAAGAGCAAAGGCAGGGTTCAGGACTAGGTTCCTTTCTTACACGGGGTCACTCATTTGACTAGGAGAGTTGACTATTTTATCTAATGCTCAAAGAGTCAAGAAAAATAAAGAGAGGAATATGTCCAAAGTGAGAGAAAAAGCTAAAACTCAGTAAAATACATTAATGAAATGGCAATAAAGAATTTAAAAAATTGGCATGCAGATACTCTTTGAGATCAGGAGAAAAATGCATAAACAAAATGAAAATTTTAACAAAGACATAGAAAATAGTAAAAAGTACCCCCAGACGAAAAAAAGAAAAATCAGGTAGCTGAAATACAATAACTGAGCTGAAATATTCAATAGAGAGGCTCAACAGACTAGAAAAAGTGGAAGAAAGAGTTGATAAACTTCAAGGCATGGAATTAGAGTTCATCCAATCAGAAGAGCAAAAAGGAAAAAAAAAATAATTAAGAAAAAATATCAAGCAGATGCAATGTCAGGATCCAAGAAAGGCAATATAGATAAAAGTAAAAGAAAACTCATTTATAGAAATAATGGCTAAAACTTTCCTAACATGGAAAAGGAAACAGACACCTGGATCCAGGATGCTAGAAAATTCCAAAAAAGATTAATCTGAAACTCCCCACACCAAGACACATTATAATTCAACTGACAAATATTAAGAACAATGGTAGAATCTTAAAAGCCAACAATAGGAAAGCAACTTATTGAATACTAAGGAACCTCTATAAGATTATCAGCAGATTTTTCAGCAGAAGCTTGCAAACCAGAAGAGAGTGGCAGAGTATAGTCAAAGAACTGAAAGAAAAATACTGCCAATCAAGAATACTCTACTTGGACCATTATCCTTCAAAACTGAAGGAGAGAAAAATTTTCCAGACCAGCAAAAGCTAAGGGAATTGATCACCACTAGACAGGCCTTATAAACAATGTTAGAGGGATTTCTTTAAGCTGAAAATAAAGGACACTAATTAGTAACAGGAAAGCATAGGAAGTATAAATCTCATTGGTAAAGGTAAATATATTGTTAAATTTAGAATATTTAAATGATGTGATGGTGGTATGTTAATTACTTGTATTTCGATATGCAAGTTAAAAAACAAAAGTAGTAAAAATACTATAACTACAATATTATTAATGGATACATAATACAAAATATGCAAATTTTGATATCAAACACTGTTTTCTGCAGGTCACAGCCAATCAATAACCAATGTTGTGGTTGGACTGGCCCTTGTGGTTCCTTTTATGATAGCAGGGTTCCCTTCAGCAATAACCATCAGGATACTTTGAAAAAATAATGGTTTACTCACATTACTCACAGGACCAAGAAATTGCACAGCACACCTGGAGCCACATGGCAAGGTTGTATCTCTGTGGAAGGAGAGAGAGAGTGGGAGAGGGACAGAGAGAGAGAGTGAAAAAGAGAGAGATCAAGAACATGGGTCTCTGGTTTTGCTTTTATTGAGAGCAGGGTTTGAGAACAGGGGTCTAGAGTTCTGCAGGATACCCTTTATTGGCAAATTTAAAATATAAAAGCAGGAATTCAAAGCACTGGAAAAAAAGGAAAAAAAAGGAGCTTTCATGGTTAGTCATTGAAATTAACCAAAATCTCTAAAACCATGGCAGGAGGCAGCCTGGCTTTTTATCTGGTCTCGTGGCTGGCATGGTGTTTATTCAAGATAGCCATCTCAGAAGTGGATGCCTCTTTGAAATGAATGCCTTGGCAATCAGCACTTAAGTCACCTGCATCACAAAAAGAAAAAAGAAAAAAATAGCCTGGCTTACACAACAAAAGCATAAATGTGGTCAGTGAGGTAAAAATGTAGCTTTAGAATGTGTTCAAACCTAAGTTGTTAACAGCTCAAAATAGACTGTTATAACTCTAAGAAGGTTTACATAAGCCTCATGGTAATCACAAAGCAAAAACCTATAGTAGATACTCAACAGATAAAGAAATCTAAGTGCACCACTACATAAAATTATCAAAGAAAGGAGAGAATGAGAAGAAAGAAACAAAGGAATTATAAAACAGTCAGAAAATAATTTTTAAAATGACAGTAAGTTAATACCTAATAATAATTGCTTTAAACGTAAATGCACTAAATTCCCCAAAACAAGATATTCCATACAAATGGATACCAAAAGAAAACTGGAATAGTGTTACTTATATAAAACAAATACACTTAAAGACAAAGACTGTAATGAGAAACAAAGAAGGCCATTATTTAATGATAAAGAGGTCAATCCAACAAGAGGATATAACATTTATAAAAATTTAGGTAACCAGCATAGGGGCACCTACATATAAAAAGCAAATATAACAGACATACATGGAGAAAGAGCGGGCAATATAATAATGGTAAGGAACTATAATACCCCATTTTCATCAATGGATAGACCATGCAGGTAGAAAATCAATAAGGAAAACTTGGATTTATTCACACATCAGATCAGATGGACCTAACAGATATTAATAAAATATTCCATCCAAAAGCAACAGCATACACATTGTTCTCAAGCAAATGTGCAACTTTTCCAGGAAAGATTTTATGTTAAGTCATAAAATAAGTCTCAAAAAATTTAGGAAAATTGAAATTATATCAAGCACCTTTTCCAACTACAATGACATGAAATTAGAAATCAATTACAAAAAGAAAACTGGAAAATTCACAAATATGTGGAGATTAAACAAAATGCTACTGGGTCAAAAAAGATATCAAAAGAGGAATCAAAAAATATTTTGAGACAAATGAAAATGGAAATACTACATACTAAAATGTATTTGATGCAGCAATTCTAGGAGGGAAACTCATAGCAATATGGCCTATAGTAATAACCAAGAAAAATCTCAAATAAACAACCTGATGTTATATCTTAAGGAACTAGAAGAGCAAACTAAGCCCACAATTTGGAGAAGGAAGAAAATAAAGATCAAAACAGGAATAAATGAAATAAAGACTAAAGACAATAGAAAAGATCAATGAAATTAAGAGCTGTTTTTTTTTTAAGATAAACAAAGTAGAAAAAGCTTTATATAGATTCACCAAGGAAAAAAACAGAGGACTCAAACAGGATTAGAAATGAAAGAGATGTTACAATAATACCACAGAAATACAAGAGTATAAGAAATTACTATTGACAATTATACATTAACCTAGAATAAAAGGATAAATTGCTAAAAACATACAACCTACCAAGACTGAATTATAAAGAAGCAAGGTCAAAACAGAGCAGTTATTACTAATGAGATTCAATCAGTAATCAAAACTCTCGAAAAAAAAAAAAGAGAGAGAGAGAGAGAGAGAAAAGTTGAGGACCAGATAGATGGTTTTACTGGTAAATTATACCAAAGACATTTTAAGACAAATCAATACCAATCCATATCAAAATCTTTCAAAAATTGAAGAGAAAAAAGACATTTCCAAACTAATTTACCATGCCAGCATTATCTATTTACCACAGCCAGATAAGAACACTACAAGAAAAGAATATTATAGGCCAGTATCCCTGGTAAACACAGTTGCAAAAATTTCACCAAAATACAAGTAAATTGAATTTAAGAGACATTAAAAGGATTATACACCATGATCAGGTGGGAGACAACCCAGGGATGCAAAGGCAGTTCAACACATGAAAATTACTTAATGTGATATGCCATATTAACAGAATGAAGGATAAAACACATATGATCATCTCAATAAATGAAGAAAAATCATTTGACAAATTCAACATCTTTTCATGGTAAAAACTCTCAACAAATTAAATATAGAAAGAACGTATCTTAACAAAAGGTTTTACATGACAAGCCCATAGCTACTAATACCATACTCATTGGTGAAAGTGAAAAGTCTTTTTTCTGAGGGCAGTAAGATCACAAAAATATTCACACTCGACACTTGTATTCAACATAATATTAGAAGTCTAGTCCCTGAAATCAGGCAAGAAGAAGAAATAACAGGCATCCAAATCAAAAAGGAAGTCAAGTTATTCATGTTTGCAGATGACATAATCATATATAAATCACTAAGTATGCCATCAAACAACTGTTAAAATTAATAGCTAAATTCAGAAAACTTGCAGGATGCAAAATCAATGCATGAATATTAGTTGCATTTCTATACACTAAAAATGAACTATCTAAAAGAGAAATTAAGAAAGCTATCCCATTTACAACAGCATCAAAACAATAAAAATACTTAGGAATAAATTTAACCATGGTGGTAAAAAAAAATCTGTACTCTAAAAACTTTAATAATTTGATAAAAGAAATTGAAGAAGACACAAATAAATGGAAATATATCCCATGTTCTTAGAAGAATTAATGTTATTAAAATGTCTATAATACCCAAAGAAACCTACAGATTCTATGTAATCTCTATAGATATTCTAACTGAATTTTTCACAGAAATGGAAAAACTCTATCTGAAAATTTATATGGAATCATAAAAGCCTCTTAATATCCAAAGCAACCTTGAGAAAGAAAAATGCTAGAGACATCGTACTTTCTGATTTCAAAATATGTTAAAAATATATTAATCAAAGCAGTATTGTACTGGCATAAAAACAGCACATAGACAAATAGAACAGAATAGAAAGCTCAGAAATAAACCTTCATATATACAACACTAATTTTTGACAGGGGTGCCAAAAACACAAAAGATAAAGGACAGTCTCTTCAGTAATTGGTTTTGGGGAAACTGGATATCCAGAAGTCAAAGAATGAAAATGAATTTCTATCTTACACCGCTGATGAAAATTCACTAAAAATGCAATGAAGATTTAAATGTAATATCTGAGATCATAAAACTTTTAGAAAAAATCATAGGAGGAAAGAACCTTGACATTGGCAATGATTCCTTACATAAGACACCAAAAGCACAGGCAACAAGAGCTAAAATCGACAAGCAGGAGCACATCAAACTAAGGATGGTTAGTTAGTGCAGCAAAGAAAACCATCAATGAAATAAAAAAGCAACCTATAAAATGGGAGAAAATATTTATAAACCATAGATATGATAAGATGTAACTATCCAAATTATACAAAGAACTAATACAATTCAATAGCAAAAAAGCAAATAATCCAATTTAAAACTGGACAAAGGACCTGAATTGAAATTTTTTAAAGATAATATTTAAAGGACCAGTAATTACATGAAAAGTACTCAAAATCACTAATATGAGAAACATACAAATCTAAACCACAATTAGATATTATTTCACATCTGTTTAGATGACTTTTATTAAAAAGAAAAGAGATAAATATTCACAAGGATATAGAGAAAAAAGAATGTCTATACATGTAAGGTGGGAATGAAAACTGACAGTTATTATGGAAAACACTGCAGAGGTTGCTTAAAATATTAAAAATAGACCAATCATATGTCCCAGCAATTTCATACCTGTGAAAATATCCAAAAGAAATAAAATCAGTATTTCAAAGAGATATCTGCATTCCCATGTTTACTGCAGCATTATTCACAACAGCCAGGATTTGGAAACAACCTTAATGTCCTTCAATGAATAAATAGATAAAGAAGTTGTGCGGTAGATAGTTGATAGATAGATAGATAGGTAGATAGATAGACAGATAGATAGATAGATAGATGCAATGAATACTACTCAGCCATAAAAAAAAAAAAACACCAAAAAAAAACCCCTGACATTTGTAACAAAATGGATGGACCTTGAGGGCAGTATGCTATGTCAACTAAGGCAGACAAAGACAGTGGTGTAGTATCCCTTACATGAGGAATCTGAAAAAAATTAATTGAATTTCAAAGAAACAGAAACAGAATGATGGTTGCTAAGGGCTAAAGTGAGGAGTAAATTGGGAGATATAGGTCAAAGGGTATAAATTTTCAATTATAAGAATAAGTTTTATAGAAATAATGTATAGCATTGTGACTATAGTTAATAATGCCTAATTATATCCTTGAATGTTACTGAGAGTGGAACTTCTCAAGCATTCCACCACACACACAGACACATACACACACACACCCCCGAAAGAGGGAACTATGTGAAGGGATGGATGTGTTAATTATCTTGATCTTGGTCATGTTTCCAGAATGTATAGTACATCAAATCATCACATCATGTACTTTAAATAGATACAATTATATTTGTCAATCACTCCTCAATAAATTTGGAGTAAAAAGTTGAATTCATGTCAAAAAGCATTATAAGAAATTAGAAAGGCACTTTATAATGCTAAAGATAGCTATTAACAATGAAGTTTTAATAGTTTGGAATATTTATTTACTAAAAATAACAAAGTCAGTATTATCAAGCAAAGTATACAAGTAAAGGAATATTAGAAAATACCTACTGTGAGGAAATTTAATTAATTGCTTTAGTCCAGACTAGTAAGTGGATAAATAATAACAATGGAAATAATTATTAAAAGTAGAGAGAAAAGATCTAATAAACATCATGAATGTGGCAGGGCTCACTGAAATCTGTTGAACTCTGCATGTGAAAAGGTACAGCCTAAACACTCATAAAACAATATGTGATGAGAATCTCCACTGCTAACTCCAATAATTCCAAAAGATACCATTATCTGATTAAAGAGAAAGAAAACTAGAAAATTTTAACACCAGAACGAGAAAACAAAAACAGCCTAATAAATCAAAACTATATCTTCTCCCTTAAACAATTTTCTACTAAAGAAGAAAACCAAACCAAAACATTATAGATCTAGAAAATATTTAAATAAAGGCATTCTATATTGAAACCTATAAAATACAGCTAGAGAAAATAATTCATAGCTATAAATTTTATGTCAATAAAAATAATGAAAAAAATAAACTATCTGATTCAATAAGTTAGAAAACAAATCCCAAATCAATCCAAATAAAAGCATATGGAGTAATAATAATAAAAACAAATTATTTACAAACCTGCAAAAGCTATAATCAATAAAATTTAAAACTAGCTTTTAAAATAACTATACAGGCAACAAACTACTAACCAACCTAGTCATGAAAAAAAAAAAGACAATGAAACATTTGCATAAACTTTAAACTACAGCATAAAAACAGCGATTTCGATTACTAGAGAAATCATAAAAGCTTCTTTGCTCAATAACATAGATATAAAAACCTGAATAAAATTTAAAAATTTCAAGAAAAATAGAACTGACTGAATTTGCCATAGTATCTCAAACACGTCAATTCCCACAGAAAATAATGTGGCTAAAATGAGATTTCTTCCCAGAAGTGGTTGGCCATGATTTTACATGGGAAATTTATTAAAATCCTTAATATATAGGCATTTCCAAGATATTTAAACACCTCTAGATAAGTAATTTTCAACCTTTTTCATCTCATGGTGTTACGGAAAAATGAAACGACCAGACACTGAGGGGTTAGGAGCACGACCTTTATTTACGTGCACGGGCCCAGAGGAGACAAACTCCAAATTCTGAGCCCAGAACAATAGCCCTGCATTCCTTTTATGCTGGGCTAAGTGGGGTAAGGGTCTTGGGAGGCGTGGTATAGATCTGGTGTGAAAAGGGTTTACAGAGGTGAAAGAGAAGCATTTACACCATAAGTCAGGGCAATTGGCATGAAAAGGGCTTACAGAGGTGGGAGAGAAGCATTTACATTATAAGTCAGGGCAATTAGCATTTCATCTTTGGTATCAGCCTTGATTCCCTCTACATTCCCCCCTGTGGGTGCTTAGACAGCGCTTTCGTCTGTCTCTGCACCCAGAAATGGGGTCCTCTGCTCCTGTTGCTGTTGGAGCATGAGGATGCGACTGGTAGTTTTCCGCACCAGGGCCCTCTCTAGTTGACTAACTACTGTTCTGATGGCCCATGGCCCTATGGTGATGACTAGTATGAGGATGATTAAGGGTCCCAGGACAGGGGCTAGGAAGGAGAGGAGGGTATTCTGCCACCAGGGCGTGGCCCCCGTCTCAGAGCTAAGTCGCAACCTATCTTTTATGCATTGCAGATTTTCCTCAACCAGTCCACTTCCATTGACAAAATAACAGCACTCCTCTCCTAAAAATATGCAGGTCCCTCCTTTGTCTGCGGTAAGGAGGTTTAATGCTCGGCGGTTCTCCTGGGCTACTTTAGCAAGGGAAAGGACCTGGCATTGCAGGGAGGCCATGGACTCTGATACTGACCCCAGGGCCTCGTTTAACTCTTGGCGGAGGGTGTCTATGGGCGCTACGGTTAGCCAATTCCCTTCCTTCCTAGATTCATGGGCAATAGTTGTTTCATTATATTGCCACATAGTGGGCTGCACCAGGTAGGGAACAAGGGAAAGGGCTAGAATTACAGGGAGCATTTTCGTGGTGAGCGGGGTTACAGGTAAATTACTCAGTCTCTCCTGTTGGGGAGTCTAGTGCTGGAGATGGAGGCAGGTAGCGTTGGCTCTGTGACGGTCCACTCCTCCTCCCCGTCTTGGCAGGTCCTTGCAGCTTTAGGGCTGGGATTCGACCTGGTCCCTGCTCCGGTCCTGGGTTGGTTTCCTCAGGGTCAGCGGCGGCCTTGGCTCTGGTGTGATGGATCCATGGAGTAATACCTGTAACTTTTAAGGTGGTGGGGGTAGTTAACAGTATTAGGTAGGGCCCAACCCATTTGGGTTGGAGGGACTCTTTTTTCCAGTCTTTTACCCAAACATACTGCCCTGGCTTATGGGAGTGGGCTGGCCCCCCTGTTGGCACTATTTCTTGTCCAAGGTGGGCCTGTCTGACTCTAACTCTTGACCTAGGGCTTTGAGGTAGGAGGCTTGGTGGGCCTCCCCTAAGGTGGTGAAGTCTGTGGTAGTAGGGATTTGGGTTATAGGGGTCACCCTTCCATACAGGATTTCGTATGGGGTGTACCCTGCCGAATTTGGGGTGCGTCTAACTGGGAAGAGGGAAAGCGGCAAGACATCTGACCAGGGTAGGAGAGTCTCTTGACAAAGTTTTCCTAGAGTCTCCTTTAGAGTCCAGTTCATTCGTTCTACTTTGCCCCAGCTTTGAGGTCGGTAGGCAGCGTGAAGCCTCCATTTTAGTTTTAAGGCTTGGGTCAGCAGCTGGATCACTCTTGCAGTAAAGGCGGGCCCATTGTCACTTTGGAGACTGAAGGGCATGAGTTCCACTATTACCGGCTCTCGTTCCGTGGTCAGCCCCGGCGGGTTGTTTTCTGCTCAGACCCCAGATTATTTAGCCCAGAGGGGGTCTGGGGCTGACACTCCATCTTCCTGGTGGAGCCTATATTCTTCTTCTTGTGGAAGCACTAGGGCAATAGTTCGTGACATGGGGAGGTCCAGGGAGGCCTCTTCTGGCTGGAAGGTGACCCGTGCTGCTGGCTTGGTCAAGATATCTCGGCCTAGTAGGGGGACAGGACAGTCTGGTAGGTAGAGGAACTCATGGGAGATCTGGTGGCCCCCAAGTTCGACCTTCTGTGCCTCACAAAATTTCTGGGGGCTAGCCGAGAGTCCGGTGGCTCCCTGCAGGAGGGTTTCTTTCCCCGTGGGGGCCCAACTGGGATGGTGACTACTGAGTGTTCCACCCCTGTGTCTACCATAAAGTCAATGTCTTGGCCCCCAACTTTGACCCTGACCATAGGCTCTTGGGGACCGAGGGTTATGGAGCCCGGTCGCCCCTAGTCTTGGTCGAACCCGGAGAGGGCCAATACGTTGGGGGCTGGTGGTGGTGGGATAGCCTGGCTGGCGGGCGTCTCCTCGCGCCGCTTGCAAGCTGGACCGTCTCGCTTCCAGTGCCCGGGCTCCTTACAATAGGCACACTGGTCCTTTTCTACCTTGAAGTGTCCCTATTTGTTGATTGGGTCACCCCTGGGGGTCGGCCTCCCTAGTGTGGCTGCCAGCAGGGTGGCCTGCATTTTCTGGTCCTCAAGGCGGGCTGCTGCGGCGGCCTCATCTCGATTTTCATATACTTTATTGGCGACCACTAGGAGTTGATTTAAGGTCATTCCTGCGAAACCCTCAAGCTTTTGGACCTTCCTCCTGATGTCCGCGGCCGATTGAGAGACAAAGGCCATGGCTACCAAACTTTGATTTTTAGCTGCCCCTGGGTCAAAAGGAGTAAACACTCGGTATGCCTCCATCAGCTGCTCAAAGAAGCCTCCGGGGCACTCATCTGACCTTTGGTGTACAGTGGCAACCTTAGTCATATTAGTGGGCTTCCTGGCTGCCGCCTTTATCCCCTGTAACAGGGAGCGGCGATACAGATCCAAGGTGGTCGCCCTCACTCAGTGTTTGGGTCCCAAGTGGGCTGTTGTTCGGGGGCGGTGTCACGCTCATAATCTGAGGGATCTAGGGTTCCTGCCGGGGCATGTGCTTCAAGGTAGCGCCGAGTCTCCTCTAGAATTTTTCTCCTCTCCTCAGTGCTGAACAAGGTCAGGAGGAGTTGGCGACAATTGAACCAGGTGGGCCGGTGGGTTTGGAAGATCGAGTCTGCGAGCTCAATCATGGCCTGTGGCTTCTCCGAGAATGGAGGGATGTGGTGTTTCCAGTTCAGCAGGTCAGTAGTACTGAATGGCTGGTAGTAATAAGTAACCAGTCCAGGCTGGACAGTCCCATCCTCATTAACTCTGGGCGCTGCCTGCACCTCTCGGAGTGGCATCTGAAGAGGGGGCCGCTGGCTTCTAAGTCTGCTAGCTACGGGTGACAGGCCTGGATGGGGCAGGGCCGGGCACCGAACTGGGGAGGGCTCCTGGGGAGACTGATGCCCCTGGGGCGAGATAGAAGGCGGAGGAGTTAGGGGTTCCTGCGGGGGAGCTGTAGGGGGCGCCTGCGGACAACACATTCTCAGGCGTGCTCCGCTGGCGGCTCCTCTACGGCACCCCTGAGTCCCCGTGCACTTACTAAGCCAGCTGGGCATATCTTGGGCCAACTCCTGCCATCTATCTACATAGGAAAACTGATCGGGATGTCCTGGCTTTCCTGTAACTTTCAGGTGAACTGCTCTTATAGTGGATAGATTTAATGTTTCCTCGGGGGGCCAGGCGACCCCAAAACTCGGCCACTCTGCAGTACAAAATGTCTCTAATTGGCCCGCATCAAACAGTGGGTCCGGCTCTTTAAATCTGCTGAAATTCTGCAGCATGCAATCTAAAATTGTAGAAGGTCCACCCCCCATGGCTTCCCTCCCGCGCGTCGCAGACACACAAAGGGTGGGGGTACTCGCTCATCCGCCTGGCCTGCTCCCTCGCGGGATGAATTCAGTCTTGGCTAAGGTTGCCCCTACAGAATTCGGGGTTAACTGTCAGCCGTTATGCTGTACGACCTGACACAGGAACCATAGGTTGGGACCCCCTCTCACTCTGTAGGCTAGCACCCAAGGAGCCACAAACACAGACACACTGGGTTCACGCTCAGACATTCAGAGGCTATTCAGTTCCCTCCCCAAAACTATCACCCATAGAAAAACAAACACAGACACACTTAAGTTTACTTTCAAACATTCAGGGGCTATTCAGTTCCCTCCCCGAGCGAGGGTCTGGTGGTCGGACTTTCATGGTCTCGATCCTACTGTAACAGATGAGGGACCCAAATCCCTCCCGATCTCGGGTCTGGTCCCCGGGGCACTTACCGATGCGGCACCTTCCGATAGATTGTGTTCCGAAGCCCCCACTTCCCAGCTGGAGTCGCGGGCCGGAGTCCGGTGTCCCGACCGGTCGGGGCCCGAGAAATCTCAGGGCATGCCCTTCCCCGGTCCCCAGCCCGGCCACTGGGCACCCAGCCCGCCCTGCTCAGTGGGCGGCAAGTTGGCCTGAATTTATGTAAGGTCGTTTCCCGGCCAGGGAACCAAATGTTATGGAAAAATGAAGCGACCAGACACTGAGGGGTTAGGAGCACGACCTTTATTTACGTGCACGGTCCCAGAGGAGACAAACTCCAAATTCTGAGCCCAGAACAATAGCCTCGCATTCCCTTTATGCTGGGCTAAGTGGGGTAAGGGTCTTGGGAGGCGTGGTATAGATTTGGCACAAAAAGAGTTTACAGAGGTGAAAGAGAAGCATTTACATCATAAGTCAGGGCAATTGGCATGAAAAGGGCTTACAGAGGTGGGAGAGAAGCATTTACATTATAAGTCAGGGCAATTAGCATTTCATCTTTGGTATCAGCCTTGATTCCCTCTACAATGGTACATATAAACTAATTACTAAAATTCTGCAGTACACTGAAATATATATTTTTTGAGGGTCTTACAAAACATAGATGTAACATTCATTGATTTACAAAAAAAAAAAAAATTAGTAACTACCTTCCCCTTCTGCTACAAAGTGATTTTTTAAAAATCAGATGCTGACACTTGTGTAAAAAGACTTCTGATACTGTGACTGGACAGGGCCTGGCCCTCGGTGGGTCTGCCCAGGGCCACCCTGTGGTGTGTGGGTTCTTGATTTCATGTAGGAAAGATTTCACAAAAGTCCAGGTGACCATGAGGGTATGTTTATTAAAACTGGGGACAATAAAACAAGGAAGGGCTTAGCACAGAAGAAGCATCCGAAGAGCCTTGGCTGGGCTGCGTTTCCTCACTGGAAAGTCAGAGAAAAGGGGCTTTGGAGACAGGTTCAGGGTTAGCCTGAGACAAGCTGCCAACTGCCCATTGCCTTAGTGTCCAACCCGAGGCCCACGGGCTGCATGTGGCCCAGGATGGCTATGAACGTGGCCCAACACAAAATTGTAAATTTATCTAAAATATTATGAGATTTTTTTCATGTTTGTTAGTGTTTGTGTATTTAATATGCAGCCCAAGACAACCCTTCTTCTTCCAGTGTTGCTCAGAGACACCAAAAGGCTGGACACCCCTGCAGGAATCTGACAAAAAACAGATATAATATTCATTGATTTACAAACAAATACTAGCAATTACCTATTAAGTAACTCCTTTCTGAGTTTAGGAGGCAGTATGCCTGTGCAGAGAGAAGTTGAGGGGAGGAAAAGCAAAAGGCATTAGGCTGCTACCCGAGGTCCTTTGTCTTGAGGCTTTTGCCTCATTCTTGCAGGCAGGAATTTTAGGGCAGGTCTCAGGGGAGGGTTTCGGCAGACTATTCATTGGTTCTCCAGGTGTGCCCTGGGGGTCTTTAGTCATTGCAATTGGTTCTGGCCTCACCCACCTGGTTTAGCTGCTTTTCTGGGCCTGGAGCTGAGGCAACTGAGACCTAGATGTGACCTCCAGGGAGGAACGGCCAGGGGAGAAGAGGTTACCCTAGGGGCAAGGTCTTTGTTTTCCAAGCTTAGACCCCTGCCAGGCACTCAGAGCCTTCCGCCCTGGTGACCATTGGCACCTGGCTATAAAATGCTCAGCCACTTGTGTTCAGCTCTCTGTCTCAATTTCCTTATTCTACTAGCCAAGGGATTTTCCTAGCTTCTTACTATCCTGCCTCGTATCGAGAATTAACCAATCAGATACATATTTATTATGTGACATGACCAATAAGATGCAACTCTATTATATGACCTATATATTTATGGTTCAAGACAGGGCATTCACCCCAGATGGATATTGTTGTGTTGGCTGTGGTCACTTTTTTATTTGACAGTCTAAGGGAAAAGAGGTCAGTGCCCCTGACAAAACAATCATTGCATATTTTAAAAATTCTTGTGGCACACCATTTGAAAATCTTTGTTCTAGACCATAAATATAGAAATGATAATTTTTTCAAAACAAGCTAAACACAGATACAAAAATATGTCAAATACTGCATAAAAATACTGCAGATCAATATGTTCAAGAATCATAATGAGAAATCCATTATAAAATATTTGCAAAAAGAATTCAGCAGTTCATTTCAAGAGTAATATATTATCTCCAAGAAAATTTTACTACAGATATAAGGATTGTTTAGGTGTAATAAGCTATTAATATAACTTATCATATCAGTAAGCTTAAGGAGAAATGTTTTAAAGATATTATTTAAATATAAAATATTCAATAAAATAGGAATTTATAGACACCTTTTTCAATCTGATGAAGTATATTCATCTCAGCTAGAAGGGCTAAGCGGAAAACCTCTAAAATTCTCTCCAGTGAAATCAGCGACAAGGTAAGGATAGCTTCCCTCTATCTGGTTAGTATTTAACACTGTATCTGAGTTACTGGCCAAAAGAGTTTGACAAGAATAAACTGCAGATATACGAACCAGAAATAAGAAGGTCTGACTATTTATAGATGATATAATACAACACTTGTACAAAAGAAGAGATCGACAAACATTATTTTATAAGAAATAAAATAACAGCATAGAATGAGTAAAAATTAATGATGGGGGAACTGAAGAGTTGGAAAATTTTAGTTTTAGGTAATAGTTAATAAGCCTAGTAGTTAATGGATGTAAAAAGCTGTCGTTTTGGGAACTGAAGGTGTGGCCCGCCCTGACTCCAGGAGACCACAAGCAATTCAACCTTTCTACTCCAGAAGAGGCCATAAGCAATCAGAGCGGTATCTGAGCCACTGGGTTCCAGGGAGAGACATCCCATCACCCAGGACACAGGACAGGGGCCCCAGGTACAAAATCACTGGTCAGCGGATAGAAGGCTGCTAGGGAAATTGCCAGACTGCAGCTTTTATCTGATTAACCTCTTTCCTGAATTCCAAATTCCTTACCTATAGTTTTTTTCCCTTGAATTCCAAGTCCCTTACCTACACCTTTCCCAGCTTATAAAAAAGGCTGGCTCGACAGGGAAGACGGTCTGTTAGCCTGCAGCATCTCCTGTCTTCTCAGACCTTCGACCACCTGCATAAAGCACCCACAAAGATTCAGTCCCTGTCTCTGCTTCTTGGCTCTAGTAGTGACAGGCAGCACGAATGCCAACTTTTCCAGTTTCATTACCATGCATAAATAAACAGCTTTCAACTACAATAGTTTGACCTGTATTGAAAATCATTTTTGCTGGTTAAAATATATAAAAATACCAGGAATTCAATTAACCCACAATGAGAAAAATATATATATAATAAACTAAAACGTTAATAGAAGAAAAGACCACATGTGTAAGACCCCATTTATCATTTAAAAAAAACAATACAGTGCCCACAAATAAGTTTAACTAGAAATAAATAAGTCCTTTATATAGAAACTTTAAAACACTCATGAAGGAAAAAAAAAAACTTCAATTTATAACTTAATGCGATGTCAGTTAAAAAGGTTTTTTAAAAAAACTAAACAGGTTAGTCTGAAGACTTTATGGGAAATAAACAAGCATGAATAGCCATGAAAATTCTTTAAAAGAAGGGTAAGGAGAAGCATTAACTCCTAATGTTAAAATATACCATAAAGTTTTATAAGTAAAAGATAGTATATTAAATAGATTACTATATTAGAAGAAAACATCCAGCCATAAGCTTGCGCGCGCGCGCGCGCGCGCGCGCACACGCACACGCACACACACACACACACACACACGAGGTCTGTCCGGAAAGTATCCAGCCAGGTATTATGCAGAATAGAGACATTTATTGAAAATTATATAAGAAATATTGTACAGAGGACAATGATACCTCAGTCTCCTATAAAGCAGGTGCCTTGGGGCCTCACCCAGTTCTCCCAATCACCATCAGCTGCCTGGCCATATATTCTTGAATCTCATCAATAGACTAAAATCTCTTCCCTTTCAAAGGTGATTTTAGTTTTGGGAAAGGTCAGAAGTTGCAGGGTGCCTAATCTGGGCTGTAGCGGGGCTGAGTCATCTGGGTGATTTGATATTTGCCAAAAAACTCTGCAGGAGACGTGATGCGTGAGTGGGTATACTGTTGTGATGAAGCTACCAATCATCAGTTTCCCATAGCTGTGGCCTTCTGAATCATCCGAATAGTTTCCACAGAGGAATGTTTAAGCTTATTGCAAAATTTAATGCAGATTTGCTGCTCTGCTAGCTCAGTCATTTTGAATGTGATGGCCACACAGTACACATGCTCACTCAAGGGCATCTACCACCCCCGCTGACTTAGTACAATGAAGTTGTCATTGTTCTCACATGCATATTCCAGTCCACTCTCCTTGACTGTCAGGTTACAGCGATGTCGCACAAACCACTCTCATTATATTAACAATGGCTGGACTTTTTCCAGACAGACTATATATGTATATAACATTTTGATATATGAAAATGTTTAGCTCTCAAATTAAGAAGGAAAATGAAACAGTCTCTATAAAAGGTTTTGGGAAAACTGGGTAACCTTCAATACAAAATAAATTTGAAACTTTATTTCACATCATACATTAGAAAAAGTTCAAAGTGGATCAAATATTGAAATGTCACATTTTAACAACTGCATGAGGTGCAGCTGGGAAATGAATGGCCTCACTTCTGCCTGCAAAACCAAAATGACCTTCTAATTACAGAATCTAATTTCCCAATTCTAGATCCACTGGACACATTTGAACATTTTGCAGCTGTTCATTTCCATTTGAAATGTTCCAGTCTTTGGCTCCAGTGACTTCAGGGTTTAATGCAGACTCAGGCCAGGCAGACAGTCACTTGTTCAGGATGCCAACACATAAAGAACACCAAAATATCACTGAATATGTGAGGAGAAGAAAAATGAATTCCCAAAACCTCTCCTAGGTGTATTATTAATTAAACTGCTTGACCATGAGTGAAGCTGCCTTTGACTCACTCTCCAATGACAACAATGTTTTATGGAGGTAGGTTTTGTTCTCTACAGCTTTTGTTTTGCTAAGAGTTACGCAAACTGAGGCAATGTCTCTTCTAACACATCTGCATGCAAGTGTTTAGCCTCTTTGAATAAATTAGAACAGCCACTTAGAGAGTGAGGCGGGAATGAGCACTCGCCATGTCTCTGTGTTGTACAGCCTAAATCTTCTGATCTCCCTGGTTCTTTGAAGTCTTCATCTATGGTGTCTTTTGTGTTGCTTAAATATCATTTTGTTCCCTAGTTGGGACATCCCTTTCAAAGATCATATCCATGCTCATAATTCAAACATGAAAAATATATACTGATGGCTCCAAAACTTATAAAATTACCTATTTAATCTGGAAAGCTATTGGTTCCAGACCATTAGTACCATATCGTATTAAATTATCTCAGGCTAGAGAAAACCACATGAAGGCAGATTAGCACAGTAGCTAAGAGCATAGATACTGAAGCCAGAGCACCTGGGTTCAAGTAGCTGTTCAGCCAGTTAGTAGTAATGGGATCTTACACACATTGTTGAGTTTCACTGTGCTTCAATTTCTCCATTTAACTACTGAAAGTACCTACTTCATATGATTTTCAGATCATTAAATTTGTAAAACATGTAGACCAGGACATAGCAAAAAGTAAGAGTTATGTGTGTGTTAAATAAATAATAATAAATAAGGTAAATTTATAGTGAATGTGTTTTAAATAGGACCTCCAAGGAACTTACCCATGTGCTTCATTAGAAAGTCAATGGTCAGGTGTCTGCCATCTAGGACTTCGAAGGTCCATCAGTGCTATCCAGGAGAGCAAGGCAGTTGACAATAAGAGAAACAAAGTATTGCTCTTGCAAGCTCAATGAAGTTAAGACACTCTAGTCCCTTTGCTCTATATTTCTTCCTAGGGCAGCTACAGACCTAAAAGCATAATATAGATGGTAGGGAGATGTCCCAAAGAGACAGCCGATAACTTTCCACTTGACTCCTGGTAATAGTAAGCAAATGAGAGAGCAGACCACACTTCCTCCCCTCTCTAAGTTCTTTGGCCCCAAACCAGGCCTGTATTGTGATGGAGAGAGGATATGAGGTTGGAGTTGTTAACCAGACTAGACTTTTTAATAAGTTATAGAGAAGTTATGAATCTACCCAAGACATCATTAAAAGATCTGCTACCCGGCAGGGAAGAAAGATTTGGCATTTCACAGTTGGGAACATTGATTAAAAAAGTAAATCCTTTTTAAGTGTGTACCCCACAAACTCAGACTCTCCAATAAACCTGTTATACTATATATAGCTATAAAAAACTTTGACATATGAGAGGCAGGCTGTGGCACTCTAATGGCTCTAGTTAGAAAAACTTCTGCAAAATTTAAAATATTTTCATCAAGTCAAAAAAAAGTCAATAACATTTGATAGAAACCAGGAGTCATTTAACATGGCTTATACTATAACTCATTTTATTGCCATAACAATAAAAGTCTAATATTAAAATGACTCTTTTTATATTCGCCCAAAATAGTATGTTAAAAATTGATAACAAAAGGACAGGCAAGGATTTGGTAAACCTTTAGATATAGTGAAAAGGACTTCAAGGCACCGAAGAGATGAGAAATGAGTAAGTCTAGACTTCTAATTGCATGATCTCTGGTTAGTTCTGTAAGATTGAAATCCTCTATTTCTTTAACCTGATTGCTAATTTGAACAAAGAGCTTTCTGTCTTTCATTTCTTACAGCCTGTACGTTTGCCTGTCATCACTGACCTGGCATTTTATTGGTATATTTTTTCTACTTTTAAATCAACTTTGAAATCTTGATGATTTATAAAATAAAAAAATCTATTCATATGTATTCATGTTAAAAAATGGCTTTTTTGCCCAATATTAATGGTTTCATTAAACTCAGGATTTTCTATAGCCAGATATGTTTTTATATATAGCAAAGGATATATATTCAGCATGGGCATATACAAATTTTGGAATATTCTTATATTTTTAGTGAAATAAAATTATGTTCTTGAATACTTCCCTCTTAACTAAAAATTTCATATGAATTAGATTATATAGATGACACAAATAAAAATGATAAGACAGGCAATAAAGAAGGAGTGGACAGTAACCTACACAATGCTGTTTAAAGAATGTCAAAACACCTATCAGATTCAGGAGTGTAATTTGCCCATTCCATTTATTGACTCTTATCCTTCAGTGGAGCTATTAAAACTGCACTGGGAATGGAATGAATAACCATGAGAGGGGGGTATTATTTCAAAAAGACAAAGAAATGAAATTGGCTTGCTAACATATAAAACATTTAGCATTGTACCAAACATTAAAAATATGGAGTAAGCATGAAATATATGTAAACTTTTGGTCAACATGGCTAATCCCCAGCATGAGAAGCATCCAAATCCATTAGTTTATTAGTTTTGGTAGCTGAGATTTCATGTCTGACTGAAGAACTCTGATAGAGAATTGGAAACTCTCAATTTTAGTTGGATGAAGAGGGACAGAACATAGAGCAGACAGATGAGACAACATGAGGACAGTAACAACTAGATCACAAATGACCATTTGCAGAAAGCATGTCTTTGGGGGATCACAGACAAAGAAAGATTTGGTTAGTTCCTCCACTTAAAATACTTTACCAAAAATAGTTGGGGTTTTTTTAAGTTAATAATAGTACCCATAGAAGACACAGAAACAACATGAAAAATGGATGACACAGGGAGAATGTCACTGAGGGCAGAGGCAGAGACTGGAGTGATGCTACTTCTAAGACATGAAATGCTGAGAATTGCACGCAAACCCTAGAAGCTAGGAAACAGCCAAGAAGGAGCCTGCCCATGGGGGCCTTCAGAGAGAGCATGACCTTGCGCCCACCTTGATTTTGTACTGTTAGCTTCCAGACCTATAAGATAATTGTTTTCTGTTTTAGGCACCACTTTTATTGTACTGAATTAACACATCCCTAGACAATGAACACAGATTTTGGTTAAATGATCTGCCCATTGTATGAAAGCTTCTAAACATGGCAGCGATGGAAGATTTCTGCTTTATGTTAGGTTCTTTATTGCCTCTCTCCTGCTCCCATATAATTCTCCCTAAATCTGAATCTATAAATACCATTGGAAAATTTACTGCAAACACCAGCTTCTCCAAATCAGCTTCAGCTGGTTCCTTCAGGCATTCTCTATACTTTCCAAATCTCTACATGTCAGCATCTCGATTGTTTCAAGTCCCCTCTCCCTTTTTCCTCCTTTTTCTCCTTCTTCCTGTCCTCTACTCTCTCTCTCTCTCTCTCTCTCTCTTTGTCTCTATCTCTACCTTTTTTATTAGTGCCTTTTCTTTCTTATTTGGTCAAACTTTAAGTTTGAAATACAGCCAGGAAAACTCTTCAGGACTCTTCCACTGACAACTGTTCATTTCTCCAGCCCATACGCACAGCTAGCAGGGCCCTGATACATTGCTTATCCTCTTCTGTAGAAAATTTCCACCTCAGTTTCCTCAGATTCCTCTGGAAGGAAGTCACAACAAAAGGAGATGGCCATCACCAAAACATTCAACATTAAAGATGTGGTTCTCAAACCGGTCCCTGGCTGGCAGAGTCGGCAAGCACTTGAGGGCCAGTTAGGAATACACATTTTCTAGCCGTACCCCCCAGACCTACAAATAAGCAAGTCTGGGTTGGAGGTGATCCCAATGCATGTTAAAGTTTAAGGATTAATGCTGTAGATGACTCTCAGCAAAGTGACTGATCCTGTAAGACAGTACTGAGTTAGAGAGATGAACGGGATGCAGATCAGCATGGTGAATTAAGAAAGAAAAGACAAGAGCTGTGTGCTGTGATTCCTTTCCTGGTGTTTATTCAGGTGGCTCACAGAGGTAGCAGCAGAAACGGTACTTTAATTAGAATAAGTAAAATGGACACTATCAACTAGTTATGATGAAAAGACATGCATTTTAATTTATGGTTTGATTTAGTCATTTATTTACTTAGCAAATGTTTATTGAAACTCTTCTAGACAATGAGGATACTATAGTCAGTAAGACAGAGACCCTGTTTTCATAGAGTTAAATTCTGGTAGGTCTAAGAGGGGAAAAATCTTCTCTTCCCATTTTGGTCTCTGGCTGGAACTAAGAGTTACACCAACAGAAGAAAGCATACACGTTTTATTAATTTTTTACATCTATATCGGAGCATTCACAAGAGGATAAAGACTTAAAGAAATAACCAGGGCAGGAAGTTTTTATACCTTTTAGAAAAAGAAATAATAAAGTTGTGAAGAACTGACAAGACAGAAGGGTTTGGGACAGTGCCAGAAAATTGCGATGAGGTAAGAATAAAGATAAGGGTTAGTATAACAAGGTTTGTTTGTACAGATTTCTCAGCCTCAATTCCCCACCTCTGGTGGTGAGCATGTCTTCCTTCTTTGTGGTACAGGGAGGGCACCTTTCAAATGGAAAATTGATCTCCTGCTTTCGGGAGACTAAAAGGAGGGTCGGAGCACTCTTTTTAAAACTGCTACTTCTTTTTCTTTTCTTTTCCATAGTTCAACTTGCAATTTATTTTTTTCCTTTTAAATATTTTTTATTTTTTATTGTTATTGTTGCTCTATTACCATTTTCCCAATTCTCCCCCATTGCTCTCTCCTGCCCCACCCACCTTCTCTCCCATAGTCAGTCCCCACCCTGCTATCCAAGTCCATGGGTCGTTCATTATTTTTGAAGCACCTTTAGCTAAAAATAACCAATATGCTAACATGACATATTTTGGAGTGACATATTCTGAATTCCTTCACAGGGAAGACAGACAGTAAAAAGTAAATACTGTAAAAGTATAGGTAGATGTAAGAGCTATTAAAAGTTTGTAAGGGATTAGGTAATGACTGGGATCAGATGGTGGGATGAGCAGAAAAGGGAAATGTTTAAACAGAAAAAAAATGAATGAAACTTGGGAAGATGCCTTCAATTCGGTATATATTTTGGTATAGAGAACAGAAACATGCAAATACCTTGGGGTGGACTGAGATTGAATATTAAAAACAAAACAAAACAGCAAGGTTAGTGGGGCAAAAGCAGAATTAGCAAAAGAAGAGAAGGGTAGGAGATAAAAGTAGAGGCCGAATCATACACAGCCTTGGGGGTAGTCCCAGAAAGTTTTTTTTTCCCCTGAATATTATGTGAACTCATTGGAAATTTTTTAGTAAGGGAACTGACATGATTTTATTAGCTACCGTGTGAAGAAGCTATAAACAGGGCAATAGTAGAAAAAGGTAAGACCATTTAGGAGTCCAGTGTAGAAGTCAAAACAACAGTTGATGGTAATTTGTTCTAAGTGGCAGCAGATGAAATAAAAGACATGGCCAGATTTTGGATGTATTTTAAAGGTGCAACTAACAGAATTTATGTATAAATTAGATGCGAAGTATGATGCAACAAGAAAACACAGATGGCTTCTAGGTTTGGGGGCTAAAAAAGTCAGTACCTGATAGGGCCTTTTACTGAGATACAGATCACTGTGCAGGACAGGCTGGGGTGGTGGGACATTGAGGTCAATTTTGGCACGTTAAATTTGTCCTTCCAAAAAGAGTTATTGAGTAGAGTATTGGATACATCATACTGGAGCTGAAGGGATAGGCAAGACTGGTGAAAAAATTAGGAGGGATTTATGATTTAAGAGAATCATTCTCAAGAGAGTACAGCCTGTAGGCATGAGAGAAGGGAAAGTATTTGCGGGTGAGAAGGAGACACTGAAATTTCTTGATGTGACATGGAATGTCCACCTCGAAACCAAATATCACGATTTGAGGTAAGCATCCAGTAATATTTGTTGACAGATTAAAACAGACTCTGTTCACGAATGTGTGTCAGGCTACTTTGATAAATTACTAGGTCACTAGGCCCCCAAATTTTCTTTCTACAATCACCTTTCAGTGAACTACAAAATTCAGAGATTTTTTCTACCAGTTAATCATCATTGGTAAGGCTTTAATACAAAGACAAAAGGGAAAAGAAAATTGTCTCAAAGGAAAAATAGAAGTCAAATTTTAGATGTGTTTTCTTATGTAAAAAAGGGTTATAAGAGAATATTTATAGCAAATATATTATTACTCGTAACAAAAAGTACCATAACAGTAGATCCACAGCCAAACTTTAATGCCTTATTTAATGTATTACATATTGTCAAGAAAGTTTAATAAATGTGTTCTATTGCCCATTAATATGGTATACAGAAATAAGAAAACTGATTTAATATATTTTCTTAAAACATTTCTATATATCTTCTTGGCCAAGATATTAAAATAAGTTATAACTTTAAATATTTCTTTTATTATAGCCTAAAGCCACAAAATCTATTTTTGTAAACTTGTTAATATGTACATATTAAACACCTCCAATATTTGCATTTAAGAAAATAAAATAATGAATATTTTTCCTAAATGTTATTTGAACGTTCTAATTTTAAACAGCTGACTTTTGCATTATAGGTAGAAAAATTTTATAGTCAGTATAAAGAAAAATACACAAAAAATAAAATGTAGCTAAATAAGAAAGCAAAAACCTAATAGTAAAATAGTGAGGGGTTCAATTAATATCATGGCTTTTACCAACAGTACTAGTAGAATACCGAAATAAGTTTATTTTTCAATGGTAGAGAAAAAATCTTTTGTAAACAATACATTTCAGTTACAAATTCACACTAGTAATTTCATAACAAATGTATAGCATGTTTACCACCATGCAGACAGGGCATGCTGTAATCAGACTGCTTTGTGAATTCACTATAACCAAATGATTAGACACTGGATTTAATCACGCCACGTTTGGGATTTGGCATGCGAACGATTGTAGCCTAGCTGCCAGCCCTGCCACCGTGGTAGAAACTCACCAGTCCCATGGAATAAGCATGTCAGGAGCTGTTCCTTTGATTATTCTCAAGTGAGAGAGAGAAAAAGGAATTACATCCATTGCCTACATTTCCAAAATTGGCATAAACTCGTGTGTAATCTGAGGCTTTTCTTACATATCTTACTACCCAGTGGTATCCATCTGAGTGATCACTGCGATGATCTCAATATATTAGCATTGGGTAATTTTCATGATGGTACTAAATTTATTGTAATGAATTCTGATGAACACTGGTTAATAAAATAAAGGGTTCGAATTATGTTATTCTGGGTATAGAGTAAGTTGCTTGAGCCTTAGTTAGCTGCATTTCCAAGTTCTAAAGGGACATATTATAGCATGAATAAAATAAGGAATTAAATTTTGCTGCCGTGTCATATGTGCTAAAATATAACAATTAATGCTTCAAGTATCTATAAGAGCATTAATTCTCCTATGTTAAGATTTCAAAATGACTGTTCTCAATTACCAAAATCCCAGATTGCATCATATTTTCTGCTTCTAGAATGATGGTGCTGTTAATAGAAAAATAGAAATGTTACAAGTGAAAGGTGATTGGAAGGGGACATTAAGATTCTATTTTGAGACTTCCAAATTTTAAATGGTATTATATTACACAGATGAAGATGGAGATGATTGTTTGTAATTATCTTACCGGTGTGCCAGAAATAAAGTAAATAAGGCTTGGCGCTATAATGACAAATCTGAATATTTTAGTAGTTTCATACAATAAATGTACTCCTTGCTCCAGTACAGATATTCCTGTTGCTAAGCACTTCATTTGCTTATTCAGGGGGCAGACTCTTTATATTTTGATACTGGAGAGACCTCGTCCAGTATGCCCATTATTTGGGTGAATCAATTTAGGGGAATTGAGAATTATGCACCAAAGATATTTGAAAGCTGAGCCTTGTAGTGGCATCCATTAATCACCCTTGTCCACATTCCATAGTGTAAAACCGTTAAGAAGGCTGGGAAATGTGGTCTAGTTGTATGGCAGGGAGTAAAAAGTGAACACACAAATCCCCGTGATATTTTGTTTGGCTGAGAGATGAGGAATTATGTTATGAACCTGAGCAGCAGCATAGGTATGACCACAAAAATCTGATGATAGGCGGGCACTTTGCAAACGAGGGTGTACGTGAAAAAGCCGAAGTTTAAAACTGCATCTTAAAATGCCGTGGTACTTATTTGCCCTGGCTGGTGTGGCTCAGTGGACTGGGCGCAGGCCTGAGAATCAAGACTGTCACCAGTCAGATTCCTGGTCAAGGCACATGCCTGGGTTGCAGGCCAGGTCCCCAGATGGGGGCATCCGAGAGGCAACCAACTGAAGTTTCTCTCTCCCTCTCTCTCTCCCTCCCTTCTCCTCCCTCTGAAAATAAATAAAATTAAATATTTTTTTAAAAATGCTGTGGTACTTATGGAACACATGAGTAGGTGTAATTTTTCAAGTATATTAGTATTAAAATAATTTTTATAAATCTGAATCATATCAATGTTGCATATTTTGTCAATAAGAGAAATGAAATCAACACATTGAACTGGTTGAAGAGATCCAAGTTTTTAATTTCTTCTTTAGTTTTATCCATGATTTAATTTCACACTTAAAAAAAAGAGCATTCATTTTCTTTTGGTAAATTAAATTGACTTCTTCTAGTTTGGACCTCTGTGGAGATATATAGCCCCTCGTTATACTTGCACAAAAGAACTATTTATTTTAAATACTACTTTACACAATCTTACATACCTCTCATATACTTTCTTCATAGATACTGTTTTAGTTCTTGTTGGATTAAATGAAAACTGCAAAATAGGAGACTAGCCATAATTTTTGGCAAGGCACACAAATTGAATCCATAAATAGATATATTTAGTATTTCAAATTAAATATCAGAAAAAAAGTAGCCGCTTTCATATATTGTGATTCAGTGTTACACACATTTCACAGGAAACATTGTTAACTGAGATTTATAGTTGAAGTTTACCTCAAAGTCTTTTTTTAATAGCATTGTTTCAGTAAATTATATTTTTTCAACTGGCAATTCTAATATCCTCAATGTTCATTTTAATTATAGACATGTCACTCTGACAGATGTTCCCCAGGGAAATGTTTACTTCAACATTAGCAGAGAAATGCCCTCTGTTGGAAGGAGAGAAATGAGCCATTTATTTCTCCAAATTTGACAGGCCAGTGGCTTGTCACTCAAAGTTTGTTCCATGGTGGGCAAACATCTATTTTATTAGGAATATGCAATCATTTTCTTAATATTCCCTGGGATTCTAATTGTATTTTGCTGAGATACATGAAAATATTTTTGTAATTTCTATAATCTCTTTATTTGCATATACCCATACAACCCAAAACTAATAAAGCTGAGATAAAAGATGTAACTCAGTTAAAATATAAATATAATAACGAAAAAAGAATACTTACAATTTAAAAAGCAATCAACTTTTTTACTTATCCATCTGAAAATAAGTTCAAATTTGAAAGAGAACTTTCTCTTTCAAAAATACATCTGATGTGTTCTTGAGTTCTGTAGTTGGTTGTACAAAGATGTTTTATCTTGACTTTTATCTTCTAATGGGTTTTAAAGGAAATGAAATGACATAATCCACAGCACACGCCTTACTCTCACCACTTTTTAGGAGAAAATCAAACTGGGTGAGCTCTTATTCAGTGAATACCTTACAAGTAAGGAACATTTTTTAATAAGTAAAAGCTAATGTTCCAATGTAAAAACCTTAAATATGACTGTTAACTCTCTAATGAACTGTGACATAATACTAAGGAAGAAAAGTCTAAATTTACCATTGCTTCCAGCAGTAGAATAGCTGAACATAGCACACATAATAGCTGTATTGATGAGTTCATGTGTTTTTGTCTAAGCCAAATAAAAATTAATAACATAAATTTTCAAAGTAAAAATTGTTTTTCCAAGCAAAGCAAATATATACGATGATTATATCTCCACACATACCTCCTCCCCACCCCCCAGCCCCGCCATAACCAGAGTCATGACTAGTTTTCAAGAAGCCTAGAGGATCAAACTTGTTCGGAACTTTTTAGAAAGGAGATTGCCAGGGACTTCAAGTAGTTCACAGTAATGGCTGCTTTTACGCAGGTGAAGTGATGATCACAGCCAGAAGGTCAATAATTAGAACTTGCTCTCAAGTTCTAAATTTAAATCCCCGCTCACCAGCTTTCTATCTGTGTTCAGGCAAATGGCTTAAGGTCTCTCTTCTTCAACTATTTTTATCCGTAACAGGGAAAAAATGGTCATATCTAATTCATAAGATTCTAAGTAACTTGTAAAGTTCCTACAATAGTACCTGACACACTGTGAACTATTACTGTTATTAATTTTCTGTTTATAAAGAGAAGAAGAGATTACAGAAGAGCACGAAAGAAATATATAAGCTTCTCTCATCCTTCAATTTCAAGCCAATGATTTAAGCTATATGGAACATAGATTTATTTACCCATTTAATGTTTTTAAGGCACAGGTTGTATCGGGCTATTTGTTAGGGGCTATGATTATAGCTGTGAACAGCACAGAAGTGGCCCAGTCCTCCAAGGGTTCAGAGAATTTTGCCATTAGAGAGTATTATACAAATGTATGCAATTAAATTATAACTGCCTCAAAGCAACTATTAAGTGCTATAAGCCTTTATAATTAATACAATAGTAATACATTTTTAATCAACAGGTATTTTATTTTAAATTTTTATCTTCACAAGAAACCATAGGGTGTGTATTATACCCATATCATAAAGAAGAATCTTGAAACTGTACATAATGTAATAGTGTCTCTGAGTTCATACAACTAGTAAAGTGACAGGGCCAGTATTTCTGCCTTTATTTACCTCACTAGCTATTACAGAGCAGAGTTCCATTTTTGGAAATCCCTATATTCTGTGCTCTGTGCAGCATTTTCTTCGTGAGTGCTCTCTCCCCACTCAGGGACCCATTCTTTATTTTTACCCCAAATCAATAACAGAGTCTTTATTCAAGCCATCAGTCCTCATACGTGGATACACATTGGCCTCACCCTTAAAATATACTCATGCCTTGGTCCAACTACCAAAGATTCTATAATTTAATTGATCTGGAATATCATCTGGGTATTGAGATTTTTTAAAGTTCCCCGGGGAATTTTAACATACTTTAAAGGTTTAGAACCAATGAACTAAGTAAGATATAAATGCCTACTTGGGAGGTGCTTGAAACAGGGATCAGAAATTTAAATTAGGAGGATTAAGTTATAAATAATATATCAAGCATCTGATACTTTGGAGAAAAAAGTGTAAGAGAGGAAAAAAACCCGATATCTTATAGTGTGTCATAATCTGCAGTTACACTAGAGGAGATGAAAAGAGATAGGTTGAAGGCTGGGAGGCAGGGAAGGAGAAGAAAGGATTCAAGCGGTTAAAAATTCTCAACCTTGAGACATTATATTGAAAAGATGTATCTACACCTTAATGCTCATTGCAGTTTTATTTACAATAGCCAAGGCATGGAAACCTATGTGTCCATCAACACATGAATGGATTAAGAAATATATATATCACATACACATTCACAAAATAAAATATAATTTAGCTATAAAAAATAAGAAAATCCTGCCATTTGCAACAACATGGATGGACATTGAAGGCATTAAGCTAAGGAAAATAAGTCAGACAGAAAAAGATAAATGCTATATGATCTCACTTATGTGTGGAATCTTAAAAAGAAAAAAATATATACCTCATAGAAAAAGAGAGCAAATTTGTGGTTAACAAAGTGAAGGGATGGGGGAGGGGTAGAAGAATTGGCTGACGGTGGACAGAAGGTACAAATTTTCAGTTATCAGATACATAAGGACTGGACATATAATGTACAACGTGATGGCCATAGCTTACACTGCTATGTGCTATATTTGAAAGTTGCTGAAAGAACAGATCCTAAAAGTTCTCATTACCAGGAAAAAAAATTTTTAATCTCTGTGAAATTATAAATGTTTACTAAACTTATAGTGGTAATCACTTTCTCTCTCTCTCTCTATATATATGTATATACACACATATGTATATATGTGTATATATACACACACACATAAATCAAGTCATTATGTGGTGTGCCTTAAACTTATATAGTGCTGTGTGTCAATTATGTCTCAATAAAAAAGAAAAAGAAAAAGAAAAAACACTTGGCACATAAAATCACCAGTGTCAGGTAATCCATTGTGGACTCAGTTTTTGTGGGGACTAAAGTTTATATAATTTGGAGAACTATATTACAAAATAGTAAAATTATATAAAATTATAGAAAAAAATAGTAAAATTATATATTCAAAATTAAATACATTTCTTCATTTGTTTAGAACATAAAAAATTACAAAGAACTACAAATTTTAAGAAGCTGACAAATATCTAGAAAATAAGAATATTATTTATGAATGCTTAACACACTAAAATATTTTTCTACATTTTGGCTGTATACTATTGTCCATTAACATAAAATTTATTTCATAATAGTATTTTCTATAAAAAATAGAAAGATCATTGATTAAAATTTGGTTTAATATATTGTTATTATTGATAGTTTTTACAAGGTATTGATAAGACATAAAATCTCCCATACAATTTTATATGTTCTGTGTGTTAGATGATTTTCCACAAACTAGTTTCTGGCTTCACACATTTCAAACTGTGTCTCTTCAACTGCACACATATTTTTGCTGCTGAAAGCCATTGGATGAATTTACATTTTATCAGAACTTCTAGCCCTGTCACAATGCCCTGGTGAATTTGCATAATGGTCAGTAGATGTATTCTAAAAGCTGTTCATAATGGGCACGGCTAGCAATTATTTAGTTGTACACTGAAGGCACTGTGAACCATTTAACTACACCCGTCTCAACACAGAAAATATATCTCCAACTCACCTATTCCTTGACTGGATCCCAGTGACGCCTGTCACTGGGCATTAGCCTATGGAAAAGTCACACAGGGAAGAGACAATGGTCTCAACTGATTGCAGCTACGACACTACTTTTGAAAATTTTTACCAAAAATGCATAACCCTTAGGGGACCTGTCCAACTGAGAGATCCTAAGGAGTAAGTTTGGCGATACCCATGGCAAACCCACCTCTGAATATTAGCCAATGTTATTGTCGGTAGTATCTCCATAATTTCAGTTGAGGGTAGTAATCTGGTTAGGACATATGGATAAGTAACTAATACTAGTAAATGCTATTCCAAGCATTTTACAAGTGTTAATGCATTTAAGCTTCACATGAGCCTTATTATGTAAATATTGTTATCATCACCATCTCTCCGATAAGGAAGCTGAGGCCCAAAGTGGTCAATGACCTTAACTCACACAAAGAGTAAGCGGCAGGTGTGATCTGAACACGGGCAGTGTTGATTTTATGAGGGCAAGTCAGGAATCTATGCAGTTCAGGTTCGTAGGTTATTCCTGAAGCTGAAAATGCATGGGCTTGTACCCTAGTTTAAAAAATTGTCAAATATTCATTTCAAATAACAACAGGGAGCATGGGATTGATGAAGACTGTGGGAAACTGCTTGCTCGACCTGAAAGATAGGTGGGTCTTTGGAGTTAGAATGGAAGTCTGCCGCAAGCTACTGAGGGAGCTCACACCGTAAATAAAGGGAAACTGTAAGGTGAGCCTGAAAAGGAAAAAGGGAACACCAGAACAAATGCCAAGCAAAAGAACTATAACATACCATTTATCATAACCTATTTTAATTGCATATTTATTTGCCTGTCCCCTTCAATACATGACCTCATTAATAGCAAATTTTATTTTTTATTTGTGTTCTAGCCCTGACATGTTGGAGGTCTTCAGTAAACTACTGAATGATGAATGAATAAATAAATGGGGGTAGGGAAGAAATGTAATGCCTCGCATCCTACTTACAACACAGCTCAGGGCTACAGGCCCACCGCCATAAACACAGCGCTGAGCAAAGCCTCGCATGTGACTCACAAAGCATCCCACAAATACCAAATGCTACCACCTACGCTTTAAACGCTTGGAACGCTTTCATTGTCTTATGATATTTATCATCTCCATTCATCCAGTAAACACACAATGAATACCATTAAGGGATAAGCATTGTTTCAGGGAAAAGACAAAATGTATTTTTTAAAAAGGGGGGGGGGGCTGTATTTTGTGTTCTATTTTTGGATATAATGCTCCTGTTCAATTTCTCTTATATTAAAAAAAAAGAAAAATTTTATGGCCTACTCAGAGCTATATAGTCTAGTAATTCACCTAAAACAGAGTAAGCCCACTTGTCAATTGCTAAATGAATTTATACTGAAAAAGTAAAAAAAAAAAAATCATACCTTGTAACCTAAATTTATAATGAACTTATACATTTATGCCCTCACTGGTCCCAGGGGAAACTACTTATCACATGGGGAATAGCCTTTCCTTAGGAATTTGTATGTGTACATTGCTGCTCCTGAATCAGAGCCTATGATGTAACAAAAGAGTTCTAGAAAGCTTTTCCTTAGATATTAACCTAAAAATATACAAGGATCTATGATCTGCAGATCCTGAGGTTGCCAAGCACCAAAAATAACGTGGTTTAAAATTTGAGCACCCCCTGGTGTCAACAACAGATTCCTCACTTGACCTGTAAGAAGCAGACTACATCACTTCCTTTTATTACTGAGATTTGCAATCTTGATTTCTCCATTAACTTAAATAGCTTATTTCTAGGATATGAAATAATAGCCTCGTTTTACTTTCAAAATTCTTTTATGTCATTTTGTTTCGATAGAGCTCTCTTTTTTAATTCCGTTTTTTTATTTTAAAAAATTACTATAGCTTAAAACATGCACTTCCAAACATGCAAACTCTCAATCAGTTTGCCAACTCTGTCTCAAAGTTTCTGACATTCAAGTTCTGCCAAATGTTCCTTTGTTTATTCTTTAATAAATGAATGCTGTCATTCCTAACAGCACGAAAAAGTTGTCATATGAAGCCAGTGTTTATTTAATTGTTTTGATTTTTCCCTCCCCTGTCCCAAAAATCAAATATAGTTTTATAATTTTATTTGTATTTATGGGTTAATTTGTTCTTTCCAGGATTAATGCATAGAGAAAACATGGTTTTTAAAAAGCAACAGCTTTTAAAACTAAGTAAATATTGTTAGAAATTTAGAAGACTAAGACACAAACTCTAAAACATTGTAATTCTTACCATTCCCCCTATTTTGAGGAACATATAGTATAACGTATAATTCTATTGAGAAAATTGTTGTTTTGTGAGGTAAAACGACATTAATTAACTTCTTATACATTAATAGTGATAAATTTGAGTAACTTTTCTTTACTTTAGAGGAAATTAAGCAAATTGAGTATATCCCAAAGATAAGAGATCCTACAATATTTTATCTACTTCATGTTGTTCATTAATTATTCCTTTGAAATGGTCGCTGAATTATTATTATTTTTAAGAGTTAAAACATTCATTTTAATATGTGACTTTGGGCAAACTGGTAGCCTTTTCAAAGTCAAGCATTATTTTATAGCCTCTCATCTTCTCATAATACATTCCTACCCATGTACCTACATATATAAGAATTGAGGTCTAGAAATTCCACTAAGATGAAGGTGTGCCAGTTTATATCTGTTTACCTCCATTAAGTTCACCATTTTCACCGAATAAAATGATTAACTTAAAAATTTTGATATTGCTAAAATCATAATTAATTTCAGCTCTGGATAACATTACAGATATTCATGGCTTAGAAAAGATTTAATACAGGGTTGGGTGAAAGTAGGTTTATGGTCATGAGTACACAAAACAGAGTTTGTTGCTCTATTATTATTTATTATTTATTGTATTATTTATGATATGAACAACTATATACCAACTTTTGCCCACCCCTGCATTTATGCAGTAGCAAAGGTTAAATTTATTTCTCCTATATGAGTAAAGATATGAAGCTCACTTTTTATATTCTAATGCCCAAATTAAAAATGTTGAGGTTCCTTAAGATACTTCCACAAGGAAGAACACTCCTAGAATCTAACAGATATTTAACATTGTGTGAAAAGAAGGGGACCCCAAAATAGCCCAAATCAAGATACATTCTAAAACGGTACCTTGTAGAAATCACTTGTACTTCGATAATTTAGAAAGGTCTGCCTCATTCATAGAGAGCAAAACTCAACAAATTCCATGTTGTGTTCAAGAATAAACTGCTCAAAGCCATTTTATACAACATATTACTATGATGGGTCAGGCTTAAAATATGCTTATTTTCAAACTAGAATAACATAAATGCAAAATTAAAATATTATGTTATTGAATGCCTCTGTTAGCAAATTGTTTGTCTTTAAGGAAGAATAATAAAATTTGGCAATGTGTATTATGTTTACTTTCTTTTTGATCTCTCTTTAATCAATATTTTAACTACTTTAGTATTTCTAAAGTAATTTTAATTATTACTTTAGATATAGATTTGAGAATAACCAACTAAGATTAGTCATTAAAGCCTTGAAGGTAAATGTAAATCCTTAGACTGAAAAGAGCAAGGTAAGACAATAGGTAAAAAAGGAGAAATTTAGGGAACACCGCTATTTACAGATCAAACATAACATATAGAAAAAGAGACAAAGCTAATGTGCCAGTACAGAGGGCCAGAAAGTATGAAGATGTAGAGAAAAGGGGGCTCATTTGATGCAGGAATATCTTGGAAATGGAGGAAAAAAAGGGTTTTGGTCATGGGAGCCAGGAATTAAGTATAGAAATTAACATTGACTAGAGGGAGAAACACCTCACCTCACATGCATAAAAAACATTTCAATATGAATGAATTGGGGTGTGGATGTTTTCTTGTAGGAATGGCAATAGAAAACGTCAATGAAAAGTCACACAGACTATCATGTTGGAGGTATTTAAACCAGTAGCAATTTAAAATACCAATAATAAAAACATATCAGGGAATCTTCTAAAAGCACACAGAGTATAACAGCACTGAAGACTCTAGCCAAGAAATAGACTTCACTTGTCAAGTACTTTGGAATGAAGAAATAGGTTGGCATATGATTTCACTTATATGTGGAATAAAGAACAACATAACAAACAGAAACAGACTCACGGATACAGAGGAGAGACTGATGGCTGCCAGAGGGGAGGGGGATTGAGGGACTGGGTGAAAAAGGTAAAGAGACTGAGAGGTACAGATTGGTAGTTATAAAACAGTCATGAGGATGTAGTTATAAAACAATACAGCCCAGGAAATATAGTCAATAATATTATAATGACTATGTACAGTACCAGGTGGGTACTGGAAATATTAGGGGGATCACTTTGTAAAGATATGATTGCCTAGCCACTATGCTATATACCTGAAACAAAATACTATTGACTATAAACTGTAATTGAAAAAAACTTAAAAAAAAGAAGTTCATTTGATTGAGCCATGAGCCAGGATGCTCAAAAAAAAAACAAACCAACCAAACAAAAACCAACAAACAAAACCAACCAATGTTTTTTTGTTTTGAAAAAAAACAAAAAAAACATTGGAAGTAGGAGAGGAATAGGTTGATGTTTTTATTGATTAAGAAGTTCAAGGACTTTATTTGTCATCATCATTACTTCTGTTGGAACATTCCAGAGAGAAAATTTAAAACATGAAAAGATAAAGAATTCAATAAAAAAGAATAGAGGCACAGTTTTATATATCCATTTCATTAAATTAATTTGCCATTTTTGTGCACAAATGCTCGTGCGTGACCTTCCCCCATTGAAACACGAGTACCTTGGAGGGAAGTAAGATGGCCAATGCTGGAATAAAAAGGAAAGGAAAGCTTTACCTTTCAAATTGGCTTGTGAAGTCCATTTCACTGATAGCCATGTAACGGCAAAATCTTTTAATTTGCAAGAGCAGAAATTGTCAGGAAGGAAAAACAGAAGAATCAGGGATCAAAAATGAAAGCCCTGAAGGAGGTACAACATTTAGTTTATTCATAAATGTACTTTTAAGAGATAGAGCAACATTTTACAGTTATTCTTTGTTAGTTCTGGCTGAAAGTACCGAAGAACCCATAAGGCAAGTAAGAGAGGACGTTTCAAACCCAAGTGGACCATTTTTCTGAAGGAACGGAAACATCAATAAGATTACCCCACTTCTTCCAAGAGCAAGACCTGTGTATGCCAGCAGCAAGGCGAGGGAGAGATTGCCTGGGCTGAAGGGTCACTTAAGCAGTCCTTCATGCCGCAGGTAGTAAGGTGGAGGCCACTTTTACAGATACCTGTCTGATACTTTCCAGTCCTCAGCAGGATAAATTCCCTTCACAATTATTACCGTTGGACAACTTCTTTAGTGTCCCATTGTACTTATATGTTCTGCAAATAGGATGAAGCCCTAGATAACCAGAGGGAAAGACAAAGATTCATAAGCCCCTAGACTTGGATAGGGATAAGCCGAACCAAATCCAGAGTCCCCAAATCCCCAAATAGGGGGACTGTTAAGATCTATTTCAATTATACTTTTTAACAGGAAGAAAACTGATGTAAAAAGGTCTTAGGAGGGTCAATGTAATCAAGAGCAAAAATATATGACAATTTGCAAATAAGGAAGTAGGGATTCTTCTTCAGAGGTAGAGAAGGATCAAACGGAGTTAAAATATGGAGGAGAAAATAAGAAAAATGAGCAAACTAACTGGATTGTGACAATATCTACATAAATATAGAAGATGGTGCTGGGTAGAATGATGGTGCCTATGTTTTGGGGTTTGAAGAATTTGGAGAATCTTTGAGACAGGTTTGTGGGTAACATGACATGCTGTAAAAGGAAAAACAAAGGTCTGGCTGATGTTAGGTTGTATAAATTTGTAGTTTAACATATCAATTAAGTACAAAATTATAACAACATTCACTATGGTTCAATTTATTTGGGTTTAACTTATTTTCTCAGTAACAGATGTCCATGTTATTTTGCTAGTTGCCAAGCCACATGAATCTGTTTTGATAATAACTGTGGGGCTTATTTAAAAATATGATTTGTTTTATTAGACATAAACTGAATATTTAAATGTTATTAAATAATTTTTTCAAAAAATAAAGTTACAGAATTCCAATGAAATTACTCATAGTCTTCCCATCTGTTAGGCAGAAAAAAGTCCAGGCTTCGAAATTTTTAGTGTGTATAAACACTGGACTTCCAGCACTTGCCTATTTGCTGTGATTTACTAAATTGTTACTTTAAATGAACAGAAAGACTAAAATGAGAATGGAACCAGCAGGAATAGAAAAGTCTTATTATCCCAGAGAGCCATTACACAGAAATGTCAAAGTGACCACCTACTGAAAATGGCTGGAACCCTCACTTCTTTCTAAATGTCACCAACTGCTCAAAATAAACACTATGTATGGATATACTAGCAGCCTTATATGATGTTCTTTTAAAGCTATCTATATTTCATTCACTCCTTCCCCCCTAAACTTGAAGTAACATTGCATTTTATTTTTCTTTTCTTCTAGCAGCATGTCATAAAGCTCTTGCTTTCCTCTTCCAGATGAATTTCCTGTGGATCAGGCTTGTTCATTATACCCTTCCAATCCTGCAGCAACAGTTCCAGCCCAACATGAAAAGGGCACAAGATTCAAAGTCAGAAAGCTTAAGTTTAAGTTTAGAATCTGCCACTTGCTAGGCATGTGGCCCTCGAGCAAGTCTCAATCTATCTGTACCCCAGTTTCCTCCTCCGGAAAATAAAAAAAAGTCTAAGACGCTCCTCTTCCAATCTCTCAAATTCTGTGATTCAAACACAACCCCTTAATACTACGATGCACACACAAGCTACAATTAGAATCGCAAAAGGTACCGAAGCTCTCATAAAAGGGGAACGTAGGCTTCTACACCAATACTTTTCCACCATATGCTCCACATTTTCCATTTGGGGGTTCAACTTTTCAAGTGAGTAATACTACAAATGATGATATCAGAAAGAAAAGATTTAATTTGTATATATGTATGTGTATACATTAAATGTGAATGAGTAAGTGTGTGTGCATATTTATTTTCTAGAAACCTTATTACAATTCACTGAAATCAAAAGACATCCGAAAGATACTACTTGGCAATGTTAAGATTTGCTTATTTGATAAACTATATCCAACCATATGATTGCTAAGAAAACAATCATATAAAAATAAAAACATTGGATATGTTATTTGTATAAAAATATGCTTTAAATCACAAGGACAAACTGGTGCCAAGAACTGGTCATGATTCCTAAATATTTAAAATTATTTTGATTAAAGTACATGCATTTAGGAAATTACAATAAACACGAATTTACATTAGATGCTTATTTTCTTAAGTCTCCAGAATGAGTTATTTTGTTTAGTATCAAAAGGAAAATTATACAGAATCTTTTCCCAAAATAACTAAGTTCAATGAATCCAACATTCAGATTCTGTAAAAAGAATTATTTGCTCATATACACTGTTCATACATGGGTAAAATAAGTGATACACCATAACATTTTTATTAAACTGCCATACTTCTTAACATGTCATCAATTATTTAGTATTTCCATGTTTGAGAATGTATTTTAGGGCAAAAATCAAGGGTTACAACACATTTTTTTTAAGGTACTGCTTTGTGGAGCTTACAAATACATAAAAACTATAAGAAGTCAAATGATAACTTATGCAGATCACCAAGAAAAAATTAAATAGAACAATCAATTCCAAGAATCATTTTGTGCCAATAAGATATTGACTAAATCATTGTCTCAAAATTATAGAAACTTGTTAAATCATCTCTTTCTATATTGACTTCAGGTATGTGCAAATGTTTTGTGAGGTCCCATACATAAAAACAACTTTGTGACATTGTATATTAAACCTCCAACCCTTCATGGCTTCAAAATATTATTCAGAACTGATGTATGGACTAGATTCTTTCAAAATCACATTAATGCAGAACATCTACATGAAAGGCCATAGATGTAAACCTTGGTGTAAATTTTACCCTTATTATCAGTTTTGGAGTACACAAATGCCATCTCTAAACTAAGGCTCAATTTTCCTTTACTTCTCAGGTCATGTTGCATGTGCATTCCACATCCCTATGTTTAAACTAATAAGGGAAAAAAAGGTGTCACCCCTCAGTGCAGACAGCTGCAGTAACAGGACCTTCTGCTTGTGACTTCAGAAGCCCGTAACAGCTAACATAATATTCTACTTTTATTTCAAAGATCAGATATCTTGGGTAGGTTCAGATGTCTGCACATTAATTCCTATCGTTCCAGCTCACTTACTCTAATCATTAATCCCACTCCAATATCTCTTTAACCCCTTCAGACCACTAACTCATTGATCTATCACTTTTTCACTGGCAATCAGCTCCTCATTTTCTCATTTTCTTTTTATCCAGCTTAGATTCCTGGTTTATCTACAATTTCAATCTATTGTTTGAATAAAACATGAACCCTTGTACTTGCACTCTTACCTGAATTGCTTGGAAAAAAACCCAAAACTCAATCCTAATTAAACTCAACTATCTAACCATATCATGTTTGTACCCACACTGTCCAACATGGCTGTAGAAAGCATACACAGTCATGCTGGCTAGACTCATTTTACATCTGGGACAAGTTATCTCAATTGGGACTTCAGCAGTGCTCTGTGATTCTAATACAAATCCTTAGTGAGTTTACTCCCCCCAGTCCCAAGGTTATTTCCCAACATCTCGGACACCCACTTCACTCTTCACTCTTGCTTAATGACCATGTGCTTCATTTTTCTTCATAGTATTAATCTCTAAGAAATGTTATAATTGCATGTGTGTGTGTGTTTGCTTATTTATTGACTCTCTCCACCAATGGACTACAAATTCAGGAGGACATGCTCTCTGTATTGCTAACACTGTAACTAGGACCTAGTGAAAACAAAATAATTGTCTGCTGAATGAACAAATGATAACAGAATGAATGAATTTAAATAAATCCGAAACAAAGTTCAACAATGTCAGCTTCTCATTCTAGTGAATATTCTATTACTTATTCTCTTGTATTATTAATGTGCATCCATGGTGGCTTGACTTAAGCAGAATGTTCCTTAGTATTTTTATTAGCTGTGAATTTCAAATATAGGAGTTGTAGATAGTTACTTGTCTATATTACTTTATCACTATGTTCAAAAATGAATTCCATTCAAATCTAATCATATTCACCTTACAATCTCACCTGCCCTTGTTTTAGAATAGCATATACTTGTAGCTTTTAAATCAAGCTGCCTGAGTTTCAGTCTAGGCTTCACTAATTACTAGTTGTGTAACCTTAAACAAATGATTTAACCATTCTGTGACTCTGCTTCTTCACCTGTATAATGGAAGTAATGCTCATAAATTAAGGATTTAGAGAAATAATGTATGAAAGGTACCACCTGCACATAGGACAGAGGACCTGGTTTCCAACTTACGCTCAAAAAATGTCAGCTATTATTATTACATTGAATTTTCAGGAAGTTCTGAATGTTTTGTCCCTGACTTAATAAAAATTAAAATATTTCTAAGAACACTGACTTCCTTCTCTCCATAAATTATTTTGTGAACATATCTGGTAGGTAAGGATTTTTAAAAATCAGAATTTCTGTGATTAGAACCTGCCAGCCCTACCTGGAAGTAATATTAGGTCCTGAATATCTAATTTGCTATTTTTTATTATATATATTTTAAATTTTACTGTTAATTTTACTGCTATCACGGTTATCCTACTTTTTCCCTCTTTCCCCCCCTCCACTCAGCCCACTCCCCACTTCCATAATCAGTCCCCTCATCATTGTCCATTTCCATGGGTCCTTCATATATGTTTGACTAATCCCTTCACCTTCTTTTAATCAGGTCCTATCTCCCCTCTCCCCACTTACAGTTGTCAGTCTGTTCTATGCCTCTGGTTCTATTTTGCTCATTAGTTTATTTTGTTCATTAGATTCATCACGTAAGTGAGATAATATGGTAAAGCAATCTCCACATCCTCACCTGACTGGCTTATTTCACTTAGCATAGTAATCTCCAGTTCCACCCATGCTGTAGCAAAAGGCAGGAGTTCCTTCTTTCTTTCTGCTGTGTAGTATTCCGTTGTGTAAGTGTACCACAGTTTTTTATACATTCATCTACTGTTGGGCACATAGGCTGTTTCCAAATCTTGGCTATTGTAAATAGCTCTGCTGTGAACATTGGGGTGCATGAATTCTTTTGAATTGGTGTTTCTGGATTCTTTGGGAATATTCCCAGCTGTGGAATTGATGGGTCAAAAGGCAGTTTCATTTTTAGTTTTTTGAGATATTCCAAACAGTTTTCCACAGTGGCTGCACCAGTCTGCATTCCCACCAACAGTGCACTAGGGTTCCCTTTTCTCCACATCCTCACCAGCACTTGTTCTTTGTTGTTTTATTAATGATGGCCATTCTGACAGGTGTGAGGTGATATCTCATTGTGTTTTTAATTTGTATCTCTCTGGTGGCTAGTGAGGTTGAATTTTTCTTTTTTTTTCATATATCTATGGGCCATCTGTATGTCCTCCTTGGAGAAGTGTCTATTCAGGTCCTTTGTCCATTTTCTTTAACTTGATAAAATCTAGCTCCCATTTATGATAAAATCGCTCACGAAAGTGAGAAGAGAGGGCGCATACTTCAAGACAATAAAGGTCATGCATGAAAAACCTACTGTCAACATCATACTCAATGGGACAAAAACTAATATATTTCCCTTAAGATCAGGAACAAGACAAGGGTGTCTGCTTTCACCACTCTCACTCAGCCTAGTCCTAGAAATCCTAACCATAGTGATCAGACAAGAAGAAATAAAAGGCATCCAAATTGGAAAAGAGGAAATAAAGATGTCATTATTTGCAGATGACATGCTATTGTACATAGAAAACACTATAGGCTCCACCAAAAAACTACTCAGCCTCATAAATGAATTTGGCAAAGTAGTGGGATACAAAGGCAATATTCAGAAATTGATGGCATTTTAACACAACAATAACGAACTATCAGAAAAAGAAACTAAGAAAGCAATCCCATTTACTCTTGCTACAACAACAAAAAAGTACCTTGGAATAAATTTAACTAAGGAGGCAAAAAAAAAAAAAAAAAAAAAGAGGACCTGTACTCAGAAAACTACAGGACACTGAAGAAAGAAATTGAAGAAAATGCAAATAAGTGGAAGAATATACTGTGTTCATGAACTGGAGTGGTCCTTGGATTCTTAATTCTACTTACCTTCCTAAACTTCAAAAATCTATCAACCTCTATTCAGGTACCCTCCCAGGACTCCATCTCCTGACTACTAATGTAGTGGTCAAACCATACTATCTACTATTTGCCAGATGTTTGTACATCTTAAATATAATACTTTTATCTCTCTGTAACAAACTTTGTAAATCATATTTCTGGTCGTTTTTGTCTGAATCTGATCATTTCTGACTGTATCATTACAAGTTTGCAAATTTACTATGATAGGTTAATATGACATACTTAGCATAATTTTGTATTATGTTCTTTGGGGAAATTTAGTCAAACAAAATAATAACTAAATTCAAACTCACATCACATCTATATAAATTTGTTAGCTTTCTTTATCGGTTTTAATTTTATTTTTCAGCAAATAACAATTTTATTTTTTCTTCTCTACATATTTTATTCCTCTACATTTCTCTGAAACTAATGTTCTTTATTTATTGAATATAGTGAACAATTTACATTATTAAATCAAGAGTATTTTTCTATTAAAATGGGTGTTTTGAATATTTTTTGAAAGGGTAGTTACTCTCTGGGAACTAACTAGTAGGAACTGTTATGTTGTGTTACACTGCTTGATTTAAACTATACACTAGAATTTAAAAAAATAAAATAGTTATGAATTATTTACTAAATTAAAAATACAATCTTCAAAATATATTTTATTACTACTCTTAAACAACTCTATTTTATTGGATTGATTTGAAACATTCAGCTAGAACAAAGTAATAAGACAGCAATAAATATGCTCAAATTTCTTTTTCATGTTTAAGTGACTATATTACTTGGAACATTTAAAAAATACTTCATTTTAGCATATCCACTTTAATGAATACAATGCCGACTGATGCCTATCACTAAATTTCAAATTTGTTCACTTATTTATAAATATGAAGGTCAAAAAAATGGTAGCACAAATTCTCAAAATGAAGAGTAAGACTAAAATTAGCCATATATTTTATACTAAAATTAATACCTTCATAGTGCCAAATTAGAAAGTGAAAATGCAGGCATTTTGTACTTTAACTGTATTAACAAACAAGATACAAATAGGCAACAAAAATGAAACTGAATAGATACCAAATACAATATTCAGACAAATGATTAGAGAGAACACTATGTTTTAAGTCTCCCAAAACGAAACTGCAGGTCCTGCTGATTAACATGATAAATAAATATAAATTAGTGGGGGTGATTCTGCCTTCAAAATTAATGAGCTACTGAGGCCGTTCTTAATGAACCTATTTTAGAATTTTTAAAAAAATACACACACACACGCACACACACCCAAAAAAGCCTTCAGACTTAGACAGAAATCCTGATTCTGAATTCCAGCTGAACAGGATTTTCTTCTCAGACCATGACAACATACAAGAAATAATATTGTTTGTTAGTGAGAAGAAAGGACGCAGACATACAATTCTGTTAAGGAGAGAGAGGCACACATCCAAGAAACCACAGCCATTACTATTAACTTAAAATCAGTAAACATAAAATTAACCATTTAAAAAACAGGCTCCCAGGCTTTGCGATACGCATATTGATAGAAAGGACATGAACTCTTCTATGAAAATTACAAATGAAGTCTCACTATTATGTAAATGTGCTTTCAACAAATACATAAGAATGGTAAAGAATGTAAACATGATTGTTAATGGGCCAAATTTAAGTCCAGAAAATTAGAATTGTGAGACTCAGAAGAAAAGTAGAAGTTAGAAGAATAATCTCAATCACACCAAAGGAGGAACTAGTCCCTTATTTCCATGGTTAATGATTATAAGTACTTTCTAGGTGAGAGGAAACTGGAAGTTGACATCAGAGACCAAATCTGCAGTTCACAGTCATTTATCATAAAGTTGGAAAAGAAAATGTTTATACTGCTCATTCCTTAATGGGTTAAATTATTACCAACAAATTGTTTTGGTATCTTCAAAAATCCTAACTTAAAAAAAATTGTATACTCTCCAGGTGTTACTATACAAAATCCATGAGCTAAATTACCCGTTCCCAAATATTGCAGTAGGAAGTAAAAATAAACAAATAAAAGCAATATTATTTTAAGAAGACCATCTTAAGTAGGCTTAATTTCGTTTTGATGATCCACAAATGACAAACTTTAGATTAGTAGTTCACATATTTGGTTAGTATTTGAAGAGTTTTTAAATAACTTTCTTTAAAATGCCAAATTTTATTATTTAATATTAGAATGTTTGTGATTATAAATATGGGATGGAGATGTTTACTGTCTATTATATAGCTCAAACATAATTACAGGTGAAATACATCTCAATATAATTGTTTGTGCTACACAACTAAGACAAATGAATACACAGAAATATATACTGAAAATTAAAGCCATGATGGACAATAACTATAGGATTAAAATATTTATTAATCTGTTCAACAATGACCATTTTGAACTATATGTAATTGCCATTTTGTAGGGCAGAAATGGGTGAATATTTGCAGTTTAATATTGTTCAACTTAGTATTTATTTAATCAATTCTGTATTTAAAGATCAGTTATAGGCAGTGGGAGCAAAATTAAGGCCCTTCAGTTTTAATGGTCATTTACTATTTCTGTAGCCCCCCAGATGACTATTTTAAATCTGTGCATCCACTCTACAAATATTTATTTGGCACTTTATACCAGGTATTGGCCTACATATTGAAAAATAATTATTATCAAACATAATCCTAATCTTAATGAAGCTTAAATTACAGTCAGAGAACCAGGCATCAAAACAAACAACCTTCACAGCATTTTGAGTACAACCATTGTGATAAGTGCATTAAAAACAGGTACAAGAGGCTTCGAAACAGTAGGCCAGGGGGATCTAGTCTGATTTTTGACGGTTCACATTTTGTAATTAGGAGTCCAGATTCTGTGAAGCATCTCAAAACAACAGAATGGAGGATTCTGTGATGCTGATTAATATTCAATGTAACTTAGATTAAGTGCTTTACAGATATTTTCTAATTATCACAGCAAAGCAGACACTATTCTAGTCCCCTATGTTACCAATCTGAAATGGAATCTCAATGGGTTAAGTAACTTGTTTAAGAACGTGTAATTAATAAATGCACTTAGCCTGAGAAGTGATAAAACTAGTTTACAATAGCAGAATTTGGATTCTAGCAATCTCTGCCTTCAGCCTCTATGTTTTCAGCCATTGCATATGTTGCCTCCTGCAGCTCAACTTTGATTTGTCCTCGCTGGTCTGGAGCTCCAGGCCTAATGCCCACAGCCCTAGAATGCAACATTCCTAAAAATTATCCATAGGATTTTTCAACTCGCTCCCCGCCCCTTCTTTTTATGAGCTGAGATGGAATTGAGGGAAGCAGGGTAGAAGAATACGAACTATGCTATGGTGGTCAGTCAGCTGAGAAACGGCTGAGGCTGGGGTGTCTCAAGTAGCCATCATCTCTGTTTATACAATCCTGCAAAATGTGATCTGAAGTTCTCTTTCAGTTCACAGGACTGATACCTGATACCTGAGATTCAACGCTCGTGAACTGAAGCAACATTTACCCAACTCCATAAACGCATACTCTAAAGAAGCTAAAGCTAACAAGCAACTAGGACATCAGAGTTTTACATGCCTGTTTGTGTAGAGTTGAAATGGACAAGAAAAGTCAAATCCAGCTTTTGGCAGTCCCAGTTAAAGCTTAAGTAAAATACACAATGTTAAGTAAATTTCACATAATGTGGGCAGGTGAAATACATCCCAGCAGGAAACCTTGCTGTCAATTTCATGGCAAATGACCTTTCTTATCCCTTCTCCTAAATCACTCCTGATAGAAAGTAATGTTATGAACACTACTATTTAATGCTCTTAACCTGAAATGTAAAATAACATTGAGAAATAAAATATAATTATGATTGTGATAGTAAATATCAACAACAGAAGACAAAATTTCCTGTACCATCCTTGTCGCTCTCTTTGAATTCTCATCTCTCTCACGTGGTTAAGGAAGAGAGGCGTAATCTTGATCATTTCCCTCAGGCCTCATTTGTAGGAAGCAGTCTGTCTAGAATTCATAAATACACACTTTTTATGGATGTCCTCATCTAAATGTAGCTGCCAAGGCTGTTTTGTAATACATCACACTCGGCAGCATATAGTAAAATGGAACATTATTTATAGCATAGTAAGGGAGGGGTCGTTGCTGATGTGTGGTATATGAGTTTGTATATGACACAGGTTAATTTGGTTGCAGGCAACAGAAACCAACATGAATATTTTAACCAAAAAAGGAACATGCTGGAAGGAGATATAGGAGCTCACGGGATCAGGGAAAGGGAAGTAACCAGACTTAAAACTGACCAGAAACAGGTAACTGTAAATCTTACCAGACTCTCCAAGTCAGCGCTGCTGCTACTAGGATGAAATGCCAATCATTTCTTCTGTTTTGAATTACCCTGCTCAAGTTTCACATCCCCCTTAAAGAGGCTATGGCTGAATCAGTTTAGGTCACAGGTCTCTATGTTTTTCCTGTACAAAGGAAGATTCTAGTAAAGTTCTAGTAAACAAAGTCTCCAAGGATCACTTCTGTTTCTGGAGTTAGAAAACAAAACTTAACTTACGGAATTAAAATGACTACATACTATTGATGGATCCTTTCTCAAAAGAAAATAAGAATGCAGTTTCAAAGGACAAATCAATGTTAGCTGGCAGCAGATGGGAAACATAAATAAACAAGAAACATAAAAAAAATTTTCCCCCAAACTACATATATGCACCTCCTGTGACTCAACCATACCATTCCTGGATATTTGCTAAAGAATCAATATATGCCTAGGTTCCCAAAAGATATGTTTAAGAATATGCAAATCAATATTCTTTGTATCAGGCAAAAACTGGAAATCACCCAAATGTCTGTTAATGGTAAAACAGATAAACACTACATGCAATAACATTGAAGAATCTCAAGAATATACAACGAGGTCTGTCGAGAAATATCCAATCCTGAAAATGAAAAATAATGACATTTATTGAAGAAGATACAAGAAACATTGTATAAAGAACAATGACACTTCAGTCTCCTTCAAAATAGGCACCTTCCTAATCAAAAAACACAGTTAACATGGTCTTGAGCTTGCTGTGAGGTCAGGTGTGGAAAACCAGGCAACGTCCATTGGGACTACTGGGCCTTTGTTCCTGGATCATAGCCATGGGTCCACCATTCATCCCCAGTTATGACCTTCTTGAGGAAATCTGGTTCAATGGTAGTGGTATAAATCAAGTCATCATGATTGCAGTGTGATGCTCCTTCTGCTCTGGTAGCAGAAGCCATGGAATGAATTTTGCCATGACATGTTTCATGTCAAGATCCTGCATCAAAATTTCAGACACAGTAGTTCTTGAAATGCCCAAGTCAGCTTCTAGTTCTCTCACTGTCAGTCGCCAGCCTTTGTTGATTGCAGCCCGTACATGTTCAACATTCTCAGGTGTTCTGCTTGTTGCAGGTCTTCTAGGACGTGGATCACTTTCAACAGATCCTTGATCATCTCTGAAGTGTCTGTGTTGCACTAATATCTGTGTTGTACTAATTTGCATCATTCCCAAAAGCCTTCTGAATCATTCAAATAGTTTCCACAGTGGAACGTTCAAGCGTAAAGCAAAACCTGATGCAGATTTGTTGCTTTACTCGCTCAGTCATTTTGAATTCAATGGCCACACCGTACACATGCTCACTCAACAGCATCTACCGCCCCCACTGACTAGTACAGTGAAGCAATCATTGCTCAGGTATGCTCATTCCAGTCCATTCTCCTTGCTGCCAGGCCACATCAGTGTTATGCAAACCATTCTGGTTATATTAACAATGGCCGGACCTTTTACAGACAGAGCTTGTACTATTGAGGGAAGAAGCCAGGTATAAAGAGTGCCTAATGGATGATCTGATGCTTGATTCTGTCATAAGATTGAAACAAGTAAGACTAACCTGTGATGTTAGAACTCAACATATGGGTTACTCTTGGGAAGGTAGGGACTAGCGGGGAACAGGAGGGTGTTTAGAGGGTGCTACTTATGGCCTGTGTTCTTGATTTGGGTGCCGCTAAGTGACTGTGATCAGTCAGTACAAAGCTATCAACCTTTGTATCCTTATGATCTGAGCACTTTTCTGTGTGTGTGTGTGTGTGAGTGTGTGTACCACATAGACCCACATATCTACATACAAAATTATATAAAGGAAAGATGGTGGCATAAATTATAGAACAAAATTAGAATAAATTTAAAAAATCTGTAGAGATCTCCCAATGTAGATATGACCAAAAAGCAAAATGGAAGCAACACAATATTTTTATTGGTTTTCCTGTAATATTAAAGGTGACTCATATACATTACATTGATTCACATGCCTGTATTCTAGAATTAGCCAAACCAGGGTTCAATTCCCAGCACTGCCATTTACTAATTATTAATCTCTGCTAAATTAATCTCTATAAGCTTTATTTTTTGTAGCAGTAAAATGTGGATACTAATACCTACATCATAAGATTATATTAAGCAAAAATAATGTATATACAGGCTTAGCACGGGATCCAACATGCAATGGCAACTACTGCTAATATTGTTGACGTCCTTCTATATATATATATAATCTGAAATTCACTGTAACTCTAACAGGTGGTAATGCTAGGAGAGACATAGTGCAGTGTTTTCCACAATATGGGACAAATACCCACTGGCAGAAAATACAACGATTTTAGGTGGAATATGGACCTTATATAACCTTAAATAACATTATATCATATAGTGAGAAAATTGCCCTCTCTCAAAACTTTTTATTACATTAATGAAATTTCTGTTTCATGCCAATATGTCTTCAAATTCTTTCTATGGCTTGTTAATATCTGTTTTTAACTAAGAAAAAGTACATCTCAGGTTCGGATCCTCAGCTAGGTTCTCTTGCTAGAATTTAATGACACTGATTTAATTTTGGTTTTGCTCTGTGCACCAGTTTGATGAACACCTCCCATTTATCGCAGATGTTACTGGCTACCCATTTGCAATAACTACATGTAATTTTACTTTATCTTAAATTTTCAGGTTAAAAGGGAGTCAATTAAAATATATTTAGGATATATGAGAACACGGGAACAGAAACTGTAAAAAATATCATAATTTTTGATTTGGGGGTCGGCCTCCCTGTAACTTTCACCCAAAGGAAATTCACAATGGGAATGCAAAAGGACTGTTTTGTGGTCTTTGGGCCCCTGACTCAGAATAAATATGTTACTATAGATCCAAAAGGAGAGGAGAAAGTGCTGCTGAAAATATTTATTGTTGCAGTCTTATGAAATTCTCCTTATCACTCCAGGATAGTATAAAGGGACAGGGGCTTCAACCCCTTTACCTAGGAAAACTGTTTGGAAATATGTGTGCTGAAATCGTTAGATACAGAAGGCTGGTTTTTGGCTCAAGTCCGAGAAATCTAAACCATGAACGAGATCTAGCTCTCTTTCCTATGAAAGATGGCCTATGAAAGATGGGCTCAGCATTTGGTTAGATAATGGAACCTGGAGAGTGCTATGTGGAATGGTCAGTTTGCCCTTGAGAGTTTGGTAGGCTGTGTAATCCAAAAAAAACTGTATTGTGTAGACCAATGAATCCCAGTGCAGGGAGAGAGAGCGGGCCAGGAGCCATCTTAGGTCCTTCCCTATAAGGCTGCCTGGAGGGACCGAAGACCTTTGGAGAAAGAGGCCAGAGTTGTAGAAGTAGATGCTCAGTGAGGGATAAATCATCTAAGGAACCTCTCTCAATAGAGATGTCTCTTCTCCAGAGGAGGGGGACCAAGATCAAACCTGGGAAGAGCCTAAAAGAGTGCCCCATCATCCAGGCCACAGTGCAGGATCTACTTATTACCAGACCACACCGTATGAAGATCTATCTTCTCTTAGTCCCCGACCAAACCTTGCTTCCCCTGTTGAGGTCAAAACAGCATTGTTAGGGGAAAGGAGAAGCCAGCCTCACTGTCTACCCCTAACCCCAGCCCCTTTATTCTTACCAGTCCCAGTCTAAAAAAGATCCTTGCAAGCAGAGGTGGGTTTATAAGAGGGACTCCCCAAAAAGAGAATTTATTTATTAAAAAGTGTATATTTTTTACGTTTAAACTTCAGTCACCTTCAAAGTTCTCTCCATTTGATGTAATATACCTATTGAAACATTTTTCCACTGCTCAAAACAGTTTTTGAACTTTGTCAATTCTGTTGCCTTTTAGTGCTTCTGCCACTTTTTGTTTCACCTCTTCCACATTGGTCAAACACTTTCCTTTGAGGACTTTTCACCCAAGGAAACAGAAAACAATGTCACTAGGGGTGAGATTAGGTGCATAGGGAGGGTGGGGCACAGGGGTCATGCCAGTTTTTGGTCAAAAACTGCTGAACATTCAGCCCAGTCTGGGCAAGTGTGCTCGTATTGAAAGAATCTTCAAAACAAATTCACTGAAGCTGTATGCAGCCTCTCACCACAATGCTGGTCGGTACACTGATACAGATGGGTTCCTAGAACACTCACCTAGCTGCAGAAGCCTGTACTAAAAGGGGCCCCACCCTCCAAAAGATAATTCTGGGGTCTTTTTGGCTCCCCCCTGTCTGTATAGTAGAAGAAAAAAGAATTAACGTATACCAATTCAGAGTATAATTACAGGTTCAAACGTTCTAATTTCTGAGTTGAGATTATATGCAAATCAGAAAGACTAAGGTCTGAGCTGAAAATTCAAATTTAATGAAGATCCTATCAAGAGAAAAGGAAGATTGTTGCACTGGAAAAAGCTTACAGGGATGGTGGAAGGCAGAATTAATTCATTACATGATATCTTGATTACACTGTAAGTTGTGCTTATTATGCATATTGTTTATATTTATTAAACAAGAAATAAAATGAATTATAATAACCTATCATGGATAATCATATGAATATCCAACAAAATATGATATTTTTTCCTAAATGATATGGCCCTGTGCAGAAAGAATCAGAAGGACACATAGTACAGTTTCCATAAATGGAATAGCAACTTTCAGAAAATTAATTAATTTTAATTAAAATTAATTTTAGAAATTGAAATTGAGATTAAAGGTAAAAATGTTTGCAATTGGAAATTACAAACTCAACCATAAACTGTCTTCAATATAAAATTATCATAAAATATTGATCATAAGTCAAATTTTTAAAACATGTCTTTTAGAAGATTTAGTAAGGCTTTGTATCATAAAATAAACACAAGGTAATTCAGAGTGGAAACTTCATTTCCTGTTAAGCTATAAATTTGTATGAGAAGCATAACCATATATTTCAAGCCCACAACTTGAGTGACTTAGAGGATTTTTATCTTATATTTATCTGCACTCAGAGCCACTAGGTTTCTGCATATAATCTTCTCAAATAATGTCTCACATTTATTATTTCATTTTACACCTATTCTGAATACTGTTTGAATTTCAGACCTTGTCAAAACCAAAATGCTAGGTAAACAAGGATGAATTAGACATTAATGCCCACTGCTCTCACAAAGCATTGAAAAATTAATAAGTATGACATGTGCCACAAAATGGTAGAAAGCAGAAAAGTGCTTCAAGGAGCACTGTGTCATCCTAATGGGGAGTAAAGGTGGGAAAAGATAGCTCATTATTTTTGTGTACAATAAGAAATGTGGTCACTAAAACAGGTTCGGTATGCTTTTAAAATGACAACCAAAACATAATTCTGGTACTGATAAATATACGATGTTTATGTGGGACTAAATAAATGATTTCAAATTATCTTGGCATTATATTTAAAATCAATTGTATTTCAAAGCAAAAGTTCAAAACAAATCTTTTGTTTTCCATTCTATGTGGTGTCACAGAAGTTCTAAGGTAAAATGGGCGTTTACCTCACAGTAGTTCTCCCAGGCTATTGCCGCCGTCGCCACTCCTGCTTTTCCAGATGCTTCTGTGTTATTTTGGTTCTGTTTTGTTTTTCTTAAGTATCCTAAACATATGACTGTAATCAGCACAGGTCTCCCTGTCCACTTTAGCAACAGAGTCAGAAAATAAATAAAGAACTAGACAGGCCAAAGAAGGAACCACTGAAAATATCTCAAAGGAGGCATATTTTTAAAAGGTACCCTGATGCACATGGGCGGTTAATTTTGGATTCGAAAATACTACTTCAGAAAAGCAATATTGTTTATTTGGAAGAAAAATTGAAGGAGAAGAACAATGGTTTAGGTGCAGAGCAAAGCAATCTACTATAAAAATAAACATCAAAGAAAAAAGTAAAAATATGCCATGTGGAAAAACATATTTCCCCAATTAGTTATGAAAAGTAACAAATACTAGTAAATCACACTGAACAAGAGACATTGCTTCATAGTGATTTTTTACAGATGTCAGCTGTGGCAGGCCACTAATTTATGTTTAGAGAAATAAATAAGAATAAATGGCTTTAGTTGAAGAATTTTTAGGCTTGATATTTAAGCTTTCATAGAAGACTCACTGGTGATTTTGTATGCATAGAGAATACTTGCAAACACCTAGTCAAAATATTTTATTTGTGATGTGCAGGCAGTAATGCTGTGTAAAAGGTGAGGGCATCACTATCGCAAAAACAAAAACCACCTCGGCCCCTCTTTTCATAGTCCCACTATCCCCACACACAGTAGTTATTCCTTTTCCTGTTTCTGGTATCACTATTTTCCTGGCCTCCCAAGTTGAAACCATCTGTTAAGATCACAGGTTTGTAATTATACAACCACCTGAGGCCCAGCTCTATCTCCAGCTGTTTAACCTTAAGGGAAGTGCTTAACTTCTCAGCCTCAGTTCTGTTCTTCGTCTAGTGGGGATCACATTACCTCTCTGCCTCACAATAATTCATGTAACCTGAATAGAGTAAGCATTCATTAATGAGCTGGTATCATTATTACTGATTAGCCACCCTTTCTTGGCATCACTATGATATTCTATACTCCTCCTTTCTCACTCATCTTCATCCTGAGCCTGTTCATCCTCATTTCCTAATGTCTTGAACTCCATATTTCCTAAAGTTTACCTTTCTCAGTCCAAGATCCATTTGCTACCATCCTGACTAACAAAAACAAAACAGAAAGAGCATTCTTCCGGTGTACACCTGGTTTTTACTATCAATACAACCTGTCCCTTCCCTCCCCAGACCCAGCCTACTCAAATGTGACACTCGGGTACACGAAATCATAGGCCAATGGGTTATCCAGCCTAAGATGTTTTCCTAGAGGCGGTCTAGAATACTAACTAACCTATCTGGTAAACAGCCTTTCTCCTTCTGAACAAGATTACTCTCTGACCTAAGGCATTTAAACTCTGTTAGTACCTTTTGTCAGGATTTCCCCCATAGAAGCACTGAGGCTCACTGTAAAGAAGGAAGCCGGAGCAAAGAGAAAGGGTTTATTGCCACAGACATCCAGTTTCAACATCGATACTGCAAGTACTCTCTTTGATTCCCTGCCACAGGCTCCTTGGAATACAGGTGATTATGACCCGTATTGTTTCTTTCCCTGCACATTCCCCTCTTCCTCTCTCTCTTCCTCCTTTTCCTCTTTCCCCCTCTTGCCCTCTATCTCTCCTCTTTTTCTTCTCTGCCCTCTTCCTCTTCTTTTTATTAGACCCAAGTGGGTGAATAATGTTCGTCAGATGATCTTAAATAGGCTCGGGTGCCTCAAGTTGCATCAGGCTTGATCAATACTCTGTCAGTAGCCCTCCTGCTCTAGATGACTAACATAAAAATAAAGTAAAGTATGACTATTCAGCCTGATTAGATAAATGGAATTTAGCTCATTGTATTTTGTTTCTGGGTTGTTTTGTTGTTGTTGTTGTTGGTTTGTTTGTTTTGCTGCTTTAGGGTGATTAAACCCATTCTAGGAGGAAGGAAAGATAGGCATGTAGCCAGTCCCTGCATCACTGTCTTAAAATAATACAAAAATATTTCACCTCACTTCTAGCGAATTTTTAAACATTGGAAGATTTGCCCCCTATCTTCCAGCAAGAGGAAAGGCTTTGGGTTGGGCCCCAGATTTACTGACTTATTAAAATCAATAATAAGAGAGAAATAGAGGCTATGACTCATGCGGAGAGATAAAATGGATCTGGGGAAATGTTAGCATCAGGAGAACCTAGCAGGATGGTTACTAGATGAAACTACAAATAAGTGAGAGAAATGAGAAGGAGTCTGAAGTGTTGTCCAGAGGGCACGTGTGTATATTTGTCCTTATAAGGGAAAAGATTGAACCTAAGGGTGAAGGCACTGACCCAGAGAAAGTCTATCGTAAAGAACACCGGAAACCACATTGCATCTGCGTTCTTAGCAGATGACAAAATCAGCTTGTCTTGAGTGAGGCTCTGCCACCGATTATATTCAGGTCAGGTAGACTTCTTTGGTCTTCATGGGGGAAAGAAATCAGCTCCTTCCTTACAGATCTTTCCATGAGAGCCCACCACGGAAAATGCTGTGCCATGACAAGAAACATCATTCTGACCTTACTTTACTCCATATTCAAGCCCCTTACAATGCCTCTGAAGTGACTGTAATCCCCGAAGACGCTCCTGGACACTAGCAAGATGCTGGGGAGGGATTCTCACACCTTTTCCTTAGGGAGGTAAACTGAGCAAAGTCATCTCATTACACTTGGGAATAACAGGTGTCTGAGATGGGACATTAGCACAGCCCCTATCCAAACAACCCGTGGCTGCCTGCTGTGGCTCTTCCTGCGCCTCGGTGTGGGTTGGAGGACTCTGCCACCATGCGGGCTCCTGAGGGTCAATAAAATATTAGGAGTTCTGGAGAAGAACTTCATTTTCTAATAATTCATCATCAAAGTATAATTGACATAAAACAGTATCTGTAATTCATTCCCTATTAATCAATTTTGATTCTTTCGGTCACGAACTGCCCTCTGAAAAATGCTTCATTCAAAGAGGAGGGTCAGGAGTGGGGCACTGATCTGTACTTGGTGAGGGAAGATTCATCCTATTTCAGCTGTTTGTTTTTCTCCTCATTTCCCCATTCCCTACCCTGCTTGGCAAATTGAGAGCAAAACAAACCAAGTCCCCCAACACAATGTGATAGCATTGCCTCCCACACCACCCTCCCAATGACCCGGAAGCATACCCCAAATAATCTGTTTTGAACATTACTTTTCCATGAAGTTGTCCCCAATGTATATAAAATCACACATCTAGACATGGAACCATTTGCCATCAAGGTCGTTGTTAGGGCTTGGAGCACTAACTCAAGGCAACACAGAGAAAGAACCCTGTGACAAAGAACTCAGACCACAGCTGAAGGAGCTGAGACAAAAATCTAACTGGTAGCTGCATATCAATTAGAAAAGACTGCCTTCCTCAGGTACTTTACTTATCCATCTCCTGTGTTCCAGGCAATAAAAAGAAATAGAAAAATGTATGTCCTCCCTAAATGGAGAATGATAACAATTTGGGAAAACCCTCTGGTCAACTTAGAACTAGCGAAACTCGCACCTGATGACCTGGCCCAGACAGGGAACAATGCCTGCACACAGAGGCTCCCAAGTTCCAGTGTTACCAGGAGAGGTCCAGGAGGAAGAATATCGCAGATATAGATGACTTAGAATGCCAAGTAGGACTGCTCCCTCATGCTGATCTGTGGCAAACATCGCTCCAGAATATGACCGTGATTTATTTAGAGCACTGAAGAGAGTCTCCAGGGAATGGCGGTGTTACCCCGCCACACTATACTTTCCCATGTTAACAATTTACTTTGCTGGATTCCGCTTATCTTCTCAAATTCTAAATGTAGGAGGTCCCCTGTTTGTCATTTTTGGGCTCCCCTTCTTGTTTCATTAGTTTATATCATCTATATCCTACCAACTCCTAAATTTATATATATCTACAGTACAGTATTTCTGCCCCACACATTCATTTAATGAAAGAAACTTGTTCGAGATCATTTCAAACTATTTTAGGTGAAGTTATCTTGCAACGGTAAGCAATTTACTCACCTAGGATTGAAAACAATATCTACATTTTAGGGTTGTTGCTAAGAGGAAATGAAATATTAGTGATATTATGTTTTATTTTAAAGTGCTAAAAGTATGAAAGATTTAAAATTAGAAAAGGGCCTTTACCTTCTCAAATATACCAGATATTAAAATTTTTAGTGACACAAATATAGTGTTACTTTTCAAAATGGCATTCCTCTATTCAATATATAATGCCTATATCTTGTAAGAATATGCATTTTCTACTAGACAAAAATTAAATGTTAATATTTAAAATGTGCCTGGTAAACATATTTTTCCTAACTGATCCTTTGGGTGGGGAAATGTTGTGTCCCCAGAGAAACCGATATGTTATCAATGAAATAGCACCAAACCAACTCGGAAAGACAAACCGTTCTATTTATAATATTTAGTTTCTAATTACTTTTTGTAGAATTTTTTTAGAGAAAGTCATAACTGAAATAATTAATTGATCAGAACCATCAAGAAAATTTATCTTTTTAAATATTAAAGTTAAAACAGGAGTTCAATTAATTTTTTACCCTTTCAAATTTATCATGGTGTCACGAAGACCTGGGCACAGTGGATGCTGCAAGATGTTCTTGCTCAGTAAGCCTAATTACGCAAGGTTGCTCCAAAATATAAAAAGGGGTCAGCAGGGGATAGGACTGACTAATAAATGTGGATGAGATTAAAGTAAACTGTACAAACCAAATACTACTTTTGTAACGTAATGAGCTTTTGAACACTGTTTGCTGGGAAATCATAATTAATCCAAAAGAAAACCTGGCAACCAGGGCCTTTTATTCAATTTGTGGGTGATCGGGGCATAGAGAAGGTAAGATAATAGCTCCATTAACGGGGCAGCTTTTATGCCTGAAATTAACTTTTGAATGCTTGAGGAAAAACATTTCAAGATTTGAAGAACCCTGCAGTGATGATTAAAGCCTCTGAAAAGCATTCTCTATGTTCTAATAATAAAACCAAATGAAAGTTCTTTGTCCTACTCACCTTCAACCCTTCAATCCAGGTCAGTCAACCCACCCACATTGTCACATCTTTGACCTCATCTTCATTATGAATTCCTGTAATCTCAAACTGATTTTCCCCTTTTTGAGCACAACTTCTTGTGTTTCCCTTTTACCAGTTCTTCGATGTTACAGAATCTGATCATCCTCCTCATCATGATCTCTTTTGCCTCTTTTTAGTTCTATTCTCCTCAATCTTTATTTCTTCAGCCTCTCTACTATAGACACACATTTTGATCAAATTCTCATCATACTTCTCTGGAAGATCAGTCAAATCATGCAAAGGGATGATAGAAAGCCTCAATGGATAGGGTTGAAATAATTGGGAAAGGTCAATATGATTATAAAACATGGAGAGGTCAATAAAAAAAATAATAGAAGCAAGAAAAAATACTGTGATAAAAAAGAACTTGGAAAACATGACCGAGAAATAGCAGAAAAAGTGATTCAACAGGAGAGAAATCTGGGCGAACGTTAAGATCCCTGCGGCATATGTGGAAAAACGGGCTACATTCAAATAGCCAAGAATTGAATAGATCCTATTAGCCCTACTGGGCTTCTTTCTGTGTTCTTGAGTTCACTCGTGGGAAAGTTTGGGCCTATGCAGGCACATTTCTCAGGGTGCAGTCTCTTATAACCATTGTTGTGGTGTTGCGTCCTAGCAAACAAGTTATTTATGAACTGGATGGCAATGCTATAGGCTAGAATTTTGTTATATGGTATATGGTTCAGGGAACAATGGCTGTAAGGCATCCCTCTTCTTTAAAGATACACGTCATGTAATGTTAAAATTATATATGTTAAAATGAAAAGACAAGGTGTGACTGATGTGGGCTCAAGAAATAAATGGGACCTCTCATTTTCCCTAAGTAAAAACAATAAATAAAGTCTGTGTGTCTGTTTGTCTGCTGATACCATGCTGTTTGATTATTGACACTTTGTAGCATAATTTGAAGTCAAGGAGTATGATACTTCTGGCTTTGTTCTTTTTCCTCAGGATTGCTTTGCCTATTTGGGGTCTTTTGTGTTTCTATGAATCTGATGATGCTTTTGTTCTATTTCTTTAAAAAAGGTTACTGGGGTTTTGATGGGGATTACATTAAATCTGTATATTGTTTTGGGTAATATGGCATATTAACTGTTGAATCTTCCATTCCATAAACACAGTTTTGCTTTCTTTGTGTCTTCTTCAATTGCTTTTAATAATGTCTTATAGTTTTCAGTGTATAGGTCCTGCACCTCCTTTGTTTATTCCTAGGTATTTTATTCTTTCACTGCAGTTTCAAAAGGAATTTTTTAAAATTTATTTTCCTGAAACTTCTGTTAGTATAGAGGAATGCAATGGATTGTTGTACATTGATTTCCTATCCTGAAACTTTACTGCATTTATTGTTTCTAAATATGGTATTTCGTTTTTGTAAGAGTCTTTAGGATTTTCTATATAAAGAATTATATTATCTGTAAAAAGTGACAGTTTTCTTTCTTTATTCCCGATTTGGATGCTTTTCCTTTTCCTCCTGCCTGATTGCTCTGGCTAGGACTTCCAATTCTATGTTGAATAACAGCGGTGAGAGTGGCCACACAGACCAATGAATTTGAGAGCACAGAAATAATCCTACATGTATAAAGGCTAATCTTCAATAAAGAAATAAAAAACATAACAAATTAAAGAAAACCCTTCAATAAGTGGTGCTGGGAAAATTGGAAAGCCACATGCAAATGCATGTCACTAGATTGCCATTTGTCACCATACCCAAAAATTAATGCAAAATGGATCAACAGCTTAAATATAAACTTAAAACAATATGTTACATAGAAGAAAACATAGGTACTAAATTTATGGACCTTGGTGTTAGAGAGGATTTTATTAATTTGACCTCAAAGGCAAGGGAAGCAAAAGCAAAAATAAACGAATGGGACTATATCAAACTATAAAGCTTCTGCACAACAAAAGAAACCATAAACAAAATTAAAAGGCAACCAGAAACCATCAACAAAACAAAAAGACAACCAACTAAATGGAAGAAAATATTTGCATACAACGCTTCTGCTAAGGGGTCAATATTCAAAATATGGGGATGGATTCCAGCCAAGATGGAGGCATAGGTAGATACACTTTGCCTCCTCACACAACCAAAAGAAGGGCAGCAACAAATTTAAAAACAAAAAACAACCCAGAACTGCCAGAAAACTGTATGGAAGTCTGACAACCAAGGAGTTAAAGAAGACACATTCATCCCGATGGCCCCACAACACACAGACGCAGGTTGCCACATCCTGGTGAACACCTAAGGCTCTGCCCTTTACAACGTAATGGGAGCACCAAGACAAAGAAATATGGTCTCAAATGAAAGAATGGATCAAAACACCAGAAAAAAGAAATACAACTAAGTGATGAAGAGATAGCCAACCTATCAGATGCAGGGTTCAAAACACTGGTAATCAGGATGCTCACAATAATGGTTTTGTATAGTCACAAAATAGAGGAAAAAGTAAAGGCTATGCAAAGAGAAATAAAGAAAACTACACAGGGAACCAACAGTGAAGGGAAGAAAACCAGGACTCAAATCAATGATTTGGAGCTGAAGGAAGAAATAAACATCCAACCAGAACAGAATGAAGAAAGAAGAATTCAAAAAAATTTGAGGAGAGGCTTCGGAACCTCCGGAACAACTTTAAAGGTCCCAACATCCGAATCATAGGGGCGCCAGAAGGAGAAGAAGAAGAACGAGAAATTGAAGGCTTATTTGAAAAAATAATGAAGGAAAACTTCCCCAACCAGCAAAGTAAATAGACTCCCAGGAAGTCAGGAAGCTCAGAAAGTCCCAAAGAACTTTGACCCAAGAGAGCACACACCAAGGCACATCGTAATTACATTACCCAAGATTAAAGATAAGGAGAGAATCTTAAAAGCAGCAAGAGAAGAGGAGACAGTTACCTACAAAGGAGTTCCCATAAGACTCTCAGCTGATTTCTCAAAAGAAACCTTGCAGACAAGAAGGGGCTGGAAAGAAGTATTCAAAGTCATGAAAGGCAAAGACCTACACCCAAGATTACTCTATCCGGCAAAGCTATCATTTAGAATGGAAGGGCAGATAAAGTGCTTCCCAGATAAGGGGAAGTTAAAGGATTTCATCATCACCAAGCCCTTATTACATGACATGTTAAAGGGACTTACTTATCTAAGAAAAAGAAGATCAAAACTATGAATAGCAAAATGACAACAAACAACTATCAACAACTGAACCTAAAAAAACAAACAAAAACTAAAACAAAACTAAGCAAACAACTAGAACAGGAGCAGAATCACAAAAATTAAGATCACATGTAGGGTTATAAGTGGGAAGGGGAGGGGAGAGGATGGGGGAAAAGGTATAGGGAAAAAGGAGCATAAATGGTAGTTACAAAATAAACCACATGAGGTTAAGAATAGTATAGGAACTGGAGAAGAGGAAGAACATATATGTATGATCCATGGATGTGCACTAAGTGTGGGGAATGCTGGTGGGAGGGGGAGTGCAGGGCAGAGGGGAATAAAGGAGAGAAAAAAATGGGACAACTGCAACAGCATAATCAATAAAGTATTTTTTTTTAAAGACATGGATGGACAAAAGTAGATTTATAGTTATAAAACAAATAATACAATAATTAATAAATAATAATGCAAGAATAAATTCTGTTTCATGTACTCACAACTGTATACCTACTTTTGCCCACCCCTGTATATAAAGAACTCAGTCAACTCAACAACGAAAAAACAATTTAGTTAAAAAATGGACACTTCTCCCAAGAAAACATACAAATGAAATGGTCAACAGGTATATAAAAATATACTCAACTTCACAAACTATTATGGAAACGCAAATCAAAACTGCAATGAGATACAACCTCACACATTAGAACAGCTATCATTAACAAGACAAGTAACAATAAATGTTGAAGAGGTTACAAAGAAAAAGGAACCCTCCCTCACTTCGGGTGAAAATGTGAGCTGCTACAGCCACTGTGGAAGACAGTATAGAGTTTCCTCATTAAATTAAGACTACAGTTACCATATGACCCAGGAACCCCTCTTTTGGATATCTACCCAAATTACATGAAAGCAATTATTCATAAAGATATATGCCCCACTATGTTCATTGCAGTATTATTCACAGTGGCCAAGACATGGAAACAACCCAAGTGTCCTTTGATAGATGATCAGATACAGAAAATGTGATATCACACACACACACACACACACTCACACACACTGGAATACTACTCAGCCATAAGAACAGATGAAATACTACCATTTGTAACAACATGGATGGACCTTGAGAATACTATGGTAAGTGAAATAAGTCAGAAAAAGCCAAGAACCATGACTTCATTCATATGTGGAATATAAAACTGAAAACAACAAATAAACAAGACAAACATAGACTACCAACAGCATGGTGACTACCAGAGGGAAAGGCAGCCAGGGAGAAGGAAGTAAAGAGTAGAGGGGGTTAAATTTATGGTGATGGAAGGAGATTTGACTATTTGCTAAATACTCAATGCAATACACAGATGATGTATTACAGAATTCTACTCTTGAAACCTACATAATTTTACTTAAAAATGTCACACCAATAAATGTAATTAAAAATACAATAATAGACACAACCACTGAGGGCTAGCCTCATGGCATGTGACTTGCGCAATCACGTAGATTCCCATGCTCTGAAGGGCCCAGCTTGGTTTAATGTCCTGTTGTTGCTCTCTTCAAATTCCTAGTAATTTTTTTGGACTTAACACTTTGCTAGTGAAGACTGAGGAAACACTGGAGCATTCATGTTAGCAGAAAAGACATGCACAATATGCAAGCCCACCGCTGGTTCCTGACCCTCCATTAGTACAGTGTTTGCAGTGCTCCATGAACACAGAATCCTTACAGGCACATGAGTTGTGGGAGTTCCACGAGACTCAAAGCCATCTCAACGTCACAATGTAAGTGGGTTACAACTATGAATAAGCAGAGCATGCCAGCCCTGAGAGCTCACACTCTACTAGAAGCAGAACTTGCTCCAGATGCAGACAGAAGACAATGGCATTCTTAGAAACACGAACAATAAGGGAATCCCATTGCACCCTTTCATATTTGTGTTACTTCCCTGTTTTAGCTCAGCATTTACATAGCGAATGATGACATTAAAGAAAAGGGAAAGATGGGGCATCTATCTATATGTAGTTCCTTTTCATTTCCTTATTCTTCAGTGGGCTGAAGGCAGTGTGTTGGTAGAATGTGTGCATATCAAGATGTGAAATAAACAGCTGAGTTAGCTTTGAGTAGCATTCCCATATGTATGAAACATGAATCATATAATCTTGGTGGTTATAAATACCAGTTAAATGTTATGTTTGTATTATAAACTGGCATAATGTAATATAAATATGAACAATAAAATTCATACTAATAATTAAAATTCATATTTTTACTTACAATGAAATGAACAAACAGAAAGCATAGTGTCAAGCCAAGAGAGAGACTGTGAAAGAAAGAAAAAGGTTTTATGTTTTGTTACTTTAAATGATTTTTCTCCTTTTATACACAGGGGTGCAGCATTTTAATTTTGCACTGGACTCCATAAATTATGTAGCCAACACTTCACCAGTATACAAATAGAGAGATCTGAGTATATTTAATAATAAGTGAAAGAGAAGAAATGGAAAAAGAGTATGGGTAAGCTTACCCTTGGGATCAACCCTGCTTGTTTATATATTTGGACATGGGAAGATAGGATGCACAAAATATTGTTTGTGTAGTCACAACACCTAACTATGTGCACCAAAAGTTTTCACTTTAGAAAGATAAATATCGTGCAGAGCAATAATTTTCTGTTCCCCACCCAATTCTTCCTTCCCACTTTGGAGAGTAAATAGAGTGATTATTTGATATTACAAGTTGTGGACATTTAGAAACAATTATATTATGGGATAGCATAACTTTTCTAAAGAAATTTACTACTTAACATTATACTCTAATGTGAAATAGGAGAAACACAATAAGAGGTGGATTATGCAAAACAGATATTCCCTTTATTTTATTCTTCTTCAGTCTGACTATGGGCTTGTTTTAGGATTTCCCAGGTAAGAATATCTACTGTAAGACATTGTGGTTCATCTGATGGCTTTCTATAACAAATGCTCTCATCACATTGAAATTTCCCAGAGTTTGGTCAATTATGTCGTCCTTCATTCATCATAACTCCATTGCTCAACATTTAAGCAAATCTTGATTTATTTGTTTTGACACCTCTTTTCCTAATTCAGTGCAGATGGAAATAAATGCCTTTAGAACCTAAAACAACCTTTAATTCCTATCAGCTAGGGAAAGACTACATACAGATCATTGTCATTTCTATTACACTTAGGAATAAATCTATGCACCTTTTTCTTTTCAATTTTAGTAGTTCCTTGAATCAAGTAGCCATTTTTTTCCTATCACAATGAAGTCATTACTAGTGGGAATGATTAACATTTGCATGCACCTTGTCCTCTCATATTTCTCTAGCTTTTTCTCACACACTTACAGATCTTGGTAATTGCACACCTATGGAGCACTTCAAATACTACATTGTTTCAATTTTCTCCAGATGATTGCACAAAGCTTTGGCACAGAGGTCCCTTGTTGAAGAGTGTTTGCCTCTGCATTTGCAGATTCTTTTTTTACAGTCATGTCAATGTATTTCTCTTTTCAGTTAAAAAAAAAAATACTGACTTTGCTTGCAGTTGCGTGTAACATCAATATTTCCTTTCCCTGGAGGTTGTCAGTTTCACTAGTCACTCTTCTTACAGATAAATGGATTCAGGCTTAACTTCTGAAAAGTAATACAGTATACATGTCCTTTGAGAAATAAGATGGTCAGTTTTTCTTTGCCTTTTGTTTGCTAAAAGACATGAGATAAAGCCCCTATCTTTCTATAGGGTCCATAAAACATTGTATATAAATATATAAATATTATATATATATATAATATTTATTTTAAATAGCATTAAAAATAATTTTCTCTCCCTCCAATAAAACTGTAAGCTTTTGGCACAAGCAGGTAGGGTAGAATAAATAGAAATTATTACTTGTTCATTTTGCATTCTCAGTACTTAGCACATTATTTTATATAAGTACTCACTAAATGTTTGTTGGATAAATGAAGTGGTAGAATTTTAACATAGGTATTCCTTAGGGAGATTGCATTCATAGTCACAACTCAAATGTCACTGGTGTGCTCTATTTACTTACGTCCAGCAGAAATTCTAGTTTCCTATTGTGGTGTGTGGTTATATATGGTGGTGACTTATATGGGCTCATAAACAGTATTGCTGTTGCTTTCTCTATAAAACTACTAGACATGAAGCCCACACACTGTCGATGTGCTGTGGATACCATTCACAATGACATAGTCCCCTTGCTTACAATATTAATTTTCCAAAGCTAAGCCTTGAGCTGCAAAAGCATTACCAGGTTTCCATGATACTGTTCAGGTGCTAAACTGTTTTCTGTGTAAAAATAGGTACTATGTTTTCTCCAAATATATGACAGGCATGGTCCTCATTAATTCATTTATTCAATTAACAAATATGTCTTGCATGTCCTCTGTTCAAAGCACAGGGTGTCGAATAATGAACCAGATAGGAAGGGTAAATCAATGAATAAGGTAACAAAGGTTGTTATGACATGTATATTTGAGTTTGAGTAGAGGTGATAAATACTTGAGAATGTATGAATTTAGATGATGTTATAGCATGACGTGTGCTCCATGTCTCAAATGTCTTATCTCTTTCAATCTGAGTCACAACTTTCCTTCATATTTTATGGCTTTTGAAATCAAGGTGTCTATTACATGGTCATGTAAATTTAATACAGCATGTTCTTTTATATTGTTTTCTGTGAAAACTTGTTATTGATAGTGTGTGTGATGAAGAATGGCTTCTTAGGATGAAGGAAATACTGCAATGCCTTCTGAAGACACTGCCTTTAAGTTTTGCACTCTGCACTTTCACGGAGCATTGAAAACCAGTTCATTTAACTGTGCTAACAAGTAGATAGCACAAGGTAGACCCAATGTCTTTCCCCCAAGGTCCTGTATTCAAACATTCTCCATAATGGTCCTGACCCATCCCTTTTAATCAGCTCATGAGATACAGTATTGATAGATCTGTGTGACCTTCTTGACTACATATGTTCAGTTGTGCCTCAGATTTAATCACAGGCTCCATTTTGTCTCAATCTGTAACTACAGCTAGAAATGATCCAAGCCCTTCCTTTTACTGATAAGAAAGTTAAAGTCTCAAAGCTTGAGATATTCGAAGTCTACTTAGGTGTTAGGATTGGAGCCCATGTATTCCCAACTTGGAATCCACTTATCTTTCCGTAAGACTATGTTACCAACTTACTATAAATACTTTTTAAATTATTGTACCTTGCCTGCAGACATTATTCTTTCCAAATAACACATGTGAAATCTTCAAAATAATATTCGAGACCTGATAGATATTATTCGATTCCTGTTCTGTGAGGCTGCAGGACATACAGAATGTGTAAGAAGTCACCTAAGCCCTTAAAAATCAGTCCCATGGACAATAGAATATCAAGCACTGTAATTTACAATCATCTCTAAACACTGCATGCTTAAAAAGAATATATTAGTGACACACAAATGATTTCTGTTCCATAATTACTTAAAATGATTGTCAGTTGTTTGTCATACCGAGGTTGGGTCCTACTAAACGCAAACGTCAGTATAAATCCTGCATAATCTATCAGTGTAGGCTTCATGGTTGATGATAAAGAAGGAAAGTTGTATAAGATGCACTGCAGGGGACATTATACCACCCTTTTGATAAGGTTCATTTTCAGCCAAGTAGTGGTAAAGATAATAAAATCTCACTTTATGGAAAAGGCCAAGTGTCACATCTATTTTCTCTTTCCTAATAGGCTATGCACACCAAGGTATCAATGGGAAATGATGGTGGGAAGTTTTACTCAAATAAAAGATGATTGGTTTCTCTAGAGTGCTATGAGAAGAAAATTATGTGAAAGATTTTGAACTTTGTGATTTAAATCTTAAAGGCATTGAATATGAATAACGCTTATTTTTATGAAAGGTAGACGGATGACACATACTTAGTATTGAAAGAGTTTAGAAAGGATGCTTCACTCTTTATTACTTTTTAATCTTGATTTTAAAATATCATGGGTTTTGTCATATATCACCCAAGGATTATCTCAAGGAATTATACACACCACAAGAAAATATTGGGTTGGCCAAAAAGTTCACTTGCTTTTTCCCCATAAGATGGCCCTAGTAATACATAGTTATCTTTAACTTCATTTGAAATAATTTTGTTAGATTGTATTGTGACAGTTGTCATATCAGTGTGCATTAAAAAAAACATCAAAATTGCTGAAATTTTGTGTAACCATTTTAATATTGAAGATGGAAGAAGATATTCAACATTTTTGGCATATTATGCTCTCTTATTTCAAGAAAGGTAAAAACACAACTGAAATGGAAAAAGAGATTTGTGCAGTGTATGGAGAAGTCGCTGTGACTGATTGAATGTGTCAAAAGTAGTTTGCGAAGTTTCATGCTGGAGATTTCTCTCTGGATGATGCTCCATGGTCGTGCGGACCGAGTTGAAGTTGATAGCGATCAAGTCAAGACATTAATTGAGAACAATCAATGTTATACCACATGGGAGATAGCAGACATACTCAAAATATTCAAATCAATAAAACTATTAGTGAAAATGAAATATGTCTTTTATTTTCCAGAAAAAATTAAACGGGCTTTTGGCTGGGTCTTTTATTGTATGGAAAAAACTAAACATACTTTTTGGCCAACAAAATGCTTGATAGGAAGCTTTGGAAAACAAATCCATGTTTCCAGCCCATCTTTGCTAAACTTGGAATCCTGCTTAACACTTCTCCTGAAGGCTCTCATAAAAGAGCATGTGTGAGGGGAGCAACAGCTGATGAAAGAAACTTGGAAAGTTCCATAAGTCTTTCCTAAAGATTAATATGCACGTTAGCAAATATGTTTGCTAGAGTTGTTGTAAAGAGCACCACAGTCTGGGTGTCAGAGAGCAGTAGAAATGTATTGTCTCAGAGTTCTGAAAGCCCAGTCTGAAATTATGGTGATCCTTCTGAATGTGTAGGAAAGGATCTGTTCCAGAACTCTCTCTTCTATTAGGATGTCAACAAATAAAATTTTAGGTGATAGTTTAATCAAGAAATGTGTGTTAAAATCTTTTGGAATACCATTACCAAATAAGATTTAATTTTGGTTTTATTTAAGAATTCCTGATTTTTTTTTCAGGATAGGACACTTTATTACTATGTTCCTGTTAGCATCTTATAAAACAGTATAAGAAAGATGCAAAAGGGAAATTAAGGCATGAAATGTGGAAAATACCTAAATTTAAGGTGGTCATAGTATGAATGAAAAATGGAACTTGAGAAGGAAGTTGTGTAAGTAATTGCTGAAGAACTAGAAAGACAGAAGTACAATATATGAAGAAAAGATTTCAACACAAAGAAGAAATTTAGTGTCCTGACTGTATCAACTGGCTTTTGCAGCATAACAGAACACCCCAGATCTCCGGGGGTTAAAAGAGTAAACATGTATTTCTCACATCTGTGCCATTTAGCTGATCTGTACTTAAGCTGGCTGATCACTGCTTATTCACTCATGCATCTGTGGGTTGGCTTTGCTCCATGTGTCTCTCCTCCTGAGATCAGTGGGTCTGCCCAGCATGTCCTCTTATAGGAATGGTAGAGGTGCAAGAGGGCAAGTGGAAGTATCTAAGGCTTCCTGAGGCCTGGGCTTTGAACTACACACATTTGCTTCTGCCTCAATCTATTGACTGAAGCAAATCACATAATTTGCCCCAAATTAGAGTAGGAAGATATTTATCTTCACATCTGAAGGCACTTGTTCCCACCTGAAAGCTAAAGGCCAAAGGAAGGAATTTTACATTTTTGATTTTTCTCTTCAACCTAAAGTTTCTTCTTTCAATAGCAATTATGGGCTTTCACAATACTACCTAAGGCCAATACCTAGGGAATTGAAAGGCTGACCAAGGGAATGTCTGATGCATATAGTCATGTTTAAAGTGTGATACAAAGTGTATGTTAATGGGTACTGAGCGGTAGGTTTTCTCGGTATATATCCATACCATACATGCACACAAACACACAACACACATGTTTGCTGTACACACTGGTAGACCGAAACTTTGGCCTCTTCAATTTAAACTGTTCTCTAATTATGCCGTCTTGCTTTCAAGTACAGACAATGTTTTTCACCTCTCTCTGTTGGACCACATTTTCAAATATTCAATACTCTTAGAAGCAATTCAATGACCAGAGATATGAAGCCTGGAAAATTCATCAGAGATGTGTACAACTCTTGTGAAAAAATGGCCACATTTTATTGCATAAAATTAGTTATGACATGGGAATGGAAAAATTCAATGCATAATAAATTATAATACCTATTCATTTATCTAATATTTATTGAATACCTATTGTACATCAAGAATTATTCTAGCTCTGGGGAAAAACATATCTTTAAAACCATCTATTTCATAAGACTTTCTTTTCATATCACATTGAATCAGCTATGACATAAGAAAAATTCAGTACATAGTAAATTATTATACTTATTTATTTATCTAATATTTATTGAGTGCTTATTATGTTTCATTCCCTATTCTAGGCTCTAGAGATACTGCAGTCAGCTCAACTTACATTTGAGTGGTAGTTACAGACAGAAAACAAATACATGAGTAAATACAGAAAATAATGCTGGGTTACTATATGTGCTATGCAGAAAAGCGAAAGCAGAGCAAAAGGAGAGACTGTGATGGGCAGGTGCTATTTTAGGCAGGGCTACTCAAGATGATACTTAGACTAGGTGACACCCAAGCAAAGCTAAACAGGCAGAGACAAAGCCAAGAGAATATCTGGGGAAAGACTACCAGGCAGAGATAATGGCAAACACAAAACACTTGCAGTGGTATTATGTTTGATATATTCAAGAATATAAAGAAGACCAGTATGGCTATCACAGAAGTAGCCTGCATCTGGATCAGGTAGGGCATCCATTAGTGGCCTTGTCAAGATTTGGGATTTCATCCAAAGTGTTAGGGAAACCATTGGAGGGTTTTGAACAGGGGGTATAGGAGAATGGTGAGTCCATTACTTTTATTATTAATGTATGGTTTTACTCTGTCAATCAAAATTTTACAATCTGGAACCAATCCATCTACCTTCCCAGACTTATCTCAACTATGTTCTTTCATAAATCCTAATTCCCTAGGAAAAGATTCTGTCATCATTTCCCATTATTTCTGTCACTGCTTATCAAAATCTACTCATCTTTCAGGGCCTCCAAGTTTCAAATACTGCCTCCTTTACCAAGGAACATTTCTGATTACAGTAATTTCTCCATCATCAGGCTGATATCTTTTTGCTCCCTCCATGGGTTTTTTGTTTCTATGTTATTCCCTGAAAGTCTGGCTATTCAACAAACTCTGCAGCAATCAGTCACATAATTGAAAAGGTCTATGAAAATGAGGAAATGTTAACATTAAGACATTCACATGATAAATATTGTGTATTAAATTAAAACTCATAATTGTACATTCATAAATATTTTAATGCAGGGCCAAGACATTTTTGAGTGTAGGTCTATTTATTTGAGTTCTCATAATGTTCTCCCCTAAACCAAGCTCATAATGCTTTGCCTACTGATCTCCCTTTGGGTCTGTTAATACTGAGAAGCAATTTAAAGAAGCCTGTATATAAATCTCAAGGTAAAGTCCTTCAATTTCTATTATATTTCTTTCCATCTCCTCTAGAATCTTGCTGCTCAAAGTCTACTCATAGTTTAAAGACCATCATTAGCCCTTGTAACTCATTAGAAACAGCCTCAGGATGTATAACAGCTAATTTAATGTGAAGCCATCTTTTAACAAAATCTCCAAGTGATTCCCCCAAACATGAAAGTCAAGTAAATAAGGGTCTGATGTCTAACTCAACTGCAATTACTGTTTTTATTTGCCTTTATTAGATCTCTTCAAAATATTAAACTTAGCTTTCATAAAAACAACTTTCTCTCTTGTTCTCTCTTTTCTGCTTTCACATTTCGTATTTCATTGATATGTGTATATCAGAAAAGCAAGCCAGAGAGTATTATCCTTAGACAGTCCTGTTTGCAAAGTTGGCCCTTGGCTGATGTAGGGAACATGACAGGCAAACAGTTCACGACACTGCTAATGAGTCACCGCTAAATGGTAAAAGTTGCTCACTATGCCTAAAATGTGCAAACTGTGAACACCTGCTCTCCTGAGAGTTTGAAATTTTGGCATTTTTTTATAGGCAGAAGATGCCTTTGTGACTGATTCTCAAAAATCCTGGACTCCTTGGCTCATGTGGGATTCCATGGCAGACAACACTTGGCACGGCTTGTCACAACTAGTTGCTGGAGGAGCTAGTATACCCTATCTGATTCCACTGGGAGAGAGTCCTAGAAATTTGGGCCAGGTCTCCTCCTAATCTTGCCCCATACACCTTTTCTGTTTGCTGATTAGGTTTTGTATTCTTTCCCTGGAAAATAATCTTACCTGTGATAATAAGTATTACTTAGTCCTTCTAGCAAATTACTCATCTCAGGAACAGTCCTGGGGACCCAAGACACAGTGTAATTCTAAATTAAATTACCAGATGACTAAAGCAAATACAGCTGATTTCAGAACACACATAATTGATTTTTAGTAAGCATACAACTCAATTAGTGAGAGCAGAAGTGCATGGATATAAAAGAGTCACTTTTGGCAATTAATGCACACCAGACATAAAGCAACATATTTTCAGAAAGATAAGGTGATATTGGTTAATTTACCAGGGAAGTAAATAAAGCCCTCCTTAAGGCAGGATCCAGGTTTAACATACCTATATATCCTCGCGGAATATAACACTGTGCTCTACACATAATTCGTTGTCAGGGAATATTTATTAAAAGAATTCCTTAACTATTGAAACTTTTGACTAAATTAAATTTTAATCAAGGTAAATAATTCACTAAAATAGTTTTAAGAAGGAAATAAATGGCGTGCATAGCTACAAATATTTATAGGCAAAATGTGGATTTAACAAAAATACTCTTTTTTCGGTTTTTCATTATCAGCTCAGTATGAAAAGATATCAGTAGCTTTTTCTCAACATACGTCATATATTTGGTTATGTTATTACTTTAGTACATGTGGCTGCCTATTTCAGGTCTTACTTTTTTTTACTGGTTCACCAAAATCCTCTCAGGCAGAGAAAAATCACGGAGGTGTTCCTGCTCCAAAACAAATCTGACATTCTCCGAAGCCATCATTCTTCTTAACTTGTCAACAGATTCAGTTCAATTTGTTATACTGATATAAAAGCTGAACTCTGAAAACTAAATATCCCAGGAAGCTATCATCCTTCTACGCTGGTTTGAAGGGCTTTGCCATTTAGACAAGTAAATGACACCGTTTAGAAACTATTATTATGGTTTACTATAAAAATCAAGAACAATTGCTAAAATGTTGATTTCTCATAATCTAGGTAAATTGCTTCACTTTGCAGCTGACACGATTTCCCACAGCTTTTGGTCATCCAGAAGGGTTAGCTTCAAAAACATTAAGTTAGAATGGTCTCTGATGCACATGTGCTAAAAATCACTTCATTATCATTTTTTTCTGAATTAGAATCCTTTGAAGACTTAGACATCTGGTACCAACAAAGTCTATGTGATTATAATTTTATCTGAATCCTCAAAATTGCTGGTTAACTTCAACTAGTATTGAGCTGACATAAGTAACCCTATGGTATGGAGTGCTGTTAAGTATAATTTTCCACCTATTTTGATGCAGAATCTTTTGTATGTTTATATAAAGGGCTGCAGTGAGAATATTTATTAACAAGAAAAAATTATTATAAATTATAGATTCATTTTGAACTGACTAAAGTCTTATCTTCCTATAAAATTTTTCTCCTTGCCTTTAACCATAGATTTCACAGAGAAGTGAGCATGCTGAAACAATTTGAGGTATTTGTATATTTTTAACCAAGTAAAGGGTTTCCTGTTATCCTAAGAAACAAAGAAAATGGATTTCACATAAGTTAATTTTATGCTGAAATATTAATGTTTAGGGCAATTTCAAAAATTCCAAAAAATACCTGTATTTTCAATTTAACCTGAGTATTATATATCAAAATATTAATCTTGTATTCAGATGTAAAAAATCAAACATATTGATTTAGAGTCCAGTCCAATAGTTGATGCATAAAGGAATTAAATAAACATCTCTTAAATAAAGGAACAAATGAAAGCATTAATGATTAAATGAGTGTATGAATTAGTAACAGATTTTTGGATGGATAGATCTAAATTTCTCTGAAACTATAAAATTTACTATGAGAAAAATAAGAGGTATCTACACATAGCATTTTTATGCCTTTAACGTACCGTTGAAATAACAACACAGGCACTGGGACACTGGAGAACAGAACATAGTAATTCCTTGTGATGCATAATTTACCCCTCAGTTCTTAATAGCAAAAATCAAGTAAAAGTCTACCTTACTATCATAGTTGTTTCTAATCCTGGGCTTTTTTCACAACCTCTATTAATAGTACTAAAAGTATTTGTTCATAGAATGTGTAAATGTATGTCAGAATTCTCAATTTCTTTTAAATGTGTTTTCTAAATCTCTCGAAGGGACTTAGTTAATATCACTATACTCACTTAAAATAAAACTATTGGAGACAAGGTAATTATATGACTGATAAAGAGGCTCTAATCAAGTAGAAAAATCATGTAATAAAATATATATTGTGAAATGTGATGCACAGGTGTTATCTACTTTTGCAGCCATCAATGCTGTCATGAAATGGTAACATGCTACAAGTTTTTCAAAATCTTAAAAACTCTGATTTTGGAATTCAAAAGTTTTCGGATCTTAACTCTATGGAATAATTCAATAGAGAGTGACAAATACATCAACCATTAATTAAGCCACTCAGAAGTTCTTCTTGAAATAAAATAAAACAAAATGTCTGAAAAATACAGTAAAACCCAGGGCCTGAAAAAATAGAGATTGAGATGTACCATTACAGCAGATATTTCCAGCATTAACTATTAGTGATAAAATTATAAAACTAACTATACACAAATTATAATATAGGGTTGTGTATAAATGCTCACACTACATGTACACTTAGGCAAGTTATTTCATTTTTCTGAGTTTCTTTCTTTAACCTTTAAAATGGCATTCATTTTTTTCTGAAAGGAATGTTCTGAAATTAAAATACAACAAATCTTATTTGACAAGGTCTTAACATGAAAATTAAGGCATAATTTATTAGTATTGTTCAAAATTTGAATGCTCATGATTGCTATTTATTTTGAAAAAAAATCTGCTAAGTACTGCTTAGATATTATTTTCAAAACAGTATGCTTCCGGGCTATTTTATTTTTGTAAATAGTGATGCAACTAATTATTTTGGCATCTGGATTATATTGGCATATGCATCTGTAGAATATCAGCATATAAAGGCATAAAAGAATATATGTATGGTATATAAATAATTCAAAGCAATCACTCAATAAAAAGAAAAACAAATCACAAAAACATCTTTTACTACTGATATGCATTTCTTTTACCAAGGTTTACATTTAGATAGTGCTTTTAGAAATAATATAGTTTTAGTTTATTTCTGGAGACTATCACCTAGGAGAAGCAATTACATTTTAAATAATTACTCTGTGGCAACACTTTTTTTTTTCTGCATTGACTGAAGATGAGAACCATTACCTTACAGTCAAGGAAACAAGCAAAACTTTCTACAATTGAATACTGATGAAAAGAAGGACCCTGAGTTTCGATTACATGAGTACAACGCTGTAGTGTGTTTCAAGATTTACAAAACCTAGGTCTTTATGTTCAGACCTCCTTTGCCTGATACTACATTTCCTTAATTTACCTTTCACCTGTAAGATAACTCTTTCCTGAAGTTTAATTGGGAAGATGATTTTTGGAGGGGATAAGTGCAAAAAAATGAACCATGTACCAATTACTTAATGGTTGCCCCAAGCCACACAAACCTAAGGACTGATACGGGGATTCATTACCAGTGATAACCTCTGTTCATTATTGGCTGTCATCATATATCAATGTGCAAATACCCAGTCCCCTCAAACTTACTCTCAGTGTGAAATTATGAGTAATTTAACTTGGGCTAAAGCTACTACCTATGTACCTTGTGACATTTAATCTGGAATAGATATTCTCTAACTTTTTGCACTCAGGACCTCTAAGACCCATAAAGTTACGGAGGACCTCAAAGAGCTTTAATTTGTGAGTTATGTCTATCTACAATGACCATATTAGATATTTTAAAAGTGTAAAATTTTTTACACTTTTGCACACTAAATACAGCCACAAGGTCTTGTAGCTTCTTATATCAAAAAGTAGAATCCATTTTCCAGCTTTGAAATATTGCTAGCCTTGTGACTTGTTTTGCTCAATATATTGCAGCAAAAGTGATAGTCTATGAATCCAAGTGTGGGGACCTTGTAGATTCTCTTTTCACTCTTTTTGAAATTCTCAAACCACCACTCTGTGAAGACACTACATTTAGGCTGACTGAAGGATAAGAGGCCTTTTGGAGGAAAACTAAGATCTTCCAGCCTACAGGTAGCACAACTAACAGACATTTGAGTCAAGCCATGCTGTACCTTGTGGTCCAGCTGACACTCACCTGAATGCAGGCTCATTATTGGACTCAAGGGAAACCGACAGAGAAAACTCTCATTCATTCCACATAATACAGAGAAATAATACATCATTGTTGTTTGAAGCCATTAAGTTTGGGGTCAGTTTTTATACAGAAATAGATAAGTGTTATGGAAACCTTATGAAGTTTTACAGTAGTTTGGGGTTCCCAAAACTTGTAGTATATGAAAGACAAAGAAAATTATATCCTAGAAAATGAGAAAAATATAATGCTTCTTTAAATAAAATTCATCTGAAGTGCCTTCTTTTCAACTTTATTTTCACCTTTTTTCCCCTAAATCTTTCTTCTCTTGATTTTCTGAAAACAAGAACTACTGTTATTTACACAGAAGTTCTTGGGAGATTTTCTAGTTTTAAGTGAAATGTATAGATTCTTCAACATTGAATCTTTGTATAAATAGTTCTAATTAAATGAAGATTTGATACAATTATCTGGCTAATCAATTCCCTATTAAGAAAGAGCAGAGGTTTGAGTTTTAAAATTATTAGACTGGTTATCTATTTTGACTGAGTCATCCAACTTTCTCATTCATTCTTTTTTGCAAACATAATTCAAGCCTGTCTGATACAGAATAATACCTTTAAGTATGTCTATATTCACAGAATAAAATGGAGTGTTAAAGTGGTTATTTAACTTGGTCTAATATCAGCAATTGTGTGCTCATTTTTAAAATATATGACACTTGCCTCCATTCTGCTCTTCACTTTGAAAAACATGCCATAGTGGGTTGGCATTATATAAAATTTGAAAACATAAACATTTGGATAATAATATAAGGCTAGAGGACACTGGAAAATGCTTAATACCATATGTTTGAACATGACTTATTTCTAACCTATTAGTTACCTTCTAAGAGATGAAAAATAATGGTTATAGCATTGACTGATAACCTGTTGTGTTATTCTTATAGCACAATATTGGCTTTGCTATTAATTCTTTTGACATTAAGTCATTAACTAACTCATTAACCCATATAACATTCACAAGGAGTTTTTCTATTCCCCTAAGAAATTCTATATAATATGAAAATGGAAAGAAAGAATATGAAAGTTTTCCAATTAATGTGATTGACACAGAAAGTCAAGCAATAAATATCAGGATTTCTCTCATGAATGATTTATAAAATAAATTGATCAGTTTTCATATGTCACCAATGTACTCATAATTTTCAAAATCTTTGATCACTCTTTGGTTCTTATATGACTGGACCACACTGTAGCAACCAATTATTAAGCCATATTTTCTCACTAACTTTCCAATAGTAAGTGCTCCATAAATATTTATTTTAAGGAAGGAAGGGAGGAAAGAAGGAAGTCAGGTTCCTTTCTTGACTTCCCAACATGATTTATAGCTAAATCTCTTGCCAACAGGAATCCCCTTTGAAAGGTTATGAGACAAACCCCATAGTGAGCAAAATTTACCTCATTCATTAAACCAAACACTTCCTGTTTGTTACCAATGCTGACTCTACATCTTGAGGTAACTGAAAGAGTTATAGTTTATGCCTACAGTACCAGAATAAATATTAATCATCTCCCCTTTGCCAAAAGAGCTTGAATTTGAGTGATAATATAGAATATTAACCAATGAGCAGTTTTTCACCTGTGACTGCATCTCTCTTAAACATATATCTCCTTTCAGAAATGCTCTTCAGTCAGGAGAAATGGTCCAGAGTTCAGTGATTTTCCTCTGTTCTTTCTTTCTTGTCTCTTCTCTCGATCAGTTCATTAATTCTGTCCATCCCTCCTTCATTTATTTATCTTTCAAGGAAAGACCAGGTGTAATTCTTGGTTTTATAACCATATGTCTATAACAGGAGTAATATTATTTAGCAGGAAGTTGGGGGTGAGCTCTTGAGTCACTTGGAGCCAACCCTGCCTACACATTCTCAGGCCTAGGTTCTGCACCTGTAAAACGGAATTGGTAAACTATCCATCTCATTGATGGTGTGGTACAAATGTGCCATAAAGCTGTTTTAAAACTGTAAAATAATTATTATGTATATATTCTGACTTGTGTTACAAATTAAAACTAGCTTAATTTAGAAGGAAAAAGTATTTTTCTGGGACTAATTTTCCGGAAGTTGAACAATTTATGGGTTTTTTTTCAGGAATTATGCTAAGCGAACTGTTAATTTCACAACAAGTTTCTCAGATTTCTGAGAACTGCAGAATATTAGCATTGGAAGTGAACCTGAAAGTAAGAGGGGGGAGGGGGAAAGCAAAGGAAAGGGAAGTAAAGAAGGAAAAAAAGAAATAATTAAAACAGAAACACACCTAGAAACACACATAGGGATAAACCCAAAACTTAAATCCTAGTCATTGAATGATAAAAGTTTATTTGATACAGCCACACTATTTTTCACAGGAAAACTAAAAAATAAACTTGAAAAAGTCACACAAGGGTGAATTCTCAAATATTCATAAAGGATGACAGATACATAACTGCCCTAAGGATCAATCGCCCTCACACTATCTTCAGGGGCTTTCCAGGCCACAGAAAAGGAAATCCACATGGAACCCAATAGTCTCCACGTACTGAGGAAATGGAGCTGAGAGCCAGGGAGACCAAAGTGGCAAGAATTCACAGGGCCAAGTACCGATGAGGAGAGACTTGCACAAAATAAGAACCCCGGAGATCAACAGAGGCCCCCCCAAACATTCAGCAGAGTACTGAGCGGCCCATATGTGTGAAGAAGTCACCCACAGCCAGGAAAGAATCACTCAAAAGGACTCAAGGAAACAGTAGACAGGGACAGGAACAGCGCCTGTCCCTCAGCCAGAATGACCTCTGAGTCATAAGCCATTGGGGAGAATACTCAGATCTTGGCTCAGTAGCAGGGAATATGTAATTAGTCATAGACTAAACACTGCTCAGATTTTACCTAATAAATCTTAGAAGCAAGACCTAAAAGTACTGAACTGTTTTCCAAGTAACTAAACCATGTCCCAAAACAAAACTCAATAGTACTTTCAGGAATATAAAAAATACCAGTACCCTACACGGAGAAATTCAGTCTGTACCTAAACAAATATATAGAAGAGCATTAGAAACACTAGCTATGTCGGTAAATATAGATGATTGTTAAATATGTAAATTTACATAGAAAAAAACTGGACTTTTGCTTCCAGGAAGATGGAGTAAAAGTACTCTTCTCCAATCCTTTGCTAAATATAAAACAAACAAACAAACAAACCAAACCAACCAAACAAAAAACCCTGAACATTATATATAAAACAAATATAAAGAGACTTTGAAAGGCAGAGACAAGAAGGCAGACTGGCTGGAGAACTAGGAGCCCAGGGAATGGCATGGTGATGAGTTCCCTGAGTTTCCTTTGTGCCCTGTAAGGTCACAGACCTGATGCTGAAAAAACCAGCAACCCACGGAAAGAATATCTCTGTAGAAAGATATTATTTTTGAAAAAATAAGCTGGCCTATTTTGAATATCAGGGACTGGATTTCCTCTCCTGCCTAAAAGCCTATGGGAAAAAAAAAAAGGTAAAAGATAGAAAAGAGTGATTTAAGACATTGGGCGTCATGTGACAAAGATGCTTAGGCGTGAAAACACACACAGAGCCCCAAAGAAAGCCTGCATGCTCTAATGATGAGACAGGGAAAGAGGCGGTCTAGCAAGTCAGAAAAATTTTAACAGTAGCTCTAGCCAACCACCACAGGGAAAAGAAAAAAGATAAAATTACAGCTGCACCCCGATTGGTGTGGCTCAGTTGATTGGGGGTCATCCTGCAAAGTGAAGCTTCACCAGCTCAATACCCGGTTGGGTCAAATACCTGGGTTGTGGGCCCTGTCTGTCTCCAGCAGGAGGCAACTGATCCATGTTTCTCTCTCACATCAGTGTTCCTCTCTCTCCTTCTCACTCCTTTGCCCTCTCTCTAAGAATAAATAAATAAAATCTTTTAAAAAATATATAGCTGCATATACACTGACTCCTGGAAAAGCTGAGTGCACAGTGGAGGGAAGCCCAAAGAGTGAGAGAAATGTGAAGAAGAGGGAATAATTTCAAACTCATTGCATGAGGCCAATGTTATCCCGACCCCAAGGCCAAAGAAACAAGAAGACTACAGGCTAGTATCTCTAACGAACACAGATGCAAAACGCTAGCGCATCAAATTCAACAACACATCAAAAATATTATACACCATGACCAAGTTGTATATCCTTGTGATGCAAGTTTGATTCAATATATGCAAAACCAACTATGTAATATACTACATTAACAGAAGAAGTGATTTTAAAAAACACATAGTCACTTCCATAGATGGTGAGAATAAAAACATGACAAAGTTCAACATCCATTCATGGTAAAAACTCAAAAAAAAACAGAGAAAGTAGGAAACTTACTCAGCACAATAAAGGCCACTTATGAAAAGCTCACAATTAACATCATAATCAAATGGAGAAAAATAGAGCTTTTCCTCTAAGATCCAGTACAAGGCGATCATGCCTACTACTGCTGCTTTTCTTCAATGTGGCACCGGAAGTCCTCATGAGCAATCAGACAAGTAAAAAAAGTAAAAGGCATCCAAATCAGAAAAAGAGAAGTAAATGATTTCTGTTTGCAGATAACATGATCCTATATGTAGAAAATCCTAAAACCGCCACACAAAAAAACCTGTTAGAGTGAATAAACAAATTCAATCAAGTTGCAGGATACAGATCAACATACAAAAATCACTTATATCTCTCTATACAATGTTCCGTTCAAAAAGGATTTTTTAAAAATCCCATTTATGACAGTATAAAAAAGAATAATATACTTGGAAATAATTTTAACCAAGGAGGTGAAACAAAAACAAAAATAAACAAGTGGGACTACATCAAACAGAAAAGCTTCTGCACAGGAACAATCAACAGGAAGGAAAGGTAACCTACTGAATGGGAGAAAATATTTTCAAACAATACATCTGATGACTCAATTTCCAAAATATATAAAGAACACAAACAACTCAAAAACAAAAAAAAAATTTTTTTTAATGGGAAAAGGACCTGAACAGGCATTTCTTCAAAGAATTTTACAGGTGGCCAACAGGTAGAATGCTCAATAGGAAACACAAATCAAAACCACAATGAATATCATCTGATAGTCTTAAGGCCTATTAATTTTTAAAAAGGCAAGAGGTTGGGAAGGATGGTGGAAGAAAGGGAACTCTTATACACCATTAGTAGGAATATAAATTATTACAGACATTATGAAAAACAATGTAGAGGTTCCTAAACAAACTAAAAATAGGACTATGATATAATCCAGCAATCTCCTTTGGGTATATCCAAAGGAAATGAAATCAATGCCCCAGAGAAGTTTCTTCAATCCCATGTTCATTGTAGCATTATCACCATAGTCAAGATGCAGAAACAACCTAAGCACCTCTTAATGGATGAGCGGATGAGGTCTGTCTGGACAAAGTCCAACTATTGTTAATATAACAAGAACAGTTTGCACGACATCGATGTCATCTGGCAGCCAAGGAGAGTGGGCTGGAATGTGCACGTGTGAATGATGACAACTTCACTGTACTAGTCAGTGGGGGCAGTAGACACCATTGAGTGAGCATGTGTACCCTGTGTCTTTTGCATTCAAAATGACTGGGCTAGTAGAGCAAGGAGTCTGCATCTAATGTTGTATTAAGCTTGAACGTACCTCTGCAGCAACTATTAGGATGATTTAGAAAGCCACAGCTATGGGCAACTGGTGACATTCAGCTTCATCACAACAACATGTCCACTCATGCATCATGTCTGGTGCAGAGTGTGTTGGTGAAATATCAAATCACCCAGGTGACTCAGCCCCACTATAGCCCAGATTTGGTAGCCTGTGACTTCTGGTTTTTTGCAAAATTAAAATTGCCTTTGAAAGGGAAGAGATTTCAGACCATAGATGAGATTCAGGAAAATATAATGGGGCAGCTGATGGTGGTTCCAACAAAGAAAGGATTTTGCAGAGTGTTTTGAACAGTGGAGGAGATGCTGGGAGAACTGTGTGAGGTCCCAAGGTGCCTACATTGAGGGGGACTGAGGCATCATTGTCCCTATGTACAATGTTTCTTGTATCTTATATCTTCTTTAATAAATGCCTCTATTTTTCCATATTATATGGATGGATACTCTCTGGACAGACCTAGTATACATATAGAAAAGTATGTTGTATGCCTTAAATGTATACAATATTTATTTTAAAAATTAAAAATAAAACCTGATATTTTTAAAAGTTTTTTTATACTCCGATGACATGCTTATTGACTTTAGAGAGAGGGAAAGGATGCGAGAGTGAGAGACAGAGAGAGAAAAAAAAACACTGATCAGTTGCCTCTCATACGCACCCCAACTGGGAGCCAAGCACATACACGGGTATGTGCCCTGAGCTAGAAATGAACCTATGGACTTTCAGTTTTGGGGATGACGATCCATCCGACTGAGTCACCCGGCCAGGACTCAAACCTGATACTTGATTAAGTAACTGAAAATTTTTAAAGTATGTCTGGGCAACTTGATTGTCTGAATCTTCTCTTACAACCACAAAACCTGTGAAATTTATATAGAGAGCTAGCATATCGAATTTAACTTTCTAATTGTATGTGCTGCAGCTGTGTAATACTAGGTTTTGAAATTGATTATGAAGATAATGATATATAACATACCTTATTCATGCTTCTAATATGAATTGAATTTTAAACTGATAAAATTTTAGATTTTGTGGGTTAATGAAAAATGTTATAAAAGAAAAAATAAAACCATATAATCACATTAAAGTAAATGATCTAAGTATCTTCAAATAAAAGGCAGAATTGTCAGATTAGATATAAGAGAAAGATCCAACTGTAAGAAATGAGAGGAAGTAAGAGCTACCTCGCAATTTAACTGTGTTCTCATGATAGACATACAAATGCTGACCAGAAATGAACCCTGAGACAATTATGCTTGATCCACACAGTTGTAAACTTCCAGCTTTTTTAATGTTCCTATTACAGTTAGTATCTCTACGACTAATTATTTCACATAAAAATAAAGGCTTCACAGGCAAATATAGACATCTGGTTGTTGTTTGTTTGCCTTGTTTTGAAAAATGTGGATATCTAGCAATGCTAGGAATATTGTCCTCCAGGGAAACACGTTTTCACTTTTTCCACTAAGGAGGTCATGCTGGCCATTCTGCGGTGGACACTCACCTTCTTTCACTGAATATCAGTTGCCATCTACCAGTACAATCCTGCTGTTCTTTTTCTTACAGTCAAAATGAAAAAGAGATATTTCTTTCCAGTTTCATTCACTTAGGTTCCCTGCCTTGATGCTGGATATTTTATTTTGAACACTTCATATATAGATTTTTAATAGGATTGTAATTGATGAAAGTGTTTGTTTTACTTAGTTCTTATCTTGATGTGCTTAAACAGTAACATTCCTATACTCTGGGGACATTTAAAGTGGAGCCTTGGACGTGTTCTGATGTGGCTCTACAGAAGACCTGTTTTCCACTCTGGGGCTCCAGAGAGAGCTCTGTTACTTGACAAAAAACAAAAACAAAAACAAGAGATTGCCTTTGCCCCTCTGTGGTAGAGAATGGAGTAAGCAGAGATAAATAATTTCTTTGGTAAATAAGTAAAGAACAGAAAATATTTTACAAAACGTATTGGAGAGAAGAAATTCTTTCAAAGAAAGCTAGTCATTGCAAAGTAGATCTGAAACACTGGCAGGTACAATAATAGAGGCTTATTGCAAAAAAACAAGCTGGCTCCTGATGGGACAACTGTAAGTTTGAGAAGTATTTTAAATGTCAGAATTTTAAAGAAGAATTGAGACTAAAAATAAATAAGAGGACCCTTGATCAAAGTGGGATTAGAATCCTTGCTTTCAAATGTTTAACATTTGCATGAGTGAGATTCTGTGATAATCTTCCCAGAAACTCACTTGCCTAGAAACAATTTCTTAATTATATGTATGAAGGTAGAGAATCACAAAAGAGTAAGGAAATAACTGAGTCAATATGCAAAGTCAAACTTCTATTACCTCCAGTCTCTTGTCCTCACTTCACTGTACTGCACTTCTGTCCCCTTCATGTTAGAAAAGTGGAAACAAGAATTGTAAGTATACTGCTTGTCTTTGTTGTATGTGTGTACTTAGGCTTAAATGGATGCATAAGCATTAAATTTTTATACTCTTTCTAAGAAACAATTGGTTCTTTCTGGGCAGCAGCCATTACAACTAACAGATTCGAGAGCCAGTATAAAAACAGCCTACGACAGTGGATGCAAAATTGTCAAATCCTTGGGATGTAGCTGCATTCAAATAACTAGATTTGTTCATGTCCCTGTATTGGGACACAAACCCTATTTACACTCTCAGATTCCCCTCATCTGCCTCCTTCTTACTCTCATGCCACAGTGGACTGGGATGAAACACCACACCATGGGTTATAGGATCTGGCTTTCTGATTTAACCAGGAAGGACAGAGATTTTCTCTCTGGAAGGGGGAAAGAGAAAGTGTTGACCACAGGAAAATGAGAAGGCATTTACTCTCCTACAGGCTTCTTCTAGCTGTAGTTTCTTCTTGCATTCTGACGAAGTTCTGACTGTCAAGCAAATAAGCATAGTGAGTTTCCCTTTCCAGCTCATTGTGAAATAGTAGACTGGAGGCACTGCTTAACATCTTCTCTCCATTGACTTTCTTTTTTCATTACTGTCAGTACTCTGGAAATACCTATCAGTGCTTCAGTTCTACTGGAGACTCTGATATCTAGAGGGACCAATACGAAGAAAATCAATACTATAAATGGTTATATAAAACTGAAACTTGGGAGAGTGTTTTGGACTTGGATTGCTCACTTGTTTGAAAACAATTGCTTGGGATAAGGATGATGTAACAGGAGCTGTATATATACTGCTTGCTTAACTCATGGAGCACCTACCTCCACCTGATTCTGTTAAATCCAACTTCTCAGGTAGTGTTGAGGCTTTCCAATCTCACCAAAACATAATGTGTTGATGGAGCTTTTTGTCCAGATCCAGTGATAAGATGGGACCCACATTATGTCAATCAGGAATGTAATAAGATGACTAGGCAGACACTGGGTAGCTATTTGTGGTTGGTAGTCTTCACCCATTAACAGCTGAGCGCTGTTGGGCACTTAGGTTGTTTCCAATTCTTGGCTATTGAGTGTATCAAAAATCTGTGATACATTTATACAATGGAATACTATGGAGCAGAAAAAGCTACTACCCTTTGCAACAGCATGGATGGAATTGGAGAGCATTATGCTAAGTGAAATAAGCCAGGTGGTGAAAGACAGATACTTATGATCTCACCTATAAGTGGAACCTAATGAACAAAATAAACAAGCAAGGAAAATATAACCAGCAACATTGAAATAAAAAACAAACTGACAGTAACCGGGGGTGGGGGGGGGATGATGACAGGGGAAAGGGAAGGGAAGAGTCATCAAGGAACGTGCATAAAGGACCCATCGACAAAGTCAAATGGGAAAAGAATTGAGGGTGGGAGGTGGGGATGGGTGGGGCTGGGGAAAGTGGTAGCAGGAAAATGTTGACAAAAATAATGAAAAAAAGGGGGAGGCAGAGAGTAGTGTGGGAAATTAAGAAGTCAAAGAACTGGTGTGTACAGCCCATGGACATGAACTAAGAGGCGTGAGAGTGATGGGATGGGGTGCAGGGTGGAGGGGATAAAGGGGGGAAAAATGGGACAACTGTAATAGCATACTCAATAAAATATACCAAAAAAATAGTTGAGTGCTAAAGCAGCATTCACTGCCTCTCTAGCTCTAAAATTAAATGGTCTATCTTTCTACTCCCCATTTAATTGGTATCTATTGGTGACCTGCTTCTAGTATTGTCTCTTCCATCATCAGTATCTCCTCTTCTCTTTGCTGAGAATTGAGTGTAAGCATACCGCTTATTATCAATATACATATAACCTTACACCCTTTTTTAACTAATGAAACAAATAAAATAGTATGTGAATCTTGTTTGCTAAGACATGTCCTGTAATAAATATTGAAATTAAAGTTTCTTTATGGTCATTCACCACTGAACCTGAGCAACTGAATTGACGCTGATTTTTTACTAAAGAGAATTATTATTAGTTTATTCCTCAAATGGTAGCCCAATTTCTAAATTTCTAAAATCTGTCTATTATGGTCCACATTAGGGTCAAGCAATCTAATTTGCAAGTAAAGAACTGTGTTGCAGTCTCAGACCGAATATAATTAGCAAAATCTAATGGAATCCATTTTCCAGCCTAACCTTGATATGGAGATTACTTTCTCTGCATTCTGAATACTGCCGTCTGTAGTAAGAGTGAGTTACCAAGATCCAGGAAAGCTAAAGCCAGGGCATTCAAAAGACAGTTCCCAGTACTTTAAATGCCTGCCAGCATTCCTTTCCATCCATTCCCGAGTTTCAAAAAGACCTGCAGGTCTTGAATGCAGTATCCTCTTTCTCAGATGAAACTGGTCCTTCTTTTCATAATTGTGAGGTAAGTCATTGAATCCCTTATGTTCCAGTTGTAATCCTCAAAGTTCCACTTGCAAACACTAGTTCCCAAAATGTTTGTAAGTCGTAGGTCAAGTTCAGTCAATGATGGTGCATATTATTCAGGACTGATGCTCAACAAATGCTTAGATAGTATCAACTCTATATTTCATAGAAGTGTGGAATATAACCCATACCTATCTGGAACCTATACACCATGAAGAAGCTATCACCTATAACAACTTTGCTGAGCTTTTTTAGTATTTTATTTAAAACATGTTATTGAAGTCAAATAATAATACTCCAAGGAAATCCACATCTCCTAATTAAGCTAATAAAATTAAGAAGATTAATAATTTGCATGAGGCAGTAGTTTTGTTGATAGTGGTGCTAGGAATTTTGGCTTGCTTGCCTCTACTAGCTATTGAATATCTGCTAAAAATCACTTAAGTCCAGCATTGGCCACTGATTTCAAAGTAAAGGGTTCAAGACATATTGAATTCAGGGTATGACATGTTCATTCACTTTAATGAAACTCTATTTTTCTGATTCTTTTTCCTTCACCACCATCAATAGGGGACATACATATAGAATCTAGATATCTTGTCATATATATATATATATATGCAAATTTTCAATATGCTTCTTCAACTTCTTGGCTTTAGACAATGCAATACCTCCAGAGTTCTCCCAAAATTTCCCAATTCATTCGACTTAATCTTATATTTCCCATGACAAGAGAAGCTATTTATTCTGGTCTGGAGTTACATCTATTGATTTTTCCTTCTAGTCTGAATGTAGTGAGGAGGCTCCCCAATAAGTTTTTAGGCTTCGATATAGGGACTAATCTAGGTACCACTCATGATGAGAGAGAAATAGGACATAATAACTAGCCTGTCTGTTCTGCCCCTGTTGCACTAATACACAGAATGTGAAAAGAAAGGGCATCCAGTGATTGGATGTCTTCCTACTGCTGACAGTGTTGAGCCAGCAGTTAAAAAAAAATTCTGGAATTCACTGCAATCACAGGTGTCTATACTTCTGACTCTAAGTCTGGGCATACAAGTGTGGCAGTATCTACCTACTGAATGCTATTTTTATTCATTAAGGAAATTCCAATTAAATGATACCATTACACAGATATGGGTAAGTTCCAGGACCTTAACAGAAAGAAAAAGAAGGTGGGGAGAGTGGGGTAAGATATAGAAAGAGGGAAAGAGAGGGGAGATATCAACTAAATCTCCTACAATCCAAGAGGATAACATCCTCCTTAGAAAGATGGAGGGTGAATAGAAAGAGAAGAAAGGGAAACAAAATAAACCTAGTTTAAATCTGGAGATATTTCCAAGTTTTTCGAAGAACTAATGCTACTATCTGGGACAATCGTTTTCTCTCTGCCACCATACTACTTCACTGTCTGCATACCTGATAACTGACCAAGGTAGTATACCTCAAGAATCTCCTCTGGGCTATCTAAACACATGTAACGCTCTGAATGAAACTTATATCTGTTCATATATATTCTCATTGACACTAATTAGTAGGTTTGGCTCTTGTCCAGTGTCATTTTCATATGCCCTGCTGGTAATATTTTTTAGCCTCTCTTAGTTTACCTTCAGCTTCTGCAGCTTCTCCCTATTTGATCAGCTTTAATAGCTAAAAAAAAAAAAAAAAAAAAATTGGTGGGTGTGGGGGAGCAATCACACCCTAATTACACTTAGAGCAATTTACTTGGAAAAGCTTGAGGCTGAAACTGATCCAAAAATTATTTGAACTCATTTCCAGATTTTTTAGATTTTCAGGTTGTAAAGACATTTTCTCCCTTGCATTCTGGGAAGTAAGAAAGAAATTTGCCATAACTTTCCTTCAGCTCTCTGCTCACCGAAATCCTCACTTAAAGGCATTTACATGTTCTTCCACAGTCACTGACTTGCTTTGGTTTGGCCTAGACTACTCAAGTATGGAGCTTTCTGATACTGATACTTCTGTATTTTAGCAACACCTCAGTGAGACACCTGGTCCTTGAGCTGATGCTATAGGAGGATCATCTGAAAACAATTCTACTTTTGATTATGGTTTCTTCCAGTAAAGAAGGAAATAAGTATCCTGATGCTGTGATGCATTCATTAGGTTGAATGGAAGTATTTTCCGACTACTCCAGGATACCTGTCATCAGGCTCTCCTACTATAAAAGGTAGAAAAGCTGATCACTTTTATTGGACAACAGACTAGTTCCCAACAAACTCCCTATCAATAGGCTAGCACACAAAGTAAATAGGTAATTGCATAGAAACCACTTCCTTTGATACAGCTTTTCTAAGTACTGAGGTCTAATATTATTTTAATGAAGTTTTCCACATCCCAAAGACTATATTCACAGCTGGTCATTATTCCTATCACCACAAATATGAGTATCAAATTGATACTCATATTTTGAAAGGCAGGCAGATGGGCAAATCACCTATGAAGATGGAAAGATAGACAAAAAGAGATGATGCTGACACTTTTTTATCTGACTCGTGTGTATATCTGTGTATTGTGGGTGCCCCCCCCCCCCTGTAAACTTATGAGGATGCTAACTCATAGGAGATTTCCCAGCTGACTCTAGTTAGGAGAAGGCCTTCTTTTCATGCCACCATGGAGCCTTAAAAATCAGCCTAGTTCCCCATTCTAGCCAGAGGACTCCAACGCCTAGTCCTTTAAGCGATGGATGTCCAAAGGTACTTAGTCATCATGATCAGTATGTTTTCTCCTATATGAAGTTGCACTTCCAACTTAAGACTCATTTATTCCCTGGAAGCAGACAAGTTTTCATCTGAGCCCCCCTAGCATTAACGTCATTTATTTTTACTTCTTAGTTTCTGCTTCTGAATAGTGAGCAGTAGCTGCTGCTGTTGACTGGTGAATGAGAGGGGGAAAAAAGTTTTAGGGCACCACCAAAAAATTAGAGAGGGAGATCTAAATTTGTACACATATAATCTCATTATTTGACTTTTCATCTCTGCAAGTGGATTTACTTTCTCCATACCTGTTCTAAATAGTGCATAAGAGAATTTACTATCAAATCATTCACCTGGGATAATGGAATAACACTAGCTCTGAGACCCTTGTAGAGTTTACCCACATGTACTACTCTCTACCACCCACACTGTGGTGCTCCATTCTGTCAATAGGGTTCTCCAGTTGTCCTTACCCAGTTGTTATATGAGAATTTCTGATTTCATACTGACTGTCAGTTCTTCTGCTAGTAGTCTGCTAAACTGGGTCTTACTTGTTTTGTTACAGTCCTATCCTAATAACACTAAATTTGCTCTGATGCTTGGGAAAAATCTTTTCAGGTTATTGCTGCCAGTCTACTTGGATTACAGGTACCACCAGTAATGCGGAAGGTTGACGGTTAATTTTATGTCAGCTTGACTGGGCTAAGAGGTGTCTGGATGGCCAGTAAAACATTATTTCTGGACATGTCTGTGAGGGTCTTTCCAGAAGAGATTAGCATTTGACATGGTTTACCAAGTAAAGAAAATTACTGTTTCCAGTTTGGATGGACATATCCAATCTGTGGAGGGCCAGAATAAAACAAAAAGAGAAAGAAAGGAAATTTGCTCTCTGCTTGAGCTGGGATATCCATTTTCTCCTGCCATTAAATATTGGTCCCCCTGGTTCTTGGCCTTTTAAGTTTGGACTTGAATTATACCACCACATTTTCAAAACCTCCAGCTTGCAAAGAGCAGGTTGTGGGGCTCCTCAGTTCCATAATCACATGAGCCAGTCCCTCATAATAAATCATATATATATGAGATTATATGATTCATATATATAATCATATATATGTATATATATTCATATATATAAATCATACAGGTTCTGTTCTCTGGTGAACCATGGATAATACTGTAGGTAAATATTTAACAATCAGCACTTGGGGAGGGGAAACATCAGAATTCATAGTATATATCAATTTCTGTAAATATTCCTATCATGGCCAATTTCAAGATACCAGTTATTAACACTGACTGCAGAGCTGGAAGTGATATGCTCTATGAACTGGCATGAGCAAGTAGAATTGCCCCAGCGCAACTATCTAGGTTACCCAAAATTTCTGTCTTTGCACTCTTTTTCATTTTGGAGTTTCTTTGCCAAATTTTCTTTACCTAAACTATACATGTGGATGACTTGTAGATTGTGAAATCCAGCCCACCCCAAAACATCCACATTGCCATTCCTATTCTCACTCTACGCTCAACCCAAGCCCCACACCTTGGTGCCAGACCCTGATCCTGGCTCTTCCACCAATATATCACCAAAGAATCCTAAAAATATAACAGGATAAAATCACAAAAGTTAGAATATATTCAATCTTTAAGTATTTTAGGCCAACTAACTTCAAATTAAGTTGATTACCTACTACCACCTAATTTTTTTGTACTAATAGAGTAAAACAAATGACTTCAATTTTTTGGCTATCATTTGTAATTAAATAATCTAGCAGGTGGTTATATTTCTGAGCTTCAGGGAATAGTATAATTGAGGTCTCAGCTGTTCTTGAGTAATTTTCCCCTGATGCTCTCTGAGTATACTGAGTTTCTTTTTCTCTCTGATATTATCTAAATTAAAAGTAAATCAACAAGGATAGAACAAGTGAGCTAGCTAGCTAACAGACTTAGTGGAATTTAAATCAACTAATTAAACATATGGAAGCCACCTGGTAAAACAAAAATGCACTAGAGAAAAGTGTTTAGGATCTAGATTCTCTGAGCCAGCACTCAGTAGATCTGTTTTAACCCTCACTTCTGCCAACATCAGCTGCATGATATTGTACAAGTTAATGAACATCTGTTGGCACAGGCTCCCAGTTGATCATCAGAACTATTATTTCTCTAGGTTCCTGGCTAGATCATATCTTCTAACCTTTCTTACAGCTATTTGCAGCCATCTGACCAGCTCTTTCCAATGCAACATGAACAGAAAAGTAATAGATGCTACTTTGGGGCTAAGGATTCTAAGAAGCCGAAACTCCTCCTCCGTTATCCTTTTTTTAATACAAATTGGATTTGGATGACAACAAAGACACTAAGAGATGGTGAAACAATAAACTGAAATCAGCCTGGCTCCTTGAACCAACACCAGGAAATGAGTTTCCTGCTGACTAAGGCCATCTTTTTAACTTTTACTACAATGCATTGTTTTTGAACTTACCGGTCTATTTGTTACATCAGCTTATCCTACCCTAATGAATACAACATCTCTTTAAATGAAAACATAATAATACCATCTGCCTTAATTGACATTCTCTTAGCTGGGAGTAGCAAAGCTCCACTCAAGCTAGTCTAAGCTAAATGGAGAGATTTAACATAATGAAGTGGTGGTGCAACAATGTAACTGGGCCTCAACAGGCAATAGAGACAAATGGGAAAGCCACATAAATCCTATGAAAGTACTTTTTAAAATCTCAGTACCCCCCCTCTGTCTCTCATTCACCCTGCCCAATAATTTTTGGTAATTTGGTAATTATTTTTCTCTGTACATCTTCATTACTGTATCTTTCCTATCCATGTAAACATAATCCCACAATTTATGATTTTACGCATCCCATATTCAAGAAAATAAATCTCTCGATTGTAATTCCAAAACAAAGGATAGAATCTATGTGACCCATCTTAAGCTGAGTGTTCAACTTCAGCCCACTTTAGGCCAGAGCAATGGAATTACAAAATATTAACATCATTGCCAAAGGCCCACTCCTATGTGTAAATTAAGAGGGGACAGTTCTCAAAGGCAAGAAGTTTGGGATAAATAGACTTCTCGAGTGGGTTAAGTACACTACTTCATGAATTATTATAAAAATTAAATGAAATGCTCATAAAATCCTTAGCCAAGTCCCTAACACATAGTAAGGGTTCCATGATACTTGCTATCCTTATGGTTATATTATCAAATATCAGACATTATATTACTTTTCTGTTGCCATAACAAATTATCACAAACTTAGCAGCCTACACAACATCTATGTATTATCTCATAGTTTCCATGGGTAAGAAACCTGGGTACAGTGTGACTCAGCTGGTCCCTCTGTTCCAGGCCTCATGAGAACCAAATCAAGAAGTTGGCAAAGTTGTATTCCTTTCTAGAGGCGATTCTTGGAGGCACTTCAAAGCTCCCTTAGGTTGTTGGCAGAATTCAGTTCTTTGCACTTGTAGGAAAAAAGTTTCCCGTTTCCATACTAACTGCTAGCTATGGGTTGTCTTTATATCCTAGAGGTCTCTCTGTGGTCTTTGCAGCTGGTCTCCTGTGACTCCAAACCAGCAATGATACATTGAATCCTTCTTACTCAGAATTTCTCTGCCTTTCCCTCTGCACCATCTTTCCTGCTTTCTCTTCCACTTCATCTCTAACTCAAGCCGCAGAAAATTATCTGTTTATAAGGTTCATGTAATTAAATGAGGCCCACGCAGGTAATCCAGAATAATCTCCCTATTCTAAACATAATTTACAGGGGCAAGGTCCCTTCTGACATGAAACACAATATAGTCATAGGTTCCAGTAATCGGGGCATGGACATTTTCAGGGGGTTATTCTGCCTACCATGGGAAGGCAGTAAATATTACTACTTCAGGCTTCTCTAATTTAGAAAACATGACAAACATACGTAACTTCTCATTAACTTTTGAATAGTTCTGAAGAAATGTTGAAGTAAGTCATGCTATAAAGTCATGATGTAATGATTATATATACAATTTATGTTTGCTTTTACATATAAGTTACTTTCTATGCCCATATTTTAGAAGTTATAATTATTCTCCTTAATATATACCTTCTCTAATTTATTTACTTATATCACAAGTATTTATTTTGTATTCATATTTTCAGATGCTAGAGATATAGCCCTAAAGAATATAGTTCAGGGTCCTGTGCCATGAAGGTCCTCCACACTAGTATTGGGGGACAAGCAATAAGCAAGTTCACACAGGGAAAATCAAGGTAATTTCAGATGATAATAAATAATAATAATAATAATAAATAAAACAGGCTCTTGTGATAGATCCCAAATGACTGAGTGGGCAGAAGTTCTCTCTAGTTTAGACTGGCTGGTCAGGGAGGTCTCTCTAAGGAGGATGGATTTTAGTGTTCCAGGTAGAAGGTACAATAGAAGAATATTACCATAGGGTTGGGAACTGGTTTGGAGTGCTGTGGTGACCAGCTTAGGAAAAAAATGACCAATGAAGAGAAAGGTACTAGGTGAGTTCAGAGGAAGGGAGAGGGGTCAGATCATTTGCCTAATACTTTTAAAAGTTTAACTGTCCACATAGATACTTAAAAATTGCAATCAGATTTTAAAACTATTACGCATACAAATAAATGATCAGTTCAAACTGAACTTTACAATTTTTCATCAAATATAAAACTGCAGTTAAAGAAGTTATAATGAATAACTTCACCCATATGTTTCCAAGTCTACCAGTCCTAAAAAATCACTCTTCCCCTTAAAGTGTAAACAGAACACATGTTCTTTCATAAAAAGATGCCTATGTCCCATCAGTAATGAGACAACCTGAAATCCTCCTTTTTTCTCATTCTCTTTTCTGAGAATCATTAGAGTTACTCTCTCTGCAAGTCAGCTTGCCCTAATTTACTGCTCCTGCTAAACTGAATCTCACTGATATCTGTTCTCTTACTGCTTTTACTTTATTCTCTCCCCAATGAGGAAGAAAAGCTCATTTCCTTAACTTTTTCTGAATGTATTACAAATGTCCTCCCCTCAACAGTTATATGCAATTATAATAGATTGATTATTTGCAAGAGAGAAACAGGAATTATATTGCAACTACTTGAAGTTAAAAAGCCATCTCTGTTCCAAATCACACTGGCCATTCTCACCTGGGGGCTAGGGTCGTATGTACTGTGGTCTGAGCCTTCAACGGCATTCCAGTCTCTCCGATCCTGTATTCCACTTCTCTCCAGCACTTTAGCCTCTGTCTCTCAACATTGTCACAGAGAACTCCAAATCAACTATCCCCATAAGCTGTCATGTCACAAGAGTACCTCAAGGTTTTTCTTTAAATGATATTTCTGTCCTTAACAGTAATTTTGCTCTTTAATTATTTTACTTCTCCTTGTCTTATAAACTATGAAGACTTTTTTTTTGAAAGATATAGCTAACTCATTTTTCCTTTAGTTTCTAACTCTGCACTGTGCTGTCCTTGTCACACACACACATTCACACACACTTTGAAAAAATGCATTCTACAAGTGTAAAATGACAATAATAATAATAATAATAATAGTTTTTTATGCTCTCTTGTGTGCACTAGAATTCATCTGTGAAATGATCTGTTGGTGATAGAATGAGAGGTATTTCAAATCTTAGAAGAAATAAAAAATCTAGTTGAAATGTGTAAAAGTCTTGTTTTATTCAGCAACCCAACTTAAAAATACTCTTGTTAAAAAGGTAATGTTCAAATATTTAGTGAACAGAAATTTAGGCTTAATCTGTTGGTTTAAAAATGTTGAGAACTTTTCCTCATTTTAACAGAGTCTTAAAATATGATCTATAAGCAATCCTTGACATTTCTGTACCCTGGAATCATAGGTCTCTTGTTCAGACTCCCACTTTTTAACATTATATAGTCTAATGCCTTAAATTCCTTGGGAAAAAAGCCAGAAGTCTGACTCTCATCAATCAGACAATAAACATCTAAAGCTATTAAGTGATGATTCCATCTGTCAATCACCATGTGATTATAAGCATTGTGACCATTTATCAGAGAAATGTATGTGTTTTTTAAATAATTTATGGAATGTCAGCATCATTTTGACAAGAGTCAGTATAAGATTAAGGCTTGGCTCTGTCTGGGTATTAATTCCAACTCTGTAATTTACTAGCGAATTATTTCGCTTCCCTGTGCTTCAACCGCCTCATCTGTTAAATGGTCAATAACTCACATTCGTACAAGAATTAATGAATTAATACAGGTCAAGTTCTCAGATCAATGTCTGGCATATAACAAATGTTTAAAAGGGACTAGCTATTACAACATAAAGCTATATTGTTAAGATATAAAATTATTATATTAAATTTCACAGAAATGGAGATCTGAAAGTACTACTACTATTGAGAAAACATTGAAATCAGTGGGTTATCCAAAACTTTGCCCTCAGTCAATTGCCAGTTGTACTAATCTTCTCAATTGAATGGTCAGTTGTGAATAAAAAATGGTGGGGAAAGTTTATTGTGTCTAAATTATTTTATAACACCATTAACCCTCAGGAGATGGGATCAAACCAGCACTCATTTCATATAAATCTCTAATAATATTAAATAAAAATAATTTATAATTTACTTGCTTTCTTCTTAATTCGCTTAATTTTCTTATGTTTATTTCATCATTAATATATTCTCTAAAATAACATGAACATTTGAAAGCTCAAAATACATTAGCAAGATATGTACATAATTCACAATTTTTAGGCTATTTTCTCCTCCAGACATTCCCAGGGTCAGCAATGTCTTTATAAATTTCCTTATTTTTATTTACAAGTGATTTTGCCTGCCTTTCAAAACTTGTGTTATATAACTCTTCTACAGTTTAAGCAATTCTGATGGTTGAATTTTTTGGAGACATTGTTTTAGTTTATCAATGTAACTGGTCTTTTCTCAGACTGTCCAGGATGTTCAGGGAAGATTTAAAGAGATCACATTTTTTAAAGGATTAAACCATAAAATGAGATAACGGCCCATGCCATTAGAGCTACAAGGTTAACAGTAAAGACAACATACACCAGGCATAGTTGTCCTCCCTACTGCCCACCTGTGTGTGGTAAACATGGGAACGAAGTGAGAATCAGGGACTGTTAGGAAAGCGAGAGGACTTAGATCGCCCCACTACTTTTTCAGAAGTGAGGGGCCCTCTGCTCAAAGTGAAGATGGGGCTAGTTAAAGGATGTAAGTGTATCGAGCTTTTTACACCTGGAGGTCACTTTACAGAATGAGAGATTTATTATTCTCTCTTTCCACCACAAACAAGGCAATCTTATGTGAACCATATATCCTGGGAAAAGAGGTGTTGCTGCAGTTAGGTTTTTTTCTCCTTTCTACTCCCTCCTTGTCTTCCTTCTTTTCTTCTTTTGCTTGTTCACATACATATTATATAAAATTTTAATAAACATATGCCATTAAAGCCCTGTTACTTTTATACATTGTGTTACCCTTTCCTCCATTTTTTGTTTGGCACTTGTTTTATCGCCATCTGAAATTACCTTCATCTTTTATGTGTTGTTTATAATTTCTTCTCTCCCTTTTCCTGGCACATAACCTCTCTTCAAAGAGTTTACTTCTATAAAACAAATGATAAAAACAAAAACTAAACATGGGTGTATATATGTGCATGTGGATAACTTAGCTAAACTCAGCAGTGAACCTATTTAAGTCATTTTGTTGGTTGATTTTGAATAATTCTTCCATTACCTTTTACATTAATTTATTTAATGTAAATAAAGTGTTCTACAACTTCTTGGTCAACTTCAGCATTTTTTTTTAGGCTGGGAAATCATTAATTTCCTTTAGTTTGCAAAATAGACTTGCCTTCAGTAACCTCTTCAAATTCTTTTCATATTTTCTGTATTGGGAGTTACGTTTTTCTTATTTTTAAAGTTTCTCAATTCTTTCAGATTTGATTAATCAAATGAACAAATATTGTTTGGGCTGAGTTTTTTAAAAGAACCAGTACATTATTTAATATCTATGCCATTATTTGTAGGATTTTTTCTACTTATTTTGGCTTCTATCCAAGTAAGTTAAAAATCAACACTATTTTAGAAATATATATATATATACAATTCTGCAATAAATTTTATTTTATCAAGGTAGTCATCTCCAAATCTATTAAGTAAGAATGAGCAGGGTATCTAATGGTATGATTGTGTTTTACCAAATACACATTCATGCAAATTATTAAGCAATGAATCTCTGAGAATTAACATCTGTTTGTGTCTTTAAATTTTGTGGTTTTTAATATTATATCCTTATATTTTAATGTTTATCATTTTAGATTAAAGGAAACATGAGCTAAAAAGCTATTAAATCCATATATTTCAGAAACTTTCTAGTATTCAAGATAAAGTAATTTGCTATGTTCAACATATATTACTTTTCAAGATCAGCCATGCTTTAAATGGTTCTTAAATATTGATTTTGAATTATAAGCAACTAGGAGTCATTTTTTTTATATAAGGATATGGCATAAAATGGCATATTTTAAAAACTATCAATTTTCTTTAAGATAAAATGATGGTATCTGTTATAGTTCATAATATTAGGTTATATACATATGTTGTATATATAATATCTGTTATCATTTAATTTTTTATGATAATTCTAAAGGCTGAGTAAATTACAAGGCAGTTTTTATACTCTTATTATATGAAATCACACTGATGCAAAAATGAATAAATAAATTCAGGAAATAACACTGAACCATTAAGACAGTACAACAATTCAAAAAACTAACTAAAAATTCAGTATGAAATGAAGAAATTAAACATATTCAAGACTTACCTCTTATCTACAAACTCTGAGAACCACAGCAAACTTTCATATTAGAGACAAACAGAAGAAAATAAACATTAACTCTTAAAATAAGTGTTTAACATGTATAGTATTCAAAATAACAGAACCTGGATTTGCTTTGAAAAATAAGACAACAAACCCTTATTAGGTATAAACTTAAAATATTGTTATTCTTAATTGTATTTGGATTTATTTTAAAGTGAAATTACTTTGTGAACAGCTGTTCACTTTGAACCACACGCCTTTCCCAAAACGGGTAAGATGATCTGCCTGGAGTTCTCCACCTCTGTCAATTTGAGACCGAAGATACTACCTCTTGTAAAAGGTCTCCAGTGTCAGCAACTTATGAGAGCACTTGGCAGAAGGAGGGTATTGAAGAAATAGCGAAAGTCAAATGTATCACTTAGAGAAAGAAAACAAATTCATGACCCTCTTTCTAACAAGAATTAACATTAGCCAATTGTGAAAAATTGTTACAATACTTGCTTTCTTTTAAAAAATATCGAATCTGCCTTTATTATCAATATGTGAGTAGAAACAGTCACAGTATCTCCTCGTAAGTGGGTTCTGATGTCATCTATGGGTTCTGTTGTCTATTCAAAACACGAAAGGAAGGAAGCAGGGAGGGAATGAAGGAGGGAGGGAGAGAAAGATGAAGGGGGACCGGAAGAACATAAAAACACCACAGGTCACTTTAAACCTTGAATTGTGCCTTAATCATCTGTAGCAAAGATCAAGTCATCAGGACATGAACATAACTCTCCTTGAGACAGGATTAAAATTTCAGATAAAAGGCAGTGTGGCTCATCTGGAACTAAGGAAAATCATTCTGCTAAATTAATTACAAAGAATTTATAGCATTTTAATCTCAAAAGATTGAACAAGAAAAGAACCTTAGTTTTGGTAAATCTTTGGAGGGCAAGTTTTGAAAAGAAATCTGAAGCAGGCTTTTTTTTAAAAATTTTACTTCTGTACCTGTTGAAATAACAGGACTTCTCATCAGAATCATTTCTTCTCAGAAATTATGTCCTTAACTTTTTAATGTACAATAATTTATTGAAAATGAAGAAAAATCAGTATTTCCAGTATTCATTGTGAGAACATTGTCTGCAATACTCGTTTCTCATTGAGACAGTGATAAAAAAAATGCAAAATTGAAACTGTTTTAAAGTCACATGTGCCATGTATTGAATCCTAGTCAATTCACACTTTTTCAAAAGAATTTCCCTTACAGATTCCCTTTAGAGACTTGAAAGCTCTTAGCATAATAGGTGGTGCTTCACAAACAGCTGATTTGTCATCACAAATCACATCATCTCTCCCATTAAAAAAGAACAGAGCCTGTACCATCCATTGCTGTTCCAATATTTTATGATTTGTTGTATCACTGTATATTGTATTATCGAAATATATTGAGAATTTTGCTCATGTTTTACAATTTTACAAGTTATACATAATGCTTGGTTTTGTTTGGAATTATTTTATAAATCTCCGTCTTAACATCTAAGATTTCAATATCAAATTCTGCAAGTCTCCATGATGCTATTCCCATAGTTCAAATAAAAGACAACATACAACAAATTTGAAAGCTGGCACTTTGGTTAGATGTTTTGTTGCCAATTATGAAGTTCTAACTAAACAACTTTTCTTTCTTTAAGCCAAGAATTCATTATAATTAAAGATGTTATAGAAATCTGACTCAGAGAGCTTAGCAGTAATTTAGAAAAGCAAAATAAAAAAAACCATAAATGAGCAATTTGCATGTTTTTCTCCTCTATTTCATTGCCATGGCGGTGGGAAAAAAGACAGTTTATGGATTATGGTGGTCTCATCATTTCTAGTAAATCAACTGACTGACCAAAGTCTCCAGAAAGTTTCATGGTTCATGAAGTTTTAAATTACAAATTACAAATTCTCACATCATCCATCTTCCGATTTATAGCAGCTGGAGTAAAAATCTAGTTCTAAACAATTAGCTCAGAAAGTGCTGGCCCCTTTTTGCTTGATTTCATCAGTATCATTCTTGAATGTGAATCCTAAGTTTCTAGCCAACTCCCTGGCCACTTCTCAAAAGGGTTCCAAATATTTACTCTCTTGGACTGATTCAATGACAGATATTTCGATAGCATTAGCTTACATTGATCACAAATGTTTCATAGTTTTTGTGTTTTTGTTTGTTAATTTTATTTTGAGAGACAAACATTATAGTGAATTACAGGAGAAAGAAATGAAAAATATCAGAGAATAATCAACTGGCTATTAAACAAATTGAAATATATGAATTCAAGTATATGCCTAAGTTCCTTCCCGTTGGTTTGTAATGTATGACCTAAAAGGGTTAATATAAAAGAGCTGATGCTGAGGTATCAATAAGATATGTGGATTATTGTGTTCTCAGTTTATGAGATATCTTTAAAATGTTTAACCCTAATAGCCAGTCCCTAACCCCTGAAATACCCTTTTCTCTTGTTTTCTATTATGCATTTTCTTCAAAAAAATTTTGTTCCTTCTCTACCATTTCCCATTGCTATTTCTCTAGGTTTGGTATTGAGCCCTTTACCTGAATATTGTACTTTTCCCATAGTTTTAAATATTACTTTTATTCTGACAGCTTCAAAACTGTATCTCCTACTCAGGCTTCTTGGATTCCAGGCACAAATATCCAATTTCCTGTATGGTATATTTTAACTGACTGTTTCACATGGCTCTCAGATAAGTTCCAACTGAACTCATTTCCTGCCCTGCATAAATTGTTCTATCCCAGGCTTTTTTAAGCATGGGGAGGGGGAGGGGTGGGGAAGGCATCACATACTCAAACTGCTGAAAAGGATACCATATAGGCAATAATACCAGAAAAGCGAGTAATCCTAAATTCTTTCCTCTCTCCTTGCCACCCAAATTCAATTTGTCAGCATATTCCATGATTTCTGCCTCAAAAATGTATCTTGAACATGTCTACTTTTCTTCATCTCATCTCCCACCATCTTTCTGGAAACCCTTTCCAGGGCTACTAAAATTGCTTCCTCCCTGTTGTCTCTGCTTCTCCTAGGGTCTTGCTTCACTCTATTGTTACACAGCAGCCAGTTAAACATGAACCAGATTAAGTCACATCTCTCTGTAAAATCACTTAACATTTCCCCATTAAGCTTCAAGTCAAACCTCCCAATGTTGGCCTACAGGTCCTTGCAAAGTATGTCTCTTCATTATGTCTCAATTCTCATATGTTGTCTTAATTACTATTAGTATGACTTCCACTCCTTTAACATGCCAAGTTTCTTCCCAACTTAGGAACACAATACATGTTTTTCATGCTGCCTGAGGTGTTACTGTTCTGTAGGTTCTAAACATGGTTGGTTCTGTCACATCCTTTAAGTCTCAACTTAAATGCCACTTCATCAATAAGACCTTACCCTAACTCTGCCTACCCTGCCTATGTTGTTATTTTCTGCCAATGTTCTCTGGTCATATAAGCTTAACCATTGAGAGTACAGGCTGTACTCAAGCTCCTAGCCCAGCTTTACCTTTTCCTACCTTAGAACACTGGACAACTCATTTCACCTTTTGTGCCCCTGTTTCTTCATTTTTAAAGCACAAACGTCAATAGTACCTACTCCATATATTATGAGATTAGTTAATGAATAAATACATAGATTTGGTTCTGGTGCTGTTCTGTCAATGCTCAACAAATGTTAGTAATTTCCTTCACATTGCTTCACCACTTACAATTACTCATTTGTTAGCTTGCTTGGTTTTGTTTTGGCATATGGTCAGTGTCTCCTAGAGTACTAAGAACTCTAGGAAGCAGAGTATATTTATATGGGTTTTATTTTTTTAGATCATTGTAGACTCAGTGACAAATTAATGTTCAACACATAGGTGTATAATTAGTTATTGAATCAAAAAACTATTTTTGAATGGATCTTAAAACTCCTAGTTAAAGATACATCTGGTTGTTTCTTTCCCTCTGACTATAGAAAAAAAAATATGTTCATGGCTTTAACCAAATATTTTAATCATTCAGTGATAATTAATATTGTTATATATATATATATATAAAGAGCTAGAATTTATTACATATTATACTCGTTTTCAATCCTGAATTGTCTTGCTAAACATAAAATGTTTTAGCCATGAGTCACCAGATTTATTTGCACATCATTTTCTCTTTATTTTTTTACTTTTGTCCTCACAAAAACCCTCATCTTTTAATATGATGGTTCTGCATTTTCCAAAGCACCAGGGGCTTTCATTGCAAGCTTTCAGACCACTTCTGATCTTTCAGAGACACTAATATAAAAGTTTAAAGGCCTACAAAACTTATCAGGCAAAAGTTCTATGATACTGTTGTTGTTTCTGTAGAAACTGCAACACTTTCTCTTGACCTCTGCATACTTGAGCTCTGCAAAACAATGTTTTAGGCTTTAGATCACAGGGAGTTTTACTCTTTGTTTTCTTCTATATTTACTTTGAAGTTTGTCTTTGACCATCTCCTTTCCGGAGATGGGTCTCAGGGTTCCCAGTCTTCAAAAGAACTGAATCCTTAGCTTTATGTCCAGGCATGACCTGCCCTCTTCCTCTAGGCTGCCTGAAAATATTGGCTGTACTCACCCCTTGCCATGCCCTGAAAAACCCACCCATGAGCCTCTTAAGTGACTCATCATGCCTGCTCAGACTGTAACACTCTATCTCTCCATTCTAATCTTTAGTTCTCCTTATTTGAGAAAGTAATATATAGTAGCAGTTAAATGTCAGGTGAGAAAAATAAAGTGACCCTGGAAATAACTTGCTTCCTTCTCCATAGCCCCTCTTTGAAATATCTGGCTACCAAGCAATAAGTCTCATCCAGTATGGGTAAAATTATGTTCAAGTTAAATTAAATTGAGATATATTTAAGTTTATTTTAGCACTTTTTAAAAGATTACTTATTTAATCTTCACCTGAAAAAAAAATATATATCTTTTAGAGTGAAAGAAAGGGAGACAGGAAGGGAGAGAGAGAAACATTGATTGGTTGCCTCCTATTCATGCCCAGACAGGGGATCGTACGCACCCAGACCTGGGAAAGAACCCACAACCTAAGTATTTCCATGATCAGGAATGGAACCAGGACCTTTCTGTCACTGGCTGACATTCCTACTAACTGAAAAAAACTGGCAAGGGCTATTTTTAGCACTTTCATTATGTTGTTTGCTTTGCTGCAATTACTATTAGTATGATTAGTAGAAAATCGTATATGAAGGGAGGTCACTGTAAAGAAAACACATATGATAAATATAGGGGAAAAAAACATGTTCACCTATAGTCATTATTAAAGAAATATCCATTGAAACAATAATATGATTTCATTTGTCACACATTTTATTGGAAAATATTATTAAGTTTGATGAAGCTCAGAATGAACATAAGTTTGCATTATTGGCTGAAGTATCCAAATTGAGGTACTCATTGTGGAGGAAAATTGGGGAATATTCAGGAAAAGTCAAAATGCATGTATACTTTGATCCAGCATTTGTACTTCTTAATTTGCCTATCCAGTAACAAATAAAGTACACAAGTTTACAAAGATGTATCCACAAGAAAGTAGTAAGCATTTGTTTTCTCCTGTCTCACTAGCCATTTTCCACTCTTAATTCGTGTCCTTTCAGTAGGGCTGATACCCCATGATCCAAAAGTAGCATGTGACCAAACTTGACTAATCATAATTTCACCTCCTATGATTCTAGAAAGGCTCAAGAGAAAGGCTTATGAAACAATCAGCCCCGAAGAGGGTAATTCTATCACTTTTGCTCTAGGAAACAGAAGAGAGAGACAAGACTAAGTATGGAGCTACTGGAAGACATTCTGATATCTTCAAAGGAGAGACAGCCTAATGAGAAAATCAACCCAGATGAGAGGCAAGCAGAAATATGGAGAAACCAGTTATATTAACTGAGGCTATGGAGCAATTACACTCCAAGTCAGTTAGTTGTACTAATAATTTTTTTGAGTTGTATGGAAAATAAATTTCCTTTTATGTTTAGGCCAATTTTAATTGGGTTTTATAACATTTTAAAACCAAAAGAAATGTAACTAATCGAAGATGGTATTTTAGCACATAAATGATAAAAATTACTTGTAGAGAATTTTGTTTGATAATTATGACACATTTAAAAGGAATGGTAAATAGCTATTAGAGAGAATATGATACAGCTATAGCTGTTTCTACAGGCAGACATCCAAGATATGAGAAAATTCTAGAATCAAAAGTATATCAGAGTACTGTTTTTAAAAATGTTTTAATGTGTACATGTTTGCATACACTATATAAGTATTGAAAATTGTTAAAATACTGAACAGTAGTTACTTTGGGATTTCTCATTAATGGCATGCTTATTATTTTATACTCACCTGTATTGTTTGAATATTTTACCATGAACATGTACTTAAATTTATAATAAATTTTATCTTTTAAAATAAGACATTGAAGCAGCAAAATAAGGAAGTGCTATTTTTTCTCTCTATCCTCATTCAAGGTGAAATTAATCTACTACAGAAAAGGGAATAAAATCTAATACTATTTACTGTTTCTTTCTCTGCTTAAAAATTAATGGTAAGTATACCATACAGTTGCCTCTACAATGCAAATTAAATAGAAAAGGAGGAAAGATGTCAATGCATCAAGCCAAAATATTTTTATTAATGTAGCCAAAATAACTGATGTGGTGTGGTGGACCGGCATGAAGGCAGTCCTCATGATTCCACCCCTGGTATTCATTACCTTGAACTTGACTTGCTTCTATCCAAAGGAAAATGGGATATCACTCCCATGACTGTGTTACATTTTATGGGAAAGGTGATAAAATGTCACTTCTATGATTATATTACATGAGATTCAGTCTTGCTAGTCAAATAGCTCTAGAGTCTCAGGCACTACCTCTTACTCTGTCATTGGTTTTGAAGAAGCAAGCTGATTTGAGTCCTATAGTCATGAGAAAATATATTTTGCCAATAATGTGAGGGAGCTTAGAAGATTCTTATTAGAACCTTCAGATAAGAATTAGCTAAGCTACACCTGGGTTCCTGACCCATAGAAACTGCAAGCTAAGAAATGTGTGTTGTTTTAAGCCACCACTTTTGTGGCAATTTCTTATACAGTATAAAGAGCTAATGTAGATGAAATAGGCTTTAATTCTAAATTTCATGCAAAGATTTGTGACTCTCCTCTGTATTGTAGATAAAACAATGTACATCACATATATGTTTAAAAACATATCATTGTAAGAAAGCTAAATATTTTTAAGTTATAGCATATTAACTAGAAGGGGACATAAATAGCAGAGAAAAAAAAATAAGGTACCAAGGACAAATTATGTTTTCCTTTCAGAATTATAAAATCCAACCTTGCTTTGCAAGTTTCTGGTATAAAATGAAATTCAACAATCACTTTTTTTTTCAGTAATTTGAAGCCTAAAACAAAGTATTGGTGATTTCTGCAAAATAGTAATAATAATAAAATACAAAACGCACACTAAAAAACAAAATGGAGTAACCACAGTGGATAAAACAAATGTGTACTATACCAAAGGGAAATATAGGAATAGTTTGGTTTGCATCAAAATCATTTAATTTTAACCATTGGTTTATAATTAATGCACATTTAATGGGATATTCTATCTTGAGATACATAAGGAAACTTTCAGTAATTTCAAAGGTGTTGTGCTTGCATACCTGAAGCCTAAATTTTCTCTGCAAAAAGCAACAAGAACACAAACATGTCTATATGTATAAAAACTTTTAGGATATGTTGTTTTCTCTGACTTGCATTTACCTAACCATACACTTACTTAAACACTGATTTTAAAATATAAAATAAGATATCTTCCAATTTTGAATGAATTTTAATCAAGTCAACCCACACAAAAGTTCTCCCATAAAGACATATTTTTATGTGAAATATTTTTTAGTAGAGTTCATGTAAATATAGCCTCTCAGACTTTATAGAAACTTTGGCAAAAAAAAAAAAAAATGGTGATTGGGAATTTATTTTTCTTACAGTTTGTATATGTTTTCTTTTTCTTGGATTATCTACCCTGGTAGTTGAGGGATTTGAACAATTCTTTCCACAATGGTAACAGAGTCAGAGGTCAAAAGTTTCCAAGCATGGAATAAACAGCAAAAAAAAAAAAAAAATCAATATATATGCAAAAATATACAGAAAGGTTATTGATCTTATAAAAGCAAAACATACCAGAAAATTTCCTTAAGAAAATAAAACATGTATTTGTCTAACAAAACCTATCAAGAAATATGTAATAATCACAACAGCTGCTTTCAAAACCTTAAAACAAAAGCCGTATCTGTGAAATAAATAGCATGTGGCCAAGGAAAAAATGTAATGCCTGCTGTGAAAAATAATAATGGAGGAACAGATAGTGGCCACTCTAATTTAGGGAAAAGAAACCCACCAGCTGGAAAAATTGACAACTAAATTTTTTTTAAAAAACATCAAACTGATGCTATGTATAAAAGTTTCCAGAATTAAATGAGAAACTGGAATAATTATCTGACAACTAAAGTTCAAAAATATAAATCTTACTGCTCTATTACTGAGGCAATTCAGGGGAAAATTTACTTGGAATTTTCATTGTATGTGACTGCATAACTATATTTCATGAATTAGTATTTCTTCACACAAAGTCTGAGTAAAGACTTTACTGAGGATTGAGTATGATCAAAGAGAATTGCAACATAGATACAGGAATATCATGAAGTGTACACTTTGCATAACTTCATAGAGCATTATGTAAGCATTATGAAGAACTGGGGCTTTATCCTAAGGCTACCATAAGCCTCCCAGACAATCAGATTTACATTTGGAAAAATTTGCTCTGGATATCATCTGGAGAATTTGTTGTCAGAACAAAGGTGGAAGGTCAGCAATGAAGATGTCGAATTAAGACACTATGAATGTCCTATTGTGTTCCACTCTTCTATACTTTACTAACTTTTCTTTGCTTCCTTCCCTCTTTGTTCATATTTTTAGTTCAAGTGTCATCCCTTCTATGAAACACTTCATGAAATTCTGTCCCAGTCTGCAGAGTCAATCATTCCTGCTTTTGTGCCCCATTAAACCCAGTATATGTTTCTATCATGGTACATAAACCATTGCAATGCATTTAGCTGTGTATATACATTGGATTGTACTAGTCAATAAATTCTTAATGGAATTTATTTTCTATCTTCAGCATCTAATACAGTGTTTAGCCTTATGCTGATCAAGAAAGTTCTGGTTGAAACAGGAAACAATTATTTTAATAATCTTTTTCAGTACCTTCCCTAAAGGACACTCTTAAAAAAACACTTAAAATGCCCACTTTGGCAAATTTTAATGAACTATTTCAACAGCACTTTAATTTACTTGCTAAAGAAAGGTATCTTATCTATGGTGGTCACACTACAACTCCTGAGACTAAAACAACGTCTGCCATACATCAGGTACTCAATAATGTTTGAGGGACAAAAATAAGCCTTTGAAGAATATTCATATTTATATAAAAATGATTCATTTTTATCTCAAATATCATCTTTCTCCTTCACCTGAAAATGTCATCCACCATTAGTATATGTGGAAAACAATTCACATCTGCACCTAGGGTCTTCGTTTGTTTACTGGCCACAGAATGGAACTGTGACATCAGTAATGTCACCTACATTTCTGAAGGGTTAGATTCTGTGGTCACATTTTCCTCTACTTCCACAAAATCACCACATAGCTGTGACAATGGTAAATGGTAGACTTAATACTCTAATTACCTTGGTCCAAAGGAAAAGCATTAAAAAATATGAAACCCTTCAAATGGGAATTATACTGTGATTATACCCCATGTCTTTGGCCTTGTTCACCTCTCTTTATCAAGGTGGGTTTTATTTTTGCTGTATCTTTAGACCTACCTAGTGCCAATATCTACTACTAACAATAATTGTTAAGTAAACAATACCCTTCATTTTTATACTGTTTAATTTAGTGTTGAGTCCTTTTATCTTACGAGACCATACGTGTCATAATAGGTAATACATTTCCAAAAGTCCATTATTTGGTCTGGAGCAACAAAATGTAGGAAAAAGATGAGTTTTGGCAATCCAGAACTAGCCTCTTTTCAGGACTTCGTTTGTCTCTGTCTCCTGCCTTGTCTCTTTCTCTCTTTGTCGCATACACACCATGTTATCACTTAAAAAAAATTTTATCTTCACTTTGAGAGGTTGAATAGGCAAAGTCTGTATTAAACAGGCAACAATGGCAATATCATATACACTAGTATGGAGAGGAAAGTTGGATTCCACCACTACCCTCCTATATTAGTTTCCTAGGGCTGCTGTAACAAATTGCCACAAACTGGGTGGTTTAGAAGAGAAATTTATTCTCTCAAAGTTCTGGAGCCTAAAAGTCTGAAATCAAGTTGTCGGCAAGGCTATGCACTCGCTCTGGACTCTAGGGTCTAGGGGAGGACGCTTCCTTGGCACGCCCTAGATTTGGGTAGTTGTCAGCGATCCTTGGTGTTCCGCGGTTTGTGGATTCATCATTGATCTCCGCCTCCATCACTGCATGGCGTTCTTCCCTCTCTCTGTGTTTGTCTCTGTGCCTCTTCTCTTTTTGATAAGGAAACTAATCATATCGGATAAAGTGCCCACCCTACTCCAGTGTGACTTCACCTTAACCAATTGCATCTATAATAACCCTATTTCTAAATAAGGTCACATTCTAAAATTCTGAGAAAAAAATATGAATGGGTAGGGACACTATTCAACCCAGTACACCACTTTGAAAAGACCTTCTTCTAAGTTATACTGTATTAGCAAATGTGATCCTTACTAGAATCTTCTGTAACAACAACCAGCAGAAGCTTTAAAGTTATAGTATTAACTTTTCCAAATTGAACATAAGAGTAGTACATTCTTACCCTAAAAATCTGATATTATATGCAGGTTACAACATATGTGGAAATTTCATAACATTTTCACACAGAGTCTATTGCAGAATTCCCTGTTTTAACAGACAGTCCTTTTACCCCTTTCTCATAGCTTTCATGTAATGTAATTTTTTAAAATAGCTGCCTTTTTGTGTCTAATAAGTGTGCTCAAGCAAGTTTAGTAAAGGGCATGGGTCTTCTTTTGTGTGTGTGTGTGTGTGTGTGTGTGTGTACACACACATATATGTGAATGATCAAATCTACAATGAATGATCAAATCTACAATATCCCTAGCAGGCTGAATAAAATAGTTTTCAAATATACAATTCCTACCTGTTCTACTTAAAATAGTGAGTTTCATAAACTTACTGATCAATATAAATACACTATTTCCTTTCATTTATTCCTAAACATTTCTTCAAGCTTCAAGAATATTCAGGTGTCCAGTTATGTTTATACTCATACATAATGTTTTTGACTGTTGTTTATTTCTATCAGTTTATCCTCATTTATCTTCCCTCATCCCTTTCCTTGATCATGTAAATTGTTAGTTTTAATCTCTGATTGCTTCCTCCAGATAAAGAAAACGAACCCCCCGCATAGTATTTTAGGAGGAAATGGGAGTTGTTATATCCATGTCGATGCCTCTTCTGTTTTATTTCTGTCATGATAATGCTCATACTCAGACTGACCACACTGACTATAGAACAATGGCTTTGTGTTTGCAGAGAAGAGCTCCAGTCCCATTGTTAAGTCATAAAGCTACTTTGTGGTCTGTCTCTTGTAAATATATACAAAGTTTAGATTATTTTTCCTTAACCTTGCACATGTGTGAAACCAAACTTCTCTAGACACTCCCTGCCTCGAGAGCTCTTTCTGCAGCTGTATGCCTATTAAAATGCCATTTTGTCATGTAGAGGAACTCCAGAACATTTGAAGTTGGGTAGTTTCGTGGTATTGCCCTTTTTGCCGATTAGGTTAAATAAATCTAGGCCCAGCAGCATCTGAGACTCTACTATTTATTCTTATTCTTGAAGGAAAGTGCCTGTTCCTCTTTGTTTCTGTCACTAAGCTAATTCCCTATCCATGACTAAACAATTACTCCCTGTCCCCACCTCAATTTCACAGTAATTCACATACTTAGAAAACAGCTTTTGATGAGGAACTTTGCCAAAATCTAAATGAAGTCTAAAGAACATATATTCCCCAGCCCTTACTAATCCGTTATTTTAGTTACCTACCCAAAGATCTACAACAGTCAAGCATGATTTCTTTTTACAAAAACAAGGTTATTTCCCACCAGAAGGTGATATTTATTTATGCTTTCAGCATTCTTACCCTTTATCATAGATTTTACTAGTTTATTGCTTCCATAACTTTACACTGGATAAAACTAGTCCAAAAGAATTATTTACATTTAAAATATCATTAGGGACTTAGAATTATGTATCATTACTTATGTTATTAACACAAACCTTATAAAAATATTTCAAGGAAGAAACATAAAATCACCTTACAGTTTCCTCAGTAAAAACCAAGGCATGAGAAGACTAAATAAATAAAATATTCATGAAAACAGAGATTACTCAAACACAGATTTCAAAGGCAGAGCTATTGCTACTGAGAATAAATTCTCTAAGACTAGTGCTAGTCAAAAACACAGGGCAGATAAACTCAAAGTGCCCAAGAAATGGAGCAGTGAGAAGGAACGGGGGAGCTGAGGAACAGGAACGCATGGTAGAGCACCACGCAAAGGCTGAGATTTTGTGATTCCATTAAATTACTCCCTATGACTGTGGTCTCAAGCTTGTTTTACGAGAATATGCACTCTCTCCATTAAAGAGAGAGAGAGAGAGAGAGAGAGAGAGAGAGCTATGTTATTTTATTTTGTTATACTTCATCTAATAAATGCACAGTTCTTTTCTATAAAATGGATTTTACTCTATGTTTTCTTATGCAGTAGCATTGAACATACTATTACTGCTCTAGGTTGTGTTCAAGAACAGTGCTCCACATATTTAAACCATTGGATTTAACATGTTTCCAAGAAAGAGTTGAAATTCTTTCATGAATCATAGCAGTTTTTTTCTAGGTCAAAACCTGGCAGACAATAGAACAAATGTTTGTTTTTACTCTCATAATGAAATCTTTTTCTATGTGATTTTTTTTCAATTACATGTGCAAAAGAAAGGGCATCTGTAGTTTTTTTTTCCTTTGCGTGAATGCTCTAAAACATCATTCCTCTTTCCAAAACACCACAAAAACTCGTCGAACTTGCCAATTACTATGCCCAATTAGAATTCAAAAATTCACGTTTGTATTTGCCAATAATTTGCCATTTCTTTCAACTCTTTCTGCTCTTTGAAATTTGTGTTTATTTCTTTAATTTTGATTCCATGATTGTCCTTTTACATGACCTTTCTTTTTTAACAGCACTCAATAAAAAGTAACAATAGAGACTGTCTCTAATAACTGCCTGAGTGCATTAAATTCCTGGTTTCTTTTTTTCTTTTACAAGGCCCCTACTAGATTAACCTATTTTTTACTGTTCCAGTTACCAGTTTTCCTTCTGCACAATTATTATGTTAATTACACAATGCATGAAACAATTATCTCACAAAACATTGAAGTGTTACAGAAAAAGCTAAAGTCCCTTCATATCACCGTCAAATCCACTCCTTATATATACTTTATATAGCTCTGCCTTTACAGCTATATGTGCACTCCATAGAAAATGCATAATATCGTGTAGGTTTTAAAAACAACAGATATTTACAGTATCTAAGAGAACTATGATACTACTGCTTTCAACTTTCATGCCATAGTCCATAAGATGGATCTATCATAGTTTATCTATTCTCTTATCAGTGGACATTTGGTCATTTCCAACATTTAGCAATAATGCTATAGTGAATATCCTTGTACCAGCTTTTTAAAGCACTCCCTTCTTTTCTTCACTTTATTCAACTTCTATCTAAATGGTATTCAGGGTATCTCAAATATTACTTATCTCTGGAACTTTATACAATTCAATTCTTTTTTTTTACTTTCCTTAGACTATTGTTGACCTTTTATTTTGGTGATTAAAATAGCCCAGTTTTGTTTTTGTTTTTTTACAGCTACTTCTCTACTCCTTGGTATATTCCAGCTAATTTCTTTAAATTTTTGCATTGAACAAGTTATGAGCATGTTCTGTTACAAAGAACTGTTCTAAATACTAGGAGTACGGCAGGAAAGAAGGGCCTGGAGACTCTTCCCAAATGAAACAGAAGGGGCTACCTCATATATCTGGAATTTCTTCTAGTGTTGAAGATGTCATAATTGATGTAAATGCTCGATCTTTTGAGAAGGCCGACTTATGCTTATAGTATATTACATAGGGCTGTTCAGAAAGTATCCAGCTATGTACTATGAAAAATAGAGGCATTTATTGAAGAAGACACAAAAAAACATTGTACATAGGACAATGACACCTCAGTCTCCTTCAAAGTAAGCACCTGGAACTTAACACAGTTCTCCCAGTCGCCATCAGCTGCCCTGCCATATTTTCCTGAATCTCATTGGTACTCTGAAATCTCTTCCCTTTCAAAGGTGATTTTAGTTTTGGGAAAAGCCGGAAGTTGCAGGGTGCCTAATCTGGGCTGTAGGGGGTCTGAGTCAGCGGGGTGATTTGATGTTTCACCAAAAATCTCTGCAGCAGGCCTGATGCCCGAGCAGGCACATTCTCATGGTGAAGCTGCCAATCATCAGTTGTCCATAGCTGCAGCCATTTTTGTCATATTGCATCCCTCAACCAACCATCGAGGTAGTATTCCTTATTATTGGCCTGGAGGGGCATACTTGTGATGGACAACACCTTCCCAATCAAAAAACACAGTTAACATGGTCTTGATCCCGCAACTTTGCTGTGCCTTCTTTAGGCATGGATAACCAGGCTGCTTCCACTGGGACAAATGGACCGTTGTTTCTGGATCACAGCCATAGATACACCATTCATCCCTGGTTATGACCTTCTTGAGGAAATCTGATTCAGTGGTAGAGGTTTGAATCAAGTCATTAGCAACCAGCATGATGTCACTTCTTCTCTGGTAGCAGAAGCCATGGAACAAATTCTGCCACAACGTGTATCATATCAAGATCTGCTGTCAAAATCTCAGACACAGTAATTTTTGGAATCCGCAGATCAGGTTCTAGTTCTCTCACTATCAATTGCCAATCTTTGTTGATTGCAGTCCATTCACGTTCAGCATTCTCAGATGTTCTGCTTGTTGCAAGCCTTCCAGAACGTGGATCACTTTCCACAGATTCTTGACCATCTTTGAAGTGTTTGTGCTACACTTTTATTTGTGCTGCACTCAATGCATCATCTCCAAAAGCCTTCTGAATCATCCAAACAGTTTCTGTGAAGGAATGTTCAAGCTTAACGAAAAATTTAATGCAGATTTATTGCTCTAGCTGCTCAGTCATTTTAATGTGACAGCCACATGGTACGCTCACTCAAGGGCATGTGCCACCCCCACTGAGTAGTACAGTGAAGTCATCATTGTTCACATGTGCATTCCAGTCCCCTCTTTGTCAGCCAGGCTACATTGATGTCACACAAACCGCTCTCATTAATGATGGCTGGACCTTTTCCAGACAGACCTCTCTCTCTCTCTCTCTCTCTCTCTCTCTCTCTCTCTCTCTCTCTATATATATATATATATATATATATATATATATACACACACACACACACATACACACACACACATACACATACATACATATATGTGTGTATATATGTTATACCATTATATCTATCATTATGTAATTATTATCTATTATATAAAATGTACTTATTAGATATCACATAATACATATTTATTATATATAATGTAATATATATCTATGAGCTAGAAAGCTATGTACATAGTGAGATACTTAAGTTTTATGTGTCAACTTGTTTAAACCATGGTGCCCAAATATGTGTTCAAACATTATCCTGGATGTTTCTGTAGGGAATTGTTAGATAAAATTTACATTTAAATCGATGGACCTTTAATAATGTAGGTAGGCATCATCAAATAGTTGAAGATTTGAAGAGAGCAAAGACTGACCTCCCCAAGCAAGAGGGCCATTATTCCAGCAGATGGCCTTTGAACTTGAACTATAGCAGAGGTTCATCCCTAAGTCCTTAGCCTGATGACTTTGGGACTTGAATAGATTTTGGATATACTTATCTCCATGAACACATGACCCAATTTCTTAAAACAAATACTCACACAAACACACTATATTGGCTCTGCTTCTCTAGAGAACCCTGATGAATCTGAACAGTAGAAATAGCAAAATAGTTTAGCTTTTCCTCTA
>PVJD01002418.1:0-203867 GCA_004026545.1 Mormoops blainvillei | reverse complement strand
GGAAGGAAGGAAGGAAGGAAGGAAGGAAGGAAGGAAGGAAGGAAGGACGGACAGGGACAGGTGTGCTCCTTGCTAGCGATATCTGCAGATGTCCTCTGAGGAGGAGTGCAGAGTGGCCTCCACTGCAGAGTGGGGCACTTATCCCACTCTGCTGAGTAGTTCTTCTATAACATTTCCACTATAACTTTAAAACTTTTAGAAAGCTGGAAGAATGTGTTTCTTGCTCTCATAGGAGTGAGGAGATTTGGTCATAATGGTTGAAGGACATCTGAAGTCTCAGGACCTGGTGTAATATTGTATGCCGTCATATTCCCAAAATGCAGTTCAATGCCAGGTTATGTAAGGAGGTACAAATGTCTGTGCCTTGTGATAGGTGGGTTTTGAACAGCAGGAGGCTGTTACCCTAGCGGCAGGTGAAGACCTGTCTATATTGGCTGATTCCGGAACAGTGCACTGGGCTTGATGAACTTGGTCTCTGATCCACAAGGGACTGTGTTCCAGCAAGGGGTCTGGGCCTGAAGCAACTTTCTCCTTAGCCCCGCTTTGTGGTTCACAGTATATGGTGAGCCTGTTATAACCCATTTCTTCCTTCCAAACCTGACCATTCTTTCCATCAGTCCACAATTAAAAAGCCCTCAGAAATAAACCCTGGGCTTTGCATACCACCTGGCCTTCCCTGCCAGTCCTCTTTCAGACAGACTCGAGCAAGGCAGGCTCAGGCTGATGGTCATCATTCCCAGAGAGTGTCCAATGACGTGGGATGCTTAGGGCAAACAACCCCAACTCAGGCACAACTTTATCCCAGGGCTTCAATGGGGAAACTGATACAACTTATTCAGAGTCATTTAAAGGTTCGTTCCCACAGAATATACCTCTGGTTCATAAATCTCCTTTTATGCTCACATAGCAATAATAATTTTCTGTCTTTGATAAGGTATTTAAACTAAAGTAGCAGAAAACAAAGGGGCTAAACTTTCTGGAAATTTTCAAAGGTAGAAATATTAATTTAAAAAAAGCTAAATGAGAATTTTGAGAAATGGTTTTAGAAGTATATTGCTATATAATCTTTAGTATACCCATTTTATGGATATAAATATGACAAGTACTCTCCTTGGGGAATAATCAGTACCCGAAGAGGAGCCACAGCCCAGCTGCCTTTCAACTCTGAGTGGCTCAGGCAAGGGCCACAAGCTGGACATTCCTTCCACTTTCTTGGCCAGATACCTCTACCGGTGGCTGTTAAGGGAAACTCAGATGTTTGGCTGCCTTGAATAGCAACCATCCCAAGCCTGCCCTAGCTGGAGCTGGGGGTGTCTACTGTCAGAGGTTCAAGGTTGTCAGATTCTCCTATTTGAGCAAGAGGAGAGAAAGGGGAGGTGAAGGAAAGAGTCTGATCTATGAGTTTACTATTTTCGAAATGTCCTTTCAGGCAGCAGTCAGAGCTCCAGCAGAAATGGGACCTGGCTCCAGTTCTCAGCCATGTTGTGAGTTCCAGAGAGGGTGGAGAGGTAAATCAGAAATAAAAAGTCAATGGAATTATATATTCAAAGTACTAAAAAGAAAAGGGTGTCAACCAAGAATTCCATATCCAGATAAATTATCATTCAAAAATGAAGGGTAAATAAACACATTCCCAGATAAACAAAAATGGAGAGAATTTTTCACTGGCAGAATTAACCTATAACAAATACTAAGGGGATTACTTACTAAAATGAGAGGACATAAGACAACAACTCAAATCCACAGAAAAAATTAAGAGCACAAGTAAAGGTAGCCACATAAGTATATATAAAGAATATAAATATAGTTTTTTGGTGGTAACTTTTTTCCTACCTCACTTAAAAGACAACTATAAAAGGGAACAGTTACAAATCAATGCCAATAGGCATATAATGTGGAAAGATGTAATCTGTACAACAATAACAACATAAAGGAGAGGCTAAATAAAGCTACAGAAAAACAAAGGTTTCCTATACTATTGAAATTAAATTTAAAAGTTAGCAACTATATAAATGCTATATTAAAAAATTGCCCACCATACAAAGTAGGATTTATCTCAAGAATTCAAAGGTAGGTCAACATAATATTCTGTATTAATAAATACAGGACAAAAACCACATCATCATCCTAATAAACACAGAAAAGGCATGTGACAAAATCCAACAAACTTTGATGGTTTAAAAAAAAAACAATCAACACTCAACAAGCTAAGAATAGAAAAAATTTTTCATAAACCAATAAAGGCAAGCTGCAAAAAACCAACAGCTAATATATCATACTTACTGGTAAAAGACTGAAAGCTCCCTCCCTAAGATCAGGAACAAAACAAGGATGATCACTCAACACTACTTCTATTCAGCATAGTCCTTCAAGGCAGGCAATCAAGCAAGAAAAAAGAAAGAAGAGGTAAAAAATGCCAACTGGAAAGGAAGAATGAAAACTATCTCTACTTACAGATGACATACTGGCAAGATGACAATATTTTCTATATAGGAAGTGTTAAAGAATCCACAAAATACTATTCAAACTAATAAACAAGTGGTTGCTACATATAAGATCAATATACAAAAATCAAATGTATGCCTATTCACTAGCAATGAACTATCCAAAAATTAAATTTAAAAACAATTCTATTTTCAGTAACATCTAAAAGAATACCAAGAAATAAATTTAAGAAAAAAAGTGTAAAACTTCACTGAGAATAGCCAAACATCACTGAAAGACATAACACCAAAATAAACGAAAACACATCCTATGTTCATGGGTTACAGGACTCAATAGTGTTAACTCGCCAGTAATGCCCAAACTGATCTACAGATTCTATGCAATTCCTATCAAAATCCCAATTAGCCCTTTGTTGTTGCAGAAACTGACAAGCTGCTCTAAGAGTCATATGACAATGAAAGGGATACCAATGAGCCAAAAATCTTGAAGGAAGGAAGGGAGGGAGGGAGGAAGAGAGAAGGAAGGGAGGAAAAGAAAGGTCCAAAGTTGGAAAATTCAGACTTTTTTACAACAATGATCAAATCTATGATTCCATAAGAAAATATATTCTGGTCAATGGAAAACAACAGCCAGTCCAAAGGTACCATAACAATTTAATGAGGAAAGAGTATTCTTTCTTTTCAATAAATGGTGCTGAGACAAATGATTATTATCCCCAAAGATATCCAGCTGCATGTCAAATTAGGTATGGAAAAAACGGTGGACTCCAACCTCTACTGTGTAGAAAAACTAAAAATAGATCAAGAATTAAATGTTAAGGGAAAAAACTATAAAATGCAGAGGAAGCCCTTGCCGGTCAGCTCAGTTGGTTAGAGCAGAGTGGGTTGTGGAGCCACCCCCGCCACCAGTCATGGAAAAATTGTCTTCCATGAAACCGGTCCCAAGTGCCAAAAAAGTTGGGGAATACTGCATTAGAGTGTCATCCCGATATACCAGTGTTGCAGGTCAATCGTCAGTCAGGGCACATAAAAGAATCAACCAATAGATACATAAATAAGTGGAACAACAAATCAACGTCTGTATGTCTCTCTCTGCCCCCCCCACCTGCTCTCTCTCAATATCAATAAATAAAAATCTTAAAAAACACTCAAAAGGAAACATAGGTATAAATCTTCATGACCTAGGATTAAGCAATAGTTTCTTGCATATGATTTAAATAGCACAAGTGACAAAAGTAAAAAAGTAAACTGGATCTAATCAAAATTAAAAACATTTGATCTTTAAAGGACACCACCAAACAGTGAAAAGGCAAATCATAAAATGAGAGAAAATATGTGAAAATAATACATATAAGTGATTCATATCGAGAACACATAAACAATTCTTACAGCTCAAAAATAACAGAACAAATAACCCAATAAAACATGGGCAAATAATTTGAATAGACATTTCTGCAAAGAAAATATAAATGGTCAGTAAGCACAGAAAACAATGCCCAACATCATTCAAGCTCGAGTAATGCAAATCAAAACCACAATAAGATATTACCAATTCACACCCACTAGGTTACATTTAATGACACAGATAATACCAAGCTTTGGCTAGAATGTGGAGAAAGTGGAACTTGGATACACTGCTGGCACGAACGTTTAATGGTGCAGCTCCTTTGGAAAACAGTGCTGGTTCCTCAAACTCTTACAATAAGCTGACAATTCTACTACTAGATATATACCCAAGAAAACTTGTACACAACTATTTATGCCTGCATTATTCATAGTAGCGGAAACATGGAAACAATGCAAATATGCATCAACTGGTAAACAGATAAACAAAATGCACTATATCCATTCAAAGGACTATTAATTGGGCCATAAAAAGGAATGAAGTACTGACACATGCTCCAAAAAGGATAAACCTTGAAAGCATTATGCTAAGTGAAAGATATCAGTCACAAAAGACCACATACTGTGTAAATTCATTTATATAAAATGTCCCAAACAAGCAAATCCATAGAGAGAGAAAAACAGATTCATGGTTGACAGGGGTAACATAAGGGAAAATGGAGAGTAACTGTTATTAGGTGTCAGGTTTACTCTGGGGGTAATGATGATGCTCTAAAATTAGACAGAGGTGATAGTTTCATAACTCTTTATACACTAAAAAACAATTAATAGACCACCTTAAAAGGTTGAGTTTTATGGCATGTGACTTATAGCTCAACAATAATTATATATATGAAATATTTTAACCTTTTCCAAGTCAAAATACTTAAAACAAATGTCTCCGAGAATGACTACCTTCTTAAGGATCTTTAAAATTTAATACTAAAAGCAATAAAATTAGCCATTTATAAAACAATATACAGAAAGTCTCATGAATATTTTCATCATGGCAGAACTTACTAGAAAGCTGCACACAAATTATGAGAAATGTATAGAAAACAGTGATACGTAAATAATTTTATTGTCTACTACAAACATGTAAACAAACCATTCTCTTTCAAAATTAGTCTTCAAACACCACTCACCAAGTACACTGCTCTCTGGAAGAAGGTTGTGGTCTCCAGGATTTTGTGCATTGTGATGGTTTCCAACTCATCAGGATCTAGCTGTTCCCTTTCAAAGGGCATTCCATTGAACAGAACGACAGGCAATAAACCAACCCCAGTCTGCTTGTAGTAGCCTCTTGCTTCCTAAAACAAAGGGACCACAAACAGCACATTTTTGTTCTTCATAAGACAAATGAAACAAAGTATATTTTTCATACATACAAATTCTAACAATAACAAAAAAAAGACCAAGAGAAATATGGTCATCAAGAAATAACTAAGGAAATTTATTTTTAAAAATATCACAGATGATAGCATAGTTAACATCCTACTGGGTAAATCTGAGATTAGATTACTGGGTTTTTATAAAAACACAAAACCTGGCAAATGAGGAAGTGGTTTGGGGTGGGGGTTATGGTAATTTTAAGCATCCCAAGCTACCGAACCTGAATTACATACATTATAGTCAAAACTATGTAACACAGTTTTCTGCAATGATGGAGATATTTTACTTTCATGGTCCAATACAGTAGCCATTAACTACATGTAACAACTTGAACTTAATTAATTTCCACTTTAAGAGACACATGTGGCTAGAGACAACTATAATGGGCAGCACAACAGAATGACATAAATTATTAGTGTTTTTGCACCGATAGCCTAAGAAGAAACATTTACACCCAATAGTAAATTAAAAAGGGTCTATATCACTAAAAAAGAAATTCCACAGGCAGAAAACGAAGTTGGTGGGAAAACAGTGCTCAAAAACTTCTCTACAATATATTGAGCTCAATCTTTTCCCTTGTCCAGGACAAAAGAGGTCCCTTGGCAAGGAACTGTAAGGCCAACGAAAAGGCAAATATAATAGATAAATATATTTTTCCAGATCAATACAGGTACATTCCCCAGATACCAACCACAGACCCATGGCTAAGTTTTCAGAGTAAAAAACTATATTACAATACAAGGCATTAGGAGTTCCTTAAAACTTTCTTCTCAAACACCTTGTAACTGATATTTTCTGAAAACAACAGATTCTTTTTACATGCAAACATTTTAGATAGCAGAGAAGTACTTCAATTGGGTACCTTATACTGTCAGCTACAGACTGCTTAGTTCCTTTTCAGATGGAGCCACAGTAGCAACTGATGGTACAGGCCTATATGAGGAACTACAGATGGCCCAGGTAGGAAGGCTTTCTGGGTCGATTTCTGCTTTTTCTCCACAGCATTGTTTAAACTTTTAAAATTTACACTCCCAAAATTGTAACCATGTTAATTCTGTCCTTTGACACCTCAGCTGTTTCAAAAAAGTTTGTAAAACCTCAATTTTAATATACTTTGAGCTTTGAAAATCATTCTCCCAACAAAGCAAAACCCACAATCTAACTGTAAATGACAATAAAAAGTAAGTAACATCAGCGGTCTCTGGAAATGGCAACTGAGTGAAAGCAGGGAATGGGAGAAGGGTGTTTTGACTATACAGCTTCTGTTTTTACAGCTTGTAAACAGTTTATCAGACCAACTAACAAAAACCCAATGACATAGCAGCCCAATTATCAAAGAATCAAGTTTAAAAATTACATGTGAGAATTTCTATCAACTGATCACTAAAAATATTAATTATAAATAATTTTAAAACATTAATTATAGGAAAGGCCTTATGAATGAGCCACTCACAAATGATAACTGAGATTAATGAAGTCTTAGAGTTAATATGCTAAATGCAAATGTATGCATGTGTAAGCTGGAACTTTTCTTAACTACCATTATCCTACCGGCTTGAAAAGATACATACCTCTCAGAGGTTATTCTCTCTCTTTTTTTTTTTAGATTTTATTTATTTTATTTTTAGGCAGAGGGGAAGGGAAGGAGAAAGAGAGGGAAACATCAATGTGTGGTTGCCTCTTGCATGCCCCCTACTGGGGTCCTGGCCTGCAACCCAGGCATGTGCCCCAGCTGGGGAATCGAACCTGTGACCCTTGGTTCACAGGGAAGCACTCAATCCACTGAGCTACACCAGCCAGGTCAGGCTATATTCTCTTAAGTTTAAAAATTCTACTTTAATTGTACTGCCCAGTTTTAGAATTAATTACTTCTTTCAAATATCTGAGACAGAAGATACCATAGGTTCAGATTTATACAAAGGTACAAATACTTAACTGTAATAACATTTGCTAAATACACTCAGTCCTCCTTTGCAAAAGAATCTATTTTCTTGGGCTTTTTTGCATGGAGGTACGGCTCATGCAAGTTAAAAAAATCTTACTAAATCATGAGATTCTTAGACCTTCTAGGAATCTCACAACATCCTTCTCTTTAGACTGCATGTCTACTCAAATAGTTAAAATATTAAGTAGTATATACAAATAATATGATCTCATATATGGGAATCAGTCGCTAATCAGTACAAGTGAAGAAAATGGTCAAGTCTGGGAAATTTCTGAGGAGTTCTATCTGTGATACGCCCATTTGATTCTTCAGCCAAATAAAGATTTCAACACATAAAAGACAAAATGTAAAAATACTCTTTTCCCCAATCTGTCCACTGTATTCAATCCTTTTCAAGCAAATACTTTTGATATAGCAATCATCCACAATAAAAGCAACATTAATTTTTCTTCAGTAGGATAGAGAAAATTAGAATTAAACCTTTTCCAAATGTGAAATAGATAAAATTCCATTAATTCCATCAAATCTTTGGCATTCCCAAAGTGGCCCTTCATTTCTTTTATTTCACCTTTTCTTTTCCTACGTACTACTATTCTTTCACTTGTGAAAATGTGGTAAAAAAAGAAATCACTAGCCGTCCATATCAATATTATTATATTCAAAAAACCATAAAAGGTTAGTCATCGAACGGAATGTTGCAATACAATAGAACTATTTTCAGTAAACTGAGCAGATTTCATAACCAGCTTCAGCTCCAAACCTACCCTGATGTATCATAACACAAGAAGATACAGCACTAAAGCAGAAGGGATATGAGAATCATGGCTCAAGATGTCTCTCCCACAACAACAACAATTTGACTCCATCCACAGAAAAATGTGCCTTTGTCAGAGCTCTGGCATCCAGCACCATATGCCAAGTGACCCAGGCAGAGTTCGCCTACTAGTTCATCAAGTGATAAGCATACAGACTTCAGCCCCGACTATGGGCCCTGCTTGAGCCATGAACTGGCTCCAGCCCCCCTTGGCCACACAGCCTCGGAACCCCTGGAAAAAAATGTCTTCAGCGATCACCCATGGACATGAGAGCCTTTGTGGAAGTCCAGTTTTCTAGCAGAGAAGTTACAGGATACCGCTGGAGCAAAAAACTGTAAGTTAGAACACACTAAAGAGGGTAAGAGGAACAGTATGACTGTACCCATATCACCCCTCCCCCAAGGCAGTGCAGCTTAGGGTCCAGAGAGATCTTCTGTGCCCACGATTTCTTCTGCAGGGGAAAGTTAGAGAGAGCAAGTATGCAACTGGCTTGCCCAGCTACCTGGGATACTGCCATAGAGGCTCATCTCTCTCTCACCCCATCCAGAGTACTCAATTGTGAGTTGCATAACTGGGCATGCAAAGAGGCTGAGAGGGCAGCAGATAGTGCTTTCACAGGGTGTTTAATGGAGGCAGATCCTACTGACTGCATCACTGACTGCATGCACACCCAGTGAACTACCAGGGCACCTCATCCACAGATTTCCCCCAATGGCTCATGGCACCAGTGCTCCACGTACCTCACCCACACACCCTGTGGCTGGCTCCCAGTGTACACTCCTGACAGTGGCAGCAAGGCCGAGTTTTGCCAGATGGCTCGTGAGCATGTACTGAAATTCAGCCCAATTATGTGGGCCAGAAAGAGACAAAAAGACTTGAGCTTTAGTGCCACCTTAGGGAAAACAAAAAAGGGACTGGTCAGCATCTGGCACTGGGTATTGTAGAATCAAGAAAATTTATTCAAGCTTCTGAATTCTGTACAAGAGAGAACACGAGAATGGAATAGGTATATCCACAGACAGAATGCCTCAGAATTCCCAGAAGTCTTGAAGAAAGGTATTTCTCTCCCAAAGGTACTTAGAAAAGACTAAAGGAAGTTATTGCTAGTTCAAATGCAAAACTGCAAGAAACATAAAAAACCAAGAAAGCATAACATCATCAAAGAATCACAATAATCTTCTAATAACTAATCCCAAAGACATGGAGGCCTGTGATTTACCCAAAAAAGAATTCAAAATAGCTGTTTTAGGGAAATGCAATGAGCTTCAAAAAAACATAGAAAGAAAAGTCAACAAAATAATGAAAACAATGTATAAACAAAATTAGAAGTTTAGCAAAAAGGGAGAAATCATAATAAAAGAACTAAACAGAAATTATGGAGCTAAGAAATACAATGAATGAAATGAAAAATGAAATAGCATTAACATCAGATCAATCAGAAGAAAAAAATCTTTGAGTTAAAAGACAGGGACTTTGAAATTATACAATCTGAGAGTAAAGAAAATAAAATGAAAGAAAGAACTGGTACATGGATAATTTGCAAATAACTGAAGTGTCAGAAGTAGACAAGACAGACAAGGGTCAGAAAGCTTATTTTTAAAAATGGCTGAGAACTTCTCAAATCTGGGAAGAGGTTTGGATATCTGAGCTTATGAAGCTCATAAATTACCAAATAAAATCAAATTTAGAGATCCTCTGCAACAGACATTATACTACAATAAAACTGTCAAAAGTCAAAGACAAAGCGTGAACATGAAAAGCAGCAAGTGAAAAGAAGCTAGTAACTTACTGGGGAAAGACTATCAGCAGATTTCTCAGCAGAAATCTTGCAGGCAAGAAGAGTGGAATGATATATTCAAATTGCTGAAAGGAAAAAAAACTGCCCACCAAAAATATTCTACTGGCAAAGTTATCCTTTAGAAATTAAAAAGTAAAAGACTTTCCCAAACAGAAGTTGAGAGTTGATCACCACTAAACCTGCCTTACAAAAAATGCCAGAAAGAATTCCTTAAGCTAAAATGAAAGGATCTTAATCAGCAACATGAAAACATATAACACACTGGCAAGGTAAATAGAGAGTGAAATTCAGAATATTCTAATACTGTAATATGGTGGTATGTTGACCACTTAACACTAGTATAAGAGTTATAGGACAAGAGTATTAAAAATAACTACAGCTGTAATTTGTTAATGAATACAAACTATAAGAAGAGGTAAACTGCGACATCAAAAACAGAAAAAGAGATGAAATAAAAGGGTAGAGCTTTTGTATGTGATAAAAGTTAAGTTTTTACCAATGTAAAACAGACATAAGACCCATAGTAACCACAAAGCAAAAATCTACAGTATACTCACAAAAGACAAAGGAATCAAAGCATACCACTACAAAAAAACATTAATTTGCTATCAAGGAAGATAGCAAAAAAGGAAAAAAGGAACAAAGGAACTATAAAACAGCTACAATATAGCTAATAAGATAGCATTGGTACATCCCTTACCTAACAATGATTACTTTAAATGTAACTGTATTAAATACTCCAAACGAAAAGTAAAGAATGACTAGATGGATTAAAAAAAATAATAATAACAAGAGTATGAGCCTATAAAAGATTCACTGCCGCTTTAAGGACATACACAGGCTCAAAGTGAAGGGATGAAAAAAGATTCTATGGAAGTACAAACCAAGAAAGCAGGGGTAGCTACACCTATATCAGGCAAAATAATAGTTTAAGCAAAAACTGTAACAAGAGTAAAAAGGCCATTATATAATGATACAGAGTTCAATTCATTAAGAAAATGTAACAATTATAAATATACATTCACCCACCATCAAAGCACTGAATACATTAAGCAATTACTACTAACAGATCTCAAAAGAAGAACAGACAACAATACAACATTACAGTTCAACATCTCAGTGTCAACAAAGGATAAATACTCCTGACAGAACATCAATAAGGAAACAGTGGGACTGAACCATACTTTAGACCAAATGGACTTCACAGACACTATAGCACATTTTATCCAACAGCAGCAGAGGACATACTCTTCTCAAGCACATTCTAGAAATCAATAGCAGGGGGAAAGCTGGAAAATTCACAAATATGTGGAAATTAAATGATCAATGAGTCAAAAAGAAATAAAAAAGGAAATAAAATATCTTGAAACAAAAATGGAAACAACACATACCAAAACTTATGGGGGTGCAGTAAAATCTGTTCTAAGAGAGAAGGTTATAAGGATAAATGCCTACATTAAAAAAAAAGGAAAGATCTCAAATAAACAACCTACCTTTACACATCTGAGAACTAGAAAAAGAAAAACAAACTAAGCCGTTTCTAAGCTGGCTTAGCTGATCAGAAAATCATCAGGAAATAAAAGTCAGAGCAAAAATAAAAGAAATGGACCAAGAAAAACAGTAAGAAAGGCTAATGAAACTGTAAGCTGGTTTTCTGAAAAGATAAACAAAACTGACAAACTTTTAGCTAGATTTACTAAGAAAAAAAGAGAAAAAATCAAATCAAATAAAAAATGAAAGAAAACACATTACAACTGATACCAAAGAAATACAAAAAAATCTTAAGAGACTACTATAAACAAATATGCACAAATCTGGATAACCCAGAAGACACAGAGAAAGTCCTAGAAGCCCTGGTTGGTGTGGCTCAGTAGATTGAGCGCCTGCCTGAGAACCAAAGGGTTGCTGGTTCGATTCCAGGTCATCAGGGCACATGCCTGGGTTGCAGGCCAGGTGCCCAGTATGGGGTGCACAAGGGGCAACTGCACACTGATGTTTCTCTCCCCCTTTTTCTCCCTCCTTTCCCCTCTCTCTAAAAATATATAAATAAAACCTTAAAAAAAAAAAGTCCTAGAAACATACAACCTACCAAGACTGAATCATGTCGAAATTGAAAAGCTTAACAGACCAATGAGTAAGGAGTTTGAATCAGTAATCAAAAACCTCCCACAAAGAAAAGGCTCACACGATTTCTGTGGAGAATTCTACCAAACAGTTAAAGAACAGTTGATGTCAAATTAATCCAGAAAATTGAAGAATACACAATGCTCACTAATATATTTTACAAGGCCAGCATTACCCTGATACCAAAGACAGATAAGGACACTACAAGAAAACTACAGGCTGATATACCTAATGAATATACATGCTAAAAGCCTCAACAAAATATTAGCAAACTATACTCAACAGTACATTAAAAGAATCATAAACTATGATCAAGCAGGATTTATTCCAAGGATGCAAGGATGATTCAACAAATCCACAAATGTGATGTACGTTAATAGAATGAAAGATGGAGTCATATGATCATCTCGACAGATGCAGACAAAGCATCTGACAAAAAGTAATGAAAATTTGAGTACAGAAGGAACCTACCTAACATAATATAGACTATATATAACTGGCCCACAGCTAACACCATAATCAAGGGTACAATACTAAAAGTTTTTCCTCTAAGATCAGAAAGAATACAAAAGCACCCACTCTCACCACTCCCACTCAACATAGTTCTGGAAGTTAAAGCAAAAGCAACCTGGTAAATAAATAAAGAAATAAAAGGCATCTATATCAGTAAGAAAGAAGTAAAAACAAACTGTCTTTGTTCGCAAATGATATGATCTTATATACAGAATACCCTAAAGATTCCACACACACAAAAAAAACCTATAGAAATAATCACCAAATTCAGTAAATTTGCAGGAAACAAAACCAACTTTCAAATCATTTGCCTTTCTGTACACCAAAAACAAAATATCTAGGAAAAAAATCCGCTCACAATAGCATAAAAAAAAAAATAGTTGCGAATAAACATAATTAAGGAGGTAAAAGATTTGTACACTGAAAACTATAAGACTTTGATTAAGAAAAAAAAAGAAAATCACACACACACACACACACAAAGACGTTCCAGATATCTGATTCAGAAGGATTAATATAGTTAAAATGTTCATACTATCCAAAGCCATCTATAAATTCAATGTAATCTCTATAAAAATTTCAATGCCATTTTTCACTGAAATGTAGAAAAAACATTTTAAAATCTGTATGGAAACAAAAAAGACCCCAAATAGCCAGAGAAATCCTAAAAAAGAACAAAGCTGGAGGCATTACACTTCCTGATTTCAAACTATAATATAATACTACAGCAAACAAAAGAGCATAGTATTGGCATTAAAATAAACAAACAACCAGAGACTCAAGAACTCAGAAATAAAACCATGCATATATTGTCAACTAATGTTTGAGAAGGGAACCAAGAATACTCAATGGGGAAAGGACAGTCTCTTCAATAAATGGTGTTAGGAAAACTGTTTAAAAACACACACAGAAGAATGAAAATGGACTCCCATCTTACACCGCTCACAAAAATTAACAGAAAATAGATTAAAGACAAAAACATAAGGCCTGGAGCTCTTGTCAACATGGTAGCATAGGTAAACACAGCTCCCTCCTTGCACAATGACATCAACATTACAAGTAAATTATAGAACCACCATACTTCAGGACTGGTAGAAATCAAGTTGAAAGGAAGTGTGACAAATACAGAATTAAAGAAACCACATCCATCCAGACTGGTAGGAGGGGCAGAGATCCAGAATGCACCACTACCACATACACGTGGGTAGATAAAAATTCAGGAGGGGTATCTCCAGAGCGAGGAGTTCCAGTCCCACACCAGGACCCCAGCCCAGGTTACCAGTGCCAGGAAGGTAAGCCCTGTAACGTGTGGCTGTAAAAACCAGTATGGATTGAGTAGGTGGAAGAAACTTCTGGAGTCAATTCTGGAGCCCCAAGAAGCTCCTCTTGAAGAACCCACAAATGAACTTACTCAGGCTCACTCCCTCTGAGCTCCAGGACCAGGGTAGCAGCTTGAAAGGCACCAGTTGTGGCCTGCAGGGAGAAACTGAAGTGTCTGGCATCAAGGCAAGAACTTCAGGGGACAGCTTTCTACCAGACAGAAAAGTGGGCAGAGCCACAAAACCAGCAGGTAGGTGTCATGTCTGAGACCCCATGGCTAATCTGGCTAACACTGTTTGCCCCACACTGAAGACCCCAAGACTCCTTCCCACCCAACTAACAGCTGTTAACAGCAGATTTTTCATTTGAATGGCTGGCCTTGGCTAATGCTTCACAACTTCCTAAATCCTCTCAAACAAGCAACAACTGGCCTCAGTGAGCCCCCAGCCCTTGAACCTCTTACTAAGTGGCCCCAAGCACAGCACTAGCAGCAGCCAACCTAGATTCACAGCTTGGCTCCACCTGGGAATCTCCAAACCCAGCATAAGTAGCAGCCATCTCAGACTGCTCTAAGGCTCAGGCAGTGTGGCCCTGGGCAAAACATAGGTGGGAGCTGACCCTGGGCTGCACCACCCAGTAAACCCCATGACCTGTGCACCCAGTGGACAGCTACACATCACTTCAGAGCACCACCACCCTGCTCCTGCACAGCTGATCCTCCCCAGAGGGTGGAGGTTGGGGGTCAATAGTCACAGCCAATCCTTGCAACTGACTGGTCCGGGTAAATTTCTTCCTTTGACTTTCCAACAGCAATTGAGGCTCAACAAGAGGAGGACGTACTCAGCCCACAAAAAGGGTACACCTCAAGTACCCAGCCTGGGTGACAGGGGAGGTTGTGCCACAATTTTACAGGGAAACAACAGTGGAGTGAATAAAGCCAAAAATCAAATCAATGACTTGGAAATTCGGAAGCAAGAAAATACCAATCAGAACAAAAAGAAGGAAAAAAATACCAAAAAATGAGGATAGTATAAGCAGCCTCTGGGGTAACTTCAAGTTTTCCAACATTTGCATCACAGGGTCCCAGAAGGGGAAGAAAAAGAATAAGAAACTGGAAATCTATTTGAAAAAATGAAAGAAAACTTCCCTAATTTGGTGGAGGAAATGGACATGCAAGTCCAGGAAGCACAGAGAGTCCCAAACAAGATGGACACAAAGAGTCCCACTCTAAGATGCATCATAATTCAAATGCCAAATGATAAAGTAAAGAGAGACTCTTAAAAGCAGCAAGAGAAAAGCAATTACCTACAAAGGAGTTCTCCTAAGACTGTCAGCTGATTTCTCAAAAGAAACTTTGCAGGCTAGAAAGGACTGGCAAGAAATATTCAAAGTCATGAATAGCAAGGACCTACAGCCAAGACTGATCTACCCAGCAGAGATCTCATTTAGAACCAAAGGGCAGATAAAGAGCTTCCCAGACAAGAAAAAGTTAAATGAGTTCACTATCATCAAACCATTATTATATGAAATGTTAAAGGAACTTATTTAAGAAAAAGATCAAAACTATGAACAATAAAATGGTCAGAGAGGGAACAATGTACTTGCAAGGTTCTCACCCAGTTTCCAGTCACTTCCACCACTTCCCATAAATGACTGGTACACTTCTAGCTGCTGCCCTGTTGCTGAATCCCAGAGTGGGTGGGATTGTGTACGTTCTTGGACTGTGCATGTCCTTTAAATGGACTCTCCTGAGAAATCGGCAGTTTCTCCCACTACCCCAACCCCCACTGGTTTTTACAGCCAGAAGTCGTGAGGCTTTATTTTCCCAGTGCTGGAACCCTGGACTGTGGGGTCTGGCTAGCGCTGGGATGCTTGCTCCCTAGGAGTCCCTCCCAGTTTTTATCAGCCACACGTGAATGTAGGAACACCCATTCCATCAGTCACTGCCGCTGCCTCACTACTGCCACATCATTGCTGCCACCTTGTCACTGCCACACTGCATCCTCTCCACTCCAGCCCCCCAGCTCCATCCTCCTGCCCATCTGGATGAATATATCTTCTTTAACTCCTTGGTTGACTTCCATACAGTTCGATTTTCTGGCAGTCCAGTGTCTTTAGTTTTGAAGTTAGTTGTGATCCTTGTTATGGTTGTGTGAGGAGGCAAAGCCTGTCTACTTACACCTCCATCTTGGCCTGAAGTCCAATATGTCAAAAACTTTCTATAAGCATGCTCAGTTCTTACACTGGTGAGCTACTTTCTAAAATGCACACACATTTGCTCCCCTCATTTGAGCCGTATGTTTAACAAATATCAGCGTGTCTGTCCCCAACCAACCATTTTTCTTAGTGAAACAATATAATTTAATATTCTACAGTCAATAAAATGTGAGTGCAAAATTAAAAAGCTGGGCTCTGCAAGAAAACAAATTGAATGACTCAAAAGGTAGAAAAACTAAAAAAGGTAGAAAACTAAAAGCAACTGGTGTTGAATTAGTTGTGAACATCTAATTTTGTGTACATCTGCAAAAGAAGGGAGGACGGTTATGAAAATCTCAAAGGATTCTGTACTCAGATGAAAGAGAAATTAGAAACAACTCATTATGAGTATGATTTCTAAAGAAATGATAGGTCATTTCTTTACAAACAGAAGAACCAAAGGCCTTGTCCTTCATTTGAAAAAAGGAATAAAATTGTTAAACAAATACCCTTATATTGCTTTAAATTAAAATGTTTTGGAAATATATTTTGATTCATTCCCATTAACATTTATTTTCAAGAAACCGACCACTTCATTCCTGCCTGCAGTAGGTAACAGCCCCTTACTGTACTTAGTATCACTCAAGGAACACTCCTATCTTTAAATAAAATTTTAAAAATATTTCTCTAAATCCACATTTTGTCATTCTGTTCAGTATATTTCTTAAGGCATTTCCATCTTGACCATGAACAACTGTAAATAATACACATTAAGCTATACCTCGTATCCTGGCAATCATACATCATACTTCCAACAGACTCTATCCAGAATATACGAGGTCTGTCCAGAAGATACCCAGGCATGTAATATGAAAAATGGAGACATTTATTGAAGAAGTTACAAGATACATGAAACACTGTACACAGAAAAATGATGCCTCTGTCCCCTTCAAAGTAGGCACCTTCGAGCCTCACACAGCTCTCCCAATCGCCATCAGCTGCCCCATTGTATTTTCTTGAATCACACTGATGGCCTGAAATCTCTTCCCTTTCAAATCAAAGGTGATTTGAGTTTTGGGAAAAGCCAGAAGTTGCAGGGCACCGCATCTGGGCTATTGGAGGGGCTGAGTCACCTAGGTGATTTGATGTTTCGCCAAAACTCTCTGAACGAGACGTGATGCATAAGCGGGTACGTTGTCGTGATGACGCTGCCAAACGCCAGCTGCCCATAGCTGTGGCCTTCTGAATTATTCAAATAGTTTGTAGGAGGAATGTTCAGGCTTAACACAAAATATGATGCAGATTCGTTGCTCTACTCACTCAACATTTTGAATGTGACTGCCACACAGTATACATGTTTACTCAATGGCATCTACCACCCTCAATGACTAGTACAGTGAAGTTGTCATTTTTCACACATGCGCATTCCAGTTCACTCTCCTTGGCTGCCAGGTTACATCAATGTCGTGCAAATTGTTCTCGTTACATTAACAATGGCTGGACTTTTTCTGGAGAGACCTCGTGTATTGCACAGGTACTACCATTGCATTGTGAAAAAGAAATGGCTTTTCCAGTTAATAATTTGTCACCTAAAAATCAATGATATCGTCACAAAACTGAAATACAAACTACATTTGCAAACACATAAAAGTGATCTGGTTTCTAAATTTTTAAATGCTACATACCTAAATATCAATACTTTAACCACCACCATCAATAACGACGACCTCAAAAAAAAAAAAGTATAGCGTTGTAGTGATATAAGAAGTGCCAAAGAATTTTTACCTTCCGATTCTGATCATAAGCAGAATCAATCCCCAAAATGCTATTCACTTCTACATATGGATATTTCTTCTCCAGGACACTGACCACATGTTCAACTTTTACCTTTTCTCCAGTCCTTACTTTGTTATATATCTGAAGAAAGAAAAACCAGTTAACCAACTATACTCTTAAATTCAAACACCAGAGTGTTTATTACAAAGATTTCTGAATGTAAAGGAAAATAGGACTATTTTTCTTTAAAGGTCAAATGGGGTCAAATGGGAATAGCAAATCTCTCTTTTCCATATACCTCAAGATGCCTTTTTATGTTAGAAACTACGTATTGCTAAAACGATCCAATCATTTCATACTCATATTAAGTCCCAAATGCAAAACTGTTAAAAAATTTTAAATTCTTGAAATAAGATCTCATGCCCTTGATGTTTAGAGGAAACAAGCTGTGAAATATATACGGCATTAATTTTTGTTTTTAAAAGGGTGATAAAAACAAACCACAAAACTGTCTATAACACAGTTAAATAGCTATAAGGATACGTGATCTTTTAATAGTGGTTAACTTTAAGGAGCAGGATTAGAGAGGGGAGAAACAGATAAATTTTTAACTGATACACTTCAATGTTTGAAAAAATTTTTATAATAAAAGGTTTTTTACTTTTGCAATTAAAAACAAACAAAAGAAATGAAAATTCCCATTATCCTTTCCTTCACATATCAATGAGGGGGGAAGAACTTTAAAAAGCAGATTTTAAAACACTTATTACCCTCAGCAACTTCTTTTGAATTTATTTCATTCTCCATAGTCCTACTGCTAACGCCCATCATTATCACTGCTCAGAGATCACAGCAACAGCTCATCGACTGGTATCCCTGCCACTTTCTTTACCCTTCATCAGTTCATCTCCATACATGCAACAGAATGAAGTTTTTAATTTGAGTTTAACTGTGATCTGGACATCTGTTACCTAGCTAATAGCTTCAATGATCAGGTTCCACACTCCACTTTGCTCTCACTCAGGTCATATTAACAACTTAGAATTACTACCTTTGACTTGCAGCCATTGTTCAACTGACTCCAGTTTTTTCCTCCTACATTCAGCTGGGACAGCTTCCCACTCCATAAAACATGCCCATGGCCATCCCTAGGGTCTGAGATCCTAGTTCTGCTATAGCCAGCTGTGCTTCCCACACTATATTAAATGATCTTTTTGGAGGTGTTCCCAGTAGACTGTAAGGTCTCTGAGGACACAGGTGATGTCTTACTCTTCTTTGTATCCCACATACCTAATGCCAGGTCTGGTAAATGGTGGGTCTTTGGTAAATGTTAGCCAAATAAATAATGCATTTTAACTAATAAAAGAATACCCCTGACTGAATTTCAAAACAATAAACATAACAATCATCATAAACAGCACACTGACTTCATGTTCACAGGTAAAATAAAAGTGATGAAATTCAATTGCTTTAAAGATAGTTTTTCAATAATTAATACAAATCTGTAAACAAAAGAATTATTACTTCTTCTGAATATAATTTTTAAATGTATTGACTATGAAGTATTTTATATTCAAAAATAGAAAAAGACAAGGAGAGTTATTTGTTTGAACTCAAGCAAGTATCTTAAACATACATAAAAATTGGGCATTTTAAAATTTCCAGTAAATATGGAGAAAACAGACAATAAGAATTTTATGACTTGAATAGTAAACTGAATCCTAATGAAAATATCATGATGTTCTTAAAGGGGGGGGGGGAAAGCAAACTTTTTTTAAACAAGTAAAAAACATCACATTTACCAAAAGGCATTAAATAGTGGTTTGAAATCACCAGAAGGCAGAAGACTAATTAATATTCATTAGCAGGGCTCCTAAGGAAGAGTATCGTGGCTGAAATCACAGTAATCTATTATTAATATCAGTGAATCAATAAAGGTAACTCCTGAAATATAAAACACAAAGTTTGTGTGAATAATTTCTTATGTTTTCCTTTTACAGAAATATTGAATCCCCTTCCCACATACTGATTCTTAAAGTAAGTTAGATTTAAAAACGTATTCGCCATTTTGAATGAAAACATACATGTGTCAGAGTTTGGAAGGCGTGATAATCATCCACTTCTTGGGCAACATAATTATATGCTCTCATAATAGCCACACCAGCATCTTGCATCCCATCCACATCTTCAGAATCATTAACCACAAAGATTAAACCAATTCTGAGGGAAAGAAGAAAAAATTAAACATCTCAAAGAATGCAACAGGTTAATGAACCCCTACATTCACTGCAGTGTTATTTACAAGAGCCAACCTAAGGAAACAATTCAAGTGCCCATCAATAGATGGGTGGATAAAAAAGCCGTGTTACATTTACACAATGGAATAGAACTCAGCCACACACAAAAAAAAATGAATTACCATTTGCAACACTATAAATGGACCTACAGAATATTAAGCTAAGTGAAATAAGTCAGACAGAGAAGGACAATCAACCTATGATTTCAATTACACGTTCAATCTAAAGAACAAAATAAACAAACCAACAAAATTGAAAAGACTGATGGTTGTCAGAGGGAAGGGAGTTGGGGAACTAGGTGAAAAAGATGAAGGGGTTGAGAAGTACAGATTGGTAGTTAGAGAATAGCCAAGGAGATGTAAAGTACAGCATAGGAAACATAGTCAATAATATTGTAACTATTACTATAACAATAACTATGTATGGTATCAGGTGGGACTGGAAATATTGGGAGAACATGTTATAAAATATATGATTGTCTAACCACTATGCTGTACAACTGAAACTAATACAAAATAATATTGAATATAAACTATGATTGAAAAGATTTTTTAAAAAGAATGCAACCAATTAAAAGGTACCCCACACAAATATTGTAGCTCACAGAGAAAAACTACTCACAATTGAAAAACACAGTTCACGACCTACTCTAATATCGTTGGCAAAGACATCCATCACTTACAGAATAAAAAAGCAGGTTCTCAAAGGTGGCTTAGACTTTCAACTGTTAAGCAAGCTGTTTCCACATTTATGGAATGAGACCTTTACTGACATGATGGGTATTGCAATAGTTTTACATAAAGATTTTATTCTGTTTTTAAGCAAAAATTAGGATAAGTGAAAATTTTCAGAATGTAAAAATACACAGAACGGGGAGAGGACTTTTCAGATGTAACAAAGGCAATATAAGAATCATGGGTAAATGAAAAACATAAAAACATTTACTGTTGTCCTTCAACAAAAAAGCTACAAATAAGGTTAGAGTTTATTACATTTTAAAATTTTAAATAAAAGAATAAAGCACAAAGATGTACCATCACACATCTAAAGGCTGGGGGCAGGAGGAATTTGCAGTGGCCAGTAGCCTCCATACTGGGGCAAAAGCTATTAAATAGAGAAAGGACAGTCTTTTCAAAAAACAATGCTGAAACAACTGAACAGCCACATGCAAAATAATAAATCAAGGCAGAGACCTTATAACCGTCACAAAAATGAACTCAAAATGGATCACAGACAAAAATGCAAAATACAAAACTATAAAATTCCTAGAAAATAGAATAGGAGAAAATTAAGGTGATCTGGAGTTTGTCAATGACTTACTAGATCTAACAACAAAAGCATGATCCATAACACAAAAAAATTGATAATGTGGACTTCATTTAAATTAAGAGTTTCTGATCTGCAAAAGAAACTGTTAAGAGAATAAAGACAAGGCACAGACTGGCAGAAAATCTGTGTAAAACACATATCTGATAAAGAATAAATATCCAGAATGTACAAAGAGCTCTTAAAGCTTACAATAAAAAAAAAAAACATTATAAAAGGGTAAAATCTGAATAGGCACCTCACTAAACAAGGCACACAGCTGGCAATTAAGTATATAAAAAGATGCTTGACATCACATATTATTAAGTAATTTCAAATTAAAGCTATAATGAGACATAACTATTAGAATGTCTAAAATAGAAAACACTGACAATACCAAATGCTGGTGAGGATGTGGAGCAACAAGAACTCTCACTTATTGCTGGTAAGAATGCAGAATGGTAAAGCCACTTTGAAAGAGAATTTGTCAGTTTCTTATAAAACTAAACATAATTTCACAATTAGATAAAGCAATCGTGCTCCTGAATATTTACCCAAATGAACTGAAAACCTCTATCACACAAAAACCTGCACACAGATGTTTATAGCAGTTTTATTGCTCAAACTTGTAAGCAGCCAAGATGTCTGGCAACAGGTGAATGGATTAAAAAACAAAAAACAAACAAAAAAAACACCCATGGTACATCCATATAATGGAGCACTGCTCAAGTCTTAAAACAAAATAAACTACCAAGTCACAAAAAGACATGGACAAACCTTAAAAACAAACTAAGTGGAAGAGGTCAATCTGAAGAAGTTATATACAAGGGGGATCCCCTCAAAATCAGGGACTTATTTATTAAAAATTGTGTATTTATATGTTTAAACTTCAGTCACCTTCAAAGTGCTCTCCGTCTGATGAGCCTATCAAGACATTTTTTCCACTACTCAAAACAGTTTTTGAACTCATCAATTTTGATGCCTTTTAGTGCTTCTGCTGTTGTTTCACCTCTTCCACATTGGCAAAACATTTCCCTTTGAGGCGTTTTTTTTCATCCAGGGAAAGAAACAAAAAAAAATGTCCCTTGTGGCGAGATCAGGTGAATAGGGAGTATAGGGTACATGGGTCATTCTGTTTTTGGTCAAAAACTGCTGAACACTCAGAGTGATGTGGGCAAGTGTGCTCCTAAATCACTCGTCATGAAACAGGTAAATGTGTTGAGTCTTAAAAAAAAAAAAAAAATTTCACTGAGCCAAACTCAGCCTCTCACAACAATGCCAACTGGTACACTGATATAGATGGGGTCCTAGAACACTGACCTAACGGGGAAGCCTGTACTACAAGGGGCCTTCCCTCCAGAAGATAATTGTTTTGGGGGTACTCCTTCACATGCCATAATTCTGAAAAAAGGCAAAACTACAGAGACAGTGAAAAGATTAGTAGTTGCCAGGGGATTATAGGGAACGAGGGCAGGAGGGACAAATAGGTAGAGAAGAAGGGATTTTTAGGGCAGTGAAACTAATCTATATGACTCTGTAATGGTGGAAGTACATCATTATACATTTGTCAAGATCCAACTCAAACAATGAACCCTAACGTAAACTATGGACTTTTAATAATAATGTTATCGATACTGGTTAATTAATTTTTTAAAAGCTACAGCTTAAAAGTAGAAGAAGAAAATTAAAACATGTATCAAACATCAAGCTCTCAGGAGGTATGTATACAATGTGTGCATATGTGGATGGGGATGGCGAAAGGGTTTATTTTTAGATGATAACTGTCTTTATTTTTTTAAATTCCACTTATGACAGAAATCATGAGTAGACTCCAGGCAGAAACAATCTAAATATTATTTCTCATGAAAACAAAAACAAGGACTAGGGCTTTATTATCTCCTCACAAAGTAATTCCCCTCCCCAAGTTTCCAACTTCTGTAAAGAGTATGGGTTTTTGTTAGCTACACTGTTTCTCCCAGTCCCTCACCACGTATCACTACCGAGTCTCTCAGGTTCATCCCCTCCTCTCCTTGACCCCATCAACCACTCAAGTGCATGTAACCATATTAACTCAAAGAGTAAAACAACAGCCTGTCTGTTTTGAGGCTCTCCACCAACTGTTGACAGCATGGCACTCGACTGCCTGTGAGCTACGTGCCTTCCTCTCACCACTGCAATCTAAAGACCACATTCCCTCTTTTTGTCCCTCAATACAATTCAATAAATAATTAGTGCCCACTATGTTCCAAGAGTCAACTTCTTCTGTGTTCTTATATTTCCCTTTTAATCAAAACATAGCTCTGGTTGTAATCCAGCAGTTTATTCCTCCGCCGAACCAGGTATTCATGTTTTAAATGAAAAATTTCATTAAACTCAAAATCTCTGCTATTCTATTAATGAAAACCCTCTATTTTCTTCAAAGCCTCTGAAATCCAACTTTTCCATGAAACCTTCGTCATTCCCAAATATCAGTCAAAAATCTTTTGTTTCCTTGAAATTCTAAAGAACTTATAACTTATAATAGGACATAACCTAACAGTTGATCAAATATCTTCTTAAAATGTCTAAAAATATGCACAGTATTTTTTCCAAGAAGGTAGAACTGTGGCTTATATACCGCTGCAGAATTTAGCTCAGTGCTGGGAATGGAATACACAGTAACATGTTAGCTGAAGAGTTCTTTTCTCCTTTGTTTTCATTTTTTTCTAAGAATTCAAATTTTGTCAACATGTAAAATTACCAGGTATTATTCAGACCATAAAAGAGAATATCTCAACACATAAATAAAACCTTAAAACACTGTTCTTCAAAGGCACAGTGGAATCCCAGCCACTCAAATACCCTGTTGAGGAGCAACACAAATGAAGTGTGTCTGGCAATGCAAATGAAGTAAGTGTGTCTGTTTGCTTCTACAAAATGCTGCATACTATACATTTAGTCCTTGACAGTCCAAAAAAAGCTGTTGGCAAAGCTCTTTATCTCCACTGAAAATGAAAATAGGCTTTGTGATACGGAAAATTCCCTTTCACTGGAATGTGAGCTCAGGCCACAAACTACTTCTGCATTAAGTTCCTTGTTAATAATTCAATGGCAGTAAGCTTCCATTCCTGAGAACCAAATTCTTTACCCCAAAAGATATTGGCTTCCTACTGAGCAAAAGATAAAGCTGACATTAACGATCCCCACTATTAATTACCCTACAATTCAGTAACATCATACTTGCATTTAAGAATGACAAAAAAAACCTAAGCTTACTGAGATATCTCATCAAACCAACACTAGTATTACCTTAGTGGTATATGATTACTGAGGAACATCTCAGCTGTGTTAATCAACTCTGCTGTGGTCTCATGAGCAGGATCAACTATGAAAACCTGTAGGGGAAAGGGGAAGGAACACATGAAATGACATTTATTAAAATGTCCCTGAGCCAATAAAAATGCCCTTAATCTTTACACTTGAAGGGTATATTTTTCCAGCTATTCTTGAACCACATAAGACAAGAACTGCACAAATAGCAGTTACCCTCCCTTTATCTTCAAAGAATGTGGCACTAAAAGGATAAGGGGTTTTCTTATGGTTTATGCTAGTAACATGGGAGTTAATAGTCCAGATTGCTAACTCCTACTCTTTTACTACACCTTAAAAAACCCAAGTTTTATTAACTCTCCCACCCTGAAAATTTATATAAGATTTCTAAGGATGTCTGAATTCAGAATTCATTTAGAATTCATTTTTAGACAAGAATAGCTGTCATTAAGTTCATGTGTTTTAAAAAATATTATCTCTTTTAACAAAGTTCAGACATATGGTAAGGAGAAACACTGAAAAAAAATTTTTTTAAACTTGCTTGTTGCCTTTTTTTATAATTGTAATAAAAGTGAAAATGACTGAACTGCCTCTGTCCTATGATATAGCCATCTGAGGGGGGTTTATCATATGACCACTAAAAAAATCTTATTTCAAAAAATATTTAATAACATCAAAAAATACAACAGGACATTAAATTTAATATATATAAAACTTCACATACATAATCATCTGAATTTTCTTAGAAAAAGAATACATAAAGGTCTGGTAAAAAATATTACAAAACATTAAAGGAGGTTATCTTTGGATGGTGAGATTGTGGGTGATTATTTTACTTAATATTTTTCTGCATTTCCAAAGCTTCTATAATAAACATGGATTGCATCTGTAGGGTTTTTTTTTAAAGCTATTACTTTTTTAAAAGGAACATGAGTATCAACATTTAAACAAATTTTCTTCTACTCCTGCCTCTCCTGCACCCCCTCCCACCAGGCTGGGGGAGCAGATGGGCTCAGGAAGCCACCTGCCATCTTCTCCAGCCCGTCTTATTACCAGGCTTCTGAAGGGGAACAGAGCAGCTGGGACATAGTCCTTTGCTTCTCAGTGGGAACAGAAGCCTAATGGTATCTGAGGGGGAAATCACCACCCAAATCTGTGCAGATAAACAACGTCCTTGATGTTTGCCCACCTCAGAGCAGCAGTGATGTCAATTCCCGAGGGAGGGTGACTCATGGGCATGGGGGTGGGGCTGGGTGACTCTCCTATCTCCGATGTCAAATCCTGGCACCCACATAGCAACAGGCACCCCATTCATTCTCTGAGGGAGCCACAAGAAGAAGCAGAGAGGCTGATGGGGGCAGGAGGTATCCAGGGTATGAGCTGTGTTGTTCTGGAAACCCTTCCCAGAACAAAGCACGGGAGCTGAAAGCTGCCTTGGATTAGGATGCAAAATCAAACATCCAAAGTAGCCACTGCTCATTCCCATCAATCAGTTGAATGGGACCAAAATGCTAAAGTAGCCAAACTAAGGGACACTGACCCAGAGGATTTCCCCAACATGCTCCTGTCAGTATTTCCTGCAATTATTATGGAAACCCAGTGACCCATTTTTTCAGCCTCTTTCCATTTCATAGAAATGCAAATGTTTTGACCTTAAAATTTAAGGCCAATGGACCTCAGTAGGAAACAGATTTTTTAAATGCCATAGTAAACACTGGTGTCTTATTGAAAAAGATGGAAATTGTAGTTCCAAAAGCAATTTGGCAGTTATTTCACTTACAGTCAACACACAGGGCTGCAGAGAAAGGTTTGGATCCTGAATGCTTGGCTGTTTTTTGTTTGTGTGTTTGTGTGTTCGTTTGTTTGTAGGCCTACTGGAATGACTTTCCCTCACTTTCAAAGAGGATGGAAATAGTTTTAAATAGGCTACTTTCTATGGTCACACCTCACAGCGCCCCCAGGACTCGTGGTAAGTTCGGTGTTCCCTTATACTAGGAAAGGGTTTGCTGAGGTGAGCACATTCCCTTAGAATTTTCCTTAGAAATTCCCACAACTTCTCTACCTGTCTGTGTCCCCAGCTGAGGGCATCTGACCACTCATTTGGCTGTGGATGACCTTCATCCATCTGTCCATCTACCTGGGCCCATACCATGAAGGACATCACTTGCTGGATGATTCTCCCCAGCACAGGGAGGAGGCTTCCGCCACATACCCTCTGGCTGCATGGCCTCAGACAACTTAATTAACTTCACATGGCCCATTTCTTCTTCTGGAAAAAGCAAAATAGGCACACCTCGCGAGAGTACTATAAAAATTAGTGATAATGTGTAAAGTGCCTGGAACATAGCAGGTGTTCAATAAATAATTGGTAGTTATAATGAAGATGAAATAGAGATAGGGACACAGGGTAGGGGGATAATGGAAGCCCCCTGATGCCCGTCTTGGGAGAGGCCCCCAGCACTCTGGCAACATGAACATTTTATCAAACTAATGAGCACGTCCACAAGACCAATGTCAGAGCTGGCAAGGACCCTAAAGGCCATCTAGTCAATGCCCTATTTCACAGTTAAAGAAATGGAAGCCCAGAGGGACAAAAGGAAGTCCCAAGACCAAAAGCCACGGTTATAATTCAGGTCTCCTAACTGCCAACTGAGGAGCTCTTCCTGCCTACTCAAGTGCCTGTGAGAGTCATACATTGGGTGGTCCAGGGTCAAGGTCACACAGGCTGCCCATATAACACCCCATGTGGTCTCTCTGGGTGCGCATCCATGTTTGTAAGGCACATACCTTTCCCATGGGCAGGTATGTGTACTTTAATACATAGTTTCTCCAAAACAGAGACAAGAGGTCAGTGAAATATAAATACCCACCAGATCACCTATCACCTTACAAACTTAGCAGTCTCTCTCCTGCCTCTGCTCTCCCTCTGCTATTAGTGCTCCACATGGGGCGTGAGGGAGTGTGCTTCCAACATGGGTATGGCACAGGGATTGGGAGGGCCCACATGTGGGCATGGGGCAGAAGCCAGGGCACTGCTATTCTGGGTTAATCCAAAAGGGAAGGGGAAAGTGTCCTGCTATGGCACTGGTGAGTTAAGTAATGGTCCACACACTGAGCAAATCCGATTTTCCAAGAGTACTCAACAAAGGGAATATTCTGGAGGCATAACATTAATGGAAAAAACAGGACACAAAACTGCCTCTCCAGTTTCCTACCTCTATTATTTTAAGAGATGACTACATATGGATGTGCATAAAGTGCTGTAAGGAAATGCCTGTTAATGGTGGTTATCACTGGGCTCAGGGCTAATGGGCTTTTTAAAAAATATTGCCTGAATTTTCTAGGATGAACACATTACATTTTTTTCCCCTGCGTGTAACATTAAGTTTATCCATTTATTTTTTTAGAACACGTGTTACTTTTATTTTTTAAAAAGTCAGCAAGTTGCTGGTTAAGGGACAGCAGAAAGGTTAGCAGCCTTTCGATTTTTTTCTTCCCATGCTCCAGAAGGCTATTTTGGCAAAGACGACTGAGCAACCCATTCTGCCAGGCAATGAATAGGCCGGACAAAATGGATCTCTTTCCTCAGACTTTGACAAGGCTCCCTGGCCACCTCCAGGCCTGGAGGCTGACACTGATTACACAAAACTTGAAGTCCAAGTCAGACCAGCCAGCTTGAGGTGGGAAGAACCTATAGGGCCTGGCCAGTGGCAGCCTGCAGGCCTTGCCAGCCTTGGGGCCCTAACATGTCCCCCACCCCCTAGCCCCTCCCCAAGCTGCTGGAGTCAGGGAACAGGTGGAAATACTTGTAAACATTTGTTGTCTTGCCAGTCCCCAACTATGCAGTGTCCTCAAGTTAAATACCAGCCAAAGATATCTTTAGTAGAAACATGCATGTGACTTACACACATTGTTTTGGTTTCTTTAAAAAAAAAAAAGCATATATGTGCGTGAGTGTACATATATATTTAATTTTTAATTTATTTTTGCTTTGTCAGGTAGTCAGAGACCACACAGACATTTCCTGGCAGCAGTGCAGGGACATGGGTGGGGGTGAGTATGTAAAACCTCTTGCACAAAAACTCCAAATATTAAGAAGACACAGCCAGCTGGGAACAAATCCTAGTGCTCAATCACCGAAGCCATGTAATAGGAAAAGTTGCTTAACTTCCTGAACGTCAGTTTCCCCTCCTGTAGGAGGGTAAAAATCATAGCTACTATAGTGTGACTGAAGCTCTTAAGATAACTGTGGTAACCACTGTACAAAACCGCTTTTTATTGTACATTACAAACTCATAAAGTGAGGTTCGTTACATCATGATCATCGTCAATAACTTAGAGGCCAAGGCAGGTGGGGAACTCTTACATGGTGAACTGTGTTTGTGCAATGGGACTAGGAGCAGCCACAGAGGAGCTGAGGGCATGATGACAGGCATGACAGCCTGCACTGGGCCTCCAGGCACATCTTAGTGGCAGCCTCTCTGGCCATGCTCCGACTGTCCTCTACTTCCTAAAGCAGATACAGAGCAATCATCTCTGGCACAGGAACCAAGTAAGACGACACCTGCTGCACAGGTGTTTCAACACCAAACAATACAGAATTTTCCCTGAAACAACCTCCATCCCACGCTGTAGCAACATTCCTCCAAGCCGACCCACCCGAACTTCCAGTCCCTGCCCTAAATGCCTCCTTAGAAACACTGAAATTTAATCTGGGAAAGAAAAAAGTGGTTTCAAAAGTAAAGAAAGCACAGATGACAGTGTCCCTTGGAAGTTCTGTGGAAGACAACGTTGGCACTTACCTACCCCTTGGCTCTTTAGGAGTTCATAAGGGAACAGAAAGAAATAAGAGGGAAAAAGAGGGCCAACTAAGAACCCTCTTCCAACTACCTACCTAAAGCAGTGAAATAAGGAATAAGTAGTAGGAGTTCACAGAAAGCCTTACTTAAAGGAATAAATTGAACTATTAAATTTTAGGCATTAAGATATTCAAGAAAAACCACAGCAGCATACTCATCTTAGTAAAAAAAAAGGAGAACTATCTTAAACCTAAAACAACAGAGTCCAGATCTTCAGGTTAAGGATCGGAAGCATTTCCTAATACACTGACATCTCACAGCCCTACAAATGATTAATATATTTCAAAATCCTTTCAATGTGAATATGGTGCTAGAAAAAGAGTGTATTTAGTAGTGGTACTGACGAGGAGAAGTGGCTGGTAAAGGAAAGAAGTGAACATCTAGATGTGACAAAAAGCTAGGACAGAAAGCAAGACAGACACAGCACTCACAGACAGACAATAAGGAGTTTTACTTACCACATTATGCAAGTTTTTCCTGATCTGCCGGATAACACCAGGAAAGGTGGGTCGAAGCAACTCTTGTAGACTAGAAGGCCATGAATTATATCTGGCATCAACCTCCAGATTGTTGATCCACTAGGGAAAAAAAAAACCCCCCACAATATAGTGCATACACTTTAGTTACTATTAGTGAAATTTGCAGAAAAAAAATAAGAAGACTTTAAATTATTTTAAGAAAAATTACACTGGAAAAGACATTTTCAAAAATAGAAAGATCAAATAGAAATATGAGAGACTAAAACATAAGCCAATAAAATATACTTGCAACCTAAAAAAGCAATAAAGGACTAGTGTTAAGAACATGGATAGAAATGTTAACGTATCAATACACAAGGCAAGCAATATATGAGAAGTGGAAATTAGTGAAGAATATGAATAAGAAATTTACAGAAGATATTTAAATGGGCAATTAACACAAAGATGTACATTGGCACTAGTCATCTGAGAAATATAAACTGAAAGCACAATAATATTTCACATTCATTAAACTGAAAAAAATTTTAAAGTCTGTCAAGATCAAAGAGTAGGCAAGGATACAGAACATTGGGAATTCTCATCCAATCTCATCCAGTGGTTGGAACAGTCACCCTAGAGAAGACCTAATAATGTTGAAGAATTTATTACTATTCTACTATTAAATACCCTAGCTCTAGTTCTACCCCAAATAAAGTCTACATGCATGCACAAAGAGAGAGGAACAAAAAGAACCATTATAACAGCAAAAATTACAGACCACTTACTATCCATAAAGAGAGCTATGGATAACGAAATAATATGTACCATTCATATAAAAATGGCAGGGTGGAACAGTATGAGTATATTACCTTCCTCATGTAAACAGAGTATTTCTGGTAGGATACAAAAGTAATTGATAATACCCATTGCTTCTGGGGAGAAAAACTGGACAGTTGGGTGATGAGACTTCAACATAAACTCTTTTGTATGTCTTAAATTTTAAACTTTGAATATGTGAAAGATTTTTTTTAAAACAGTAAAATATAAAACCTCCACTGATAAAACTAGATCTGTATGTATCAACCTACGTAAGTCTTGAAAAAATTGTTGAATAATGAAGAAAATTGATGAAGGATACTGATAATTCATTTTTAAAAATTTTAAAACATACAATAGTGAGTAAATTGATAAAATAAGGGACAGAAGGAATGCACACCAACTTTGGAACAGGAATTACCTGCGGGGAAAAGAAGGTGAAACTGGGAGAGATACAAAGAGGGCTTTGAAACATTATTTTCTTCCAAGTAAATGATACATCTAATACAAAATAGAAGTTAACATTTAGTGAGTATGATGATGAGTTGTTAATTATGTTAATCTCTTTACTTTTTGTAATTAAAAACATTTTTAATAGAAAAGTAAATAACACAGGTATTCACCAAAATAGCAGTTATATCACCAGGCGACAACTCAAATAATGATCATCTAGGTTCCACATTATTTCTTATTCAAAAAAATTTCCCTAAAGTAAATGCAGAATGGAAACAAAATGAAGGACTGGAGTGCCATGGGTGTGTAAGCATATCTCCAACGCTGATCTCATTTTCACCATGGCTGCCCTCGACAGTTCAAGTCCCACCACTCTCTTTTACGGGTGTGAAGACAAAGGCCCAGAGGCATCATAGAGCAGACATAAACCCTTCCCATATAAAATATCAAATTCCATTTAAGGATGCTTATTAGCTAAAAAAATAATATTTCTAAACAAAATCACCGAAAACCTTTATGCAACTGAGAAAATACAAACTAAATCCTCTTTCCTAAGACATGCTCCGCTGAATCACAGGGAGGTAGAAAAGTGGAAAAATCACTGTCTTAACCATATTAAACATAATAACTGAACTGTCTGGAGGATTTAAGAGCCTAATTTATTACATGCACACTGTCCCATATAAGCAGTGTGGTCTTTGTTTGATGCGAATAAAAGAGATGGCACTAATAACTTACCTCTTATAAAAGACAAGTGAGAAAACCCTAACAAAATACCTGGCCAGATGCCCCTGGACACTCTAACAGAGTACCTACCGAAATAGCAGGACTCCTGATGTCTACAGCATAGTCAGCCTCAGAGGGCTGGATGTTCAGTTTCAAAACGTTATGCAGAGAAAGACCTTCTATTCCCAGTCTATGTAGACCCTCCATGACCCGAGCTTCATTTCTCAATACATCAAACAGACTGGAAAAAAGAAAGGTATTTAAAAGAAAAAGATTTTTTTAAAAAAAATCCTTGCCATTACAAAAAAATTTTCAGTTCAAACTCAATTTCCTATCAAACTAGCTGAGAAATCAAAAGAAGGGTGCTCTTCCCTTTGCTTCATCTTGCCAAAGTATGTAGAACAAAGCAGGTAGGACTAACTTCTTGGTTCATGTTTATTTATACTTATTAACACATACATTGTATATAGAAATGATCTCTAATATAGACATGCAATTTGAGGGTGAAATAATACTAAATTTGGATTTTACATTACAGACTTTTCAAAACACTACAGTAGTCTCTTCATGTTACTGCTTACAACTGTACATGAATCTAAAATTATCTCCAAAGAGCTTATGAGGTAAATACCAAAAAAAGAAATACTAGATTACATATGTTTAACATCACACACACATATGACCACAAAAAAAGGTCTGGAAGAAGTCACACCCAACAGAGGTTTGCTGGGGGTTGGGGTGGGGCATGAAGGGATGAGAAGACAGGATAAAGACTTTACTTTTTAAGTTCCTTGATTTCTCTGTATTATTTAAAACTGTTTATAATGAGCAAGTACTCAGTTTATAACACTCTGAAAAACTAAAAAGATATATATTTTTAATAAAAAAATTAAAATATGGGCAGTCTCTTAGAAGTGTCCTTTACTAATTATTCAATAGCTCTGTTTTAAAGTAGTATGTAAACATAAAGCTCAATAATCACACTGGGGAAACTTCTTCTGCTGAAACATTAGCAATAGCTTTTATCTTTACTATTATGAAGTCATAGTGTCAACTGTGTCAATTTTAATTCCAAAGATAAAACTTGAATTCCAACTGACTGACCACCCCTCCAAAGATTCATGAGGACAATTTAGAACAATTTAGTCCTAAATCACATTTTAACAAAACAAAAAAGTATGTATTCAAAAAATACATGTAAGGCAGAACACCTTCTGAAACAACAGAGGCTGTAATTAGAATAACCCTAATTTACACTGTTCCCAGAGTAAAAGAAGCTGCCCTTCTCTGTTTTCCTGGTTAACAGGAAAACTTTAGCTTCTTAAAGGGCATTCTCAAAAGACACTTGGGCCTTCAATAACCAAGTCCTTAAAAATGGACATTATGATTAAAAAAATGGCAAAGTGTCGTCCTACTCATCCCAATCAGAACACAGACCCTACCTAAACGCACTCCCCCTGGGCCTGGTAAGTCATCAGGTTTGGCAACACGCCACATCAAAGAGAACAATCTGAATGCCACAGAGGAACTACACATTATAAAAGCTTTTCGGAGAATGGGAAATATTATCCATACCTGAATATATCCTGCGTATCTAAATCAATATGAAGTCCATTGATGAACAGTGCTGAATCTCCAGGCTGTAATCCTAACGTTCCCTTGAAGTACTAAAATATTTAAAAAAATTATTAAGGAGCAGGAATAGAATGTTTAACTGAAATTTCCACGTTTCTGGCTTTATTATGTATATCGATGCTGGCATCCTCTAATATACCATAGTAAACCCTACAACTAAGTGAAGATTTCCTTTTATGCATTCCCACTCGGATTTACTACACTACCTAGCGAAGCTGCTGGTTTATGTGGCATACACCGTCCTCCCTTCCCTGTCCCTCCCTCCTCTCAACATTAATTAATACTACTGTTTCCTACAATGGGAGGGAGGAGTGTAAATTAGCCAAGTGCTGAGAGTCACTTTTCATAAAAGAGGACCTCTGTTAATTGTCCTTGCATGCGCTGCTGAACAAGGTAGCAACAGTGATCAACAAGCGCTAAGCCTTCTTGATAAAGTCCAGGGATCTAATCAAAAGGGTTTCGAAACCCCACACCTCCCTTCAACTTTTAAACTAAGGCACACCAAGAAACTTTGAATTGCTGTACTAAGAACAGCACCTACATGCAACCTACCTCCCCAAGACCTGGCCTCCATGGGGGAAAGGGGAATTTCTTCAACTGCTGCTCCCTGAGACTGTTGGCCACCCTGGTTCTCACAGGGCTGGGGGAAGAAGGACAGGGACTTCTGAGCTCCTTCCTTTTCCCCAGCAGTAAGTAGACTAAGAGAAATGAACTTTAAGATCTAGTATTGCACGGGAGAAACATGAAACAAAACAAAACAAAACAATGAGGAAGCCATGGCTTGTGTTTCTTTGCCCCGTCATGATTAAATGGCAAGTAAGATTATGGGGATAATTGAGATTTGTATCAATTAGAATTAAAATTTCTAACGTGGAAAAACTCCATGTCCACTAATTCCCAGGCAGTAAGTACAAAATCCTTTGACTATAAGAAAGATGGACTCTGACCTGGTAAACATAGTTCATATTTATTTGTAGATCTGGATGTTGGTAACAAAGCTGGGTTCATGTTCTGAAAATTCATCACACTAAAATTTTGTGCATTTTTTGCACAAAAATGTTTTTTTATATTGTATTTTATACATCAATAAAATATTTTACTCAAAAAAATGAAAAATTCAGGATGCACTGCCCTGACAGGTGTGGCTCAGTGGGTTGGGTGTTATTCCACAAACCAAAAGGTTGCCAGTTCAATTCCCAGTCAGGGCACGTGCCTGAGTTGTGAGCCAGGTCCTCGGCTGGGGGCCTGTGAGAGATGACCAATTGATGTTTCTCACTAACATTGATGTTTTTCCCTCTCTTTCTCCCACACTTCTCCTCTCTCTAAAAAATAAATAAATAAAATCTTTAAAAAAAATTCAGGATGTATCAAGATATAACCTGTATAATGTAATGTTTTATCTTCCTGGGAATGGGGAAGCCCTAATAGTAGGTTGAACACAAGCACTTTTTTCTTCCATTTTGAAACCTTCTTGAAATGTCAGTTGCTGTTTTGTTTTGTTTTTATATGGACTCTCTTAAAGTTATAAATCCACAATGACAAAGAGAACAGAAAAGAAAAAGGGCAACTAATTTTGGAAGCTGAAAAGAGAAATGTGAGTAGCAGCATCCTAGTAATCCTGAGAAATCTGAATGCTAGGCTGACAGTAGGAAAAGCCAACAGAAACACCAGGAATTGACAGCACAAAAACTGCATGTGTGAGGGGTAATTATTAGGCTAAAGTATGAGTTGTGACAGAAACCCTTTTTAAGATGACAGCACTTAGATTCCCCTGATTTCACATAGCAGGTGACTGCTGTCATGAATCCCTCTACTCCAAAAAAATGGAGGCTCATCCTGGAAAGAGCAAAAGAGAGAATCTGGGAACTATGAGAAATGAAACACAACTGAGGGTGGGAATCCTACACTGAAAATAGGGTACTGAATGCATATACTGAGTGCTCTTCCACACAGGACCTCTACCACTCTGGCAACAAACTTTCTCCTCCTCCAGGAAGAAGACTAGAAGATCATTTTCTGGAGACTAAACAGCTCAAAGGGAAAGGTTTAAAGATACTGCCACTGGGGTCCTGGCCGGGCAGCTCAGTTGGTTGGGGCGTCATCCCATACACCAAAAGGTTGCAGGTTTGATCCCTGGTCAGGGCACATACCTAAGTTGCAGGTTCAAATCTCAGGGTGCATGTGGGAGGCAACTATTGATGTTTCCCTCTTTTTCTCTCTCCCCGCCTTCTTCTATCTCTAAAATCTATAAACATATTCTTGGATGGTTTTAAAAAAAAAAAGATACTGTCACCGGCATTCCCTAAGAATCGGCCATTCCGGGATAGCCTAAAGTCAAAAAGCCTCATCCTTAGGGTTTCCACTCAGTTTTTGACTGCCTCATTCTTCAATATGAGCAGCTAGTCACCAATCACCAACATCCTGAAAAGCCTCTAACATTAAAGGTAAGAGACCAAAACAAAAAGAAATGATACTTAAGAGGAAACAGACTATGCAAAGAGAAGAAAATATTCACATGCACCATCGCTATCTTCAGAAGGATATGAGAACACCATAAAAAAAAAAAAAGAATACAAAAACAACAATAACCCTTGGAAATTAAAAATGTGATAACTACAGGAAAAGCCTCAAACAATAAGTTGAAAATCCTTCCAAGAATATTTAAAAGTAAATGACAAAAGAATTGGAAAATAGAAAAAATAATTTCCCCAAAAGAAAGAAAATGATTTTCCAGGCACTCTCCCACCTGGGAACACACCCACACCTCTCTTCCCTCTCAGGCATGTATCTCGTAAACTCAAAGGGTCCCCATGAGACTTACAATCAGAGGAGTAATGGGCAGGTGGAGCTCCTCCCAGGCTAATCCCTTGAACCTGTCTCTAAGGCCCCCTATTTTCCAAATATCCAGCAAGCCAAAGAAGACTCGCCTAGGCTCATTTCTTTCCTATAACATTTCCAGAGAGTTAAAGTAGCCTCGCCTAGGCTTTCTCCTATTGCCTCTTCTAACCTAAGCCCTTCCCTATTTCACTGTCCCCAGCTTTAATAACATGTTCTCAAAATTAAAAAAAAGATTTTGTAGATTTAAAGGGCCTACCAACCACTTAACAGTACAGAGACTTTTTAAAATGACATATAATTGTGAAATTTCAGATTACTAAGGTAAAAGAAAAGATCCTAAGGGATTCTAGAAATAAAAACCAGATCTCATACGAAGGCTTCACTTCTCAATAGCCACAATGGAAATCGAAAGTATAAGTAGCGATACCTTCAAACTTCCAAATTACTTCCAATCTAAATTCTATACCCAGTCAAACTATTAACTAAAAAAATGGGAAATTGATTTCTCAGGTCTGAAATTTACCTTGCATGCAACTTTTCTCATGAAGAATGATGGTTTGGGGTCGAGACCCCAGATGGCAGAGGAGGAAGTGGAAGCAACACTAACCTTCTCCCAGGATCAATCTGGAATTACAACTAAATTTGTAAAGAAATCATCCAAAAGTACCAACTGAACACCAGCTGGAGAGAAGCCTTGTAACCAGGACAAGTAGGAAAAAAACACTTCACCACAATGAGAATAGAAGGGGGTGCAGAAGAGGTGTGAGAGGACTGGCTGGGCTCCCGTGGATGGCAGGTGAAATGACAGAGGGTTATTTCAGTGGCTGGGAGTTTCCCCTGAGAGGTGTGCGGTCTAAACCCTAAGCTGGGCACCCCAGCCTAAAACACCAGAGCAGGAAAAAGAACCCAAATAACATATGGTTGTGAAAAGCAGCAGGGTTTTTGTCTTCCAGAAAGAGAGGACTGGAGAAGCAGAAAACCTCTTAAAGGGGCAATCCACAAAATTTCATTTGCAGCCACTTATCCTGGGCTCTAGCAGAGAGAGGGCAGAGTGGACTAGAGATGTGAGAAGAGAGTCTGGAGTTGGTGGTTCAGGGGAGCAAACTAAAGGAGCGGCCGCCAGGATCGCTGCACTGAGTCATGCCCCATACTGCAGAACATTCCTCTCCAAGTGACATGAGCCTGAAGAGAAACAAAAGCCCCGTGCACAAAAATTACTCTGCCCCAACCTGTGGAACTTAAGCTAGGTTGCTGAGTACAGCTTGAGGATATATCACTGAATAAGTTTAACAACTAAGGTGGAATTCTGGGAGCTCTGAGGCTTTAGCTGACTATCCCCTGGGTGTTTGTAAAAGCCAGCATTGGTGTACAGCCTGGTTCTTTCTGCACATAAACAGGCCCAGCAGAGGCAGCCACAGTCTTTGGATCACTGATAGTCAAAACAGGTTTCCTAGGGCCAGTAACAAGCAACATCTGACAAAGGCCTACACCACAGTCTTTGCAGATCTACCTAATAAATAAAAACAAATACAAAGAAGTAGCCAAAATGGGGAGACAAATAAACAGACCCCGAATGAAAGAACAAGAAAATTCTCCAAAACAACTGGATGAATGGAAGCAAGCAATTTATCAGATACAGAGTTTAGAGTAATGATTATAAGGACACTCCAATAGCATTAAAAAAAGACATAAAAAGCATTAAAAAGGACCAGTCAGAAGTAAAGAATATAGTATCTGAAATAAATAATACACTGGAAGGAAGAAACAGTAGGTTAGATGAAGCAGGGGATCAATTCAGTGATTTGGGAGACAAGGTAGAAAAAAACACCCAGGCAGAGCAGCAAAAAAAAGAAAAAGAATTTTAAAAAATGAGGAGAGCTTAAGAAACACTTTGAACAACATGAAGTTTAACAACATCTGCATCATGAGAATACCAGGAGAAGAGAGTGAGCAAGGAATCAAAAACCTATTGAAGAAATAATGACCAAAAACTTCCTTAATCTGGTGAGGAAAAAGACACATTTTCCATGAAGTGCAGAGAGTCCCAAACTAGTTGGATCCAAAGAGGTCTACACCAAGACACATCATAATTAAAAATGGCAAGATTTAAAGACAAGGAGAGAAGCCTAAAAGCTGCAGAGAAAAGCAAGTAGTTACATACAAGGAAGCACCAATTGGACTGTCATCTGATTTCTCAAAAGAAACATGTCAGACCAGAAATAAGTGACATGAAATATTCAAGGTGATAAAAAGCAAGGATCTATAACCAAGGCTACTTTACCTAGCAAGGCCATCATTAAAAATCAAAGAAGAAATAAGGAGCTTACCAGACAAGAAAAAGCTAAAGAAGTTTGTTAACACCAAACCAGTACTGCAACAAATGTTAAAGGACTTGCTTTAAGAAGAAAAAGGGAAAGAAAAAAAAAAGAAAAAAGAGGAAAATAGACTAACAGTAAAATGGCACTAAATATACATGTATAATAATCACCTTAAATATAAATGGCTTAAATTCTCCAGCCAAAAGACACTGGGTAGCTGATGGATAAGAAAATATGACCCATATATATGCTGCCCACCACAGACGGAAAGATACAAACAGATTAAAGTAATTGGATGGAAAAAGGTATTTCATACAAATGGAAAGGGAAAAAAAGCTGGGGTAACAGTACTTACATACAACAAAATAAACTTTAAAACCAAGGCTATAATAGGAGACAAAGAAGGACACTACATATTGATAAAGGTAACAATCCAAAAAAATGATATAACCCTGGTAAACATTTATGTACCCAACATAGCAGCACCTAAACATATAAAGCAAGTCTTTATGGACACAAGGTCAGAGACTGACAGAAATACAGTCATAGCTGGGGACTTTAACACCCCATTGACTTAAAAGGATACATCTTCCTGACAGAAAATCAACCAGGAGACAGCGGTCTTAAACAACACACTAGATCAAATATATTTCATTGATATCTTCAGAGCATTTCACCCCAAAGCAACAGAAGATACATATTTTTCAAGTACACTTAGAACGTTTTCTAGGAGAGACAACATACTAGGACACAGAACAAGTCTCAATAAATTTTAGAAGACTGAAATCATATCAAGCATCTTCTCTGACCACAATGCTACAAACCTAGAAATCAATCACAAAAAGAACACTGAAAAACACACAAAGACATGTAAGCTAAATAACATGTTATTAAACAATGAATGGGCCAACAAGGAGATCAAGGAAGAAATAAAAAGAAACCCTGAAACAAATGAAAATGAGGACACAACAATCCAAAATCTTTGGACATAGGGAGAGCAATCATAAGAGGGACAGGCCTGTCTCAAAAAACAAGAAAAAGCTCAAATAAATAATCTAACTTCACACTTAAAGGAACTTGAAAAAGAACAACAAATAAAACTCATAGTGAGCAGAAGGAAAGAAATAATAAAGATCAGTCTAAAAAAAAAAAGCAAAACATGACAAAAGACCAATGAATCTCAGAGCTGGTTATCTGAAAAGATAAACAAGACTGACAAACTTTTAACTAGAGTCATCAAGAAAAAAAGAGAAAGGACCCAAATACATAAAATCAGAAATGAAAGAGGAGAAACAACAACTGACATCAAAGAAATACAAAACACTGTAAAAAATTATTATGAACAACTATATGCCAACCAACTGGACAAACTGGACTAAATGGATAATTGTCCAAAACTAAATCAGGACAAATCAGAGACTCTGAATGGACAGATTACACCTAGTGAAACTGAAGCAGTAATCAAAAAACTCTCAAGAAACAAAGCCTGGGGGACCTGATGGCTTCACAGCCAAATTTTACTGAACATTCTAAGGAGAACTAACGCCTATTCTCAAACTCTTCCCAAAAATTCAAGAGCGGGGAAGGTCCCAAAGTCATTTTACGAGGCCAGCATTATCCTAATTCCAAAACCAAATAAAGACACTACAAGAAAGAAGAAAATTATAGGCCAATATCACTGATGATCACAGATGCTAAAATCCTCAACAAAATATTAGCAAACCAAATACAGCAATGCATCAAAAAGATCATACACCATGATCAAATAGGATTTATTCTGGGAATGTGAGGTTGGTACAACATTCACAAATCAATAAATTTGATTCACCACATAAACAAAAGGAAAGCTAAAAACCACATGATCATATCAATAGATGCAGAAAAAGCATTTGATAAAGTCCAGCATACATTTATGATAAAAACTCTCACCAAAGTGGGAATAAAGGAAGCACACCTAAACATAATTAGGCCATATATGACAAACCCACTGCCAGCATCATATTCAGTGGGCAAAAACTACAAGAGTACCCCTTAAGACTGGATACAAGACAGAGATGTCTGCTTTCACTTCTCTTACTCAACATAGTACTGGAAGTCCTAGCTGCAACAATCAGACAAGAACAAGAGATAAAAGGCATCATAATTGGAAAAGAAGTAGTAAAACTGTCTCTATTTTCAGATGACATGATACACAGAGAATGTCAAAGATTCCACCAAAAAACTACTAGAACTGATAAATGAGTTCAGCCAAGTAGCAGGACACAAAATTAATATCCAGAAATCAGTTGCATTTTTATATGCCAATAATGAACTGAAAGGGAAATTAAGAAAACACTCCCATTCACAACTGCTTCAAAAAGAAATAAAATACCTAGGAATAAATCTAACCAAAGATGTAAAAGATCTGTACTCAGAAAATTATAAGACACTGAAGAAAGAAATTGAAGTAGATACAAATAAGTGGTAGCACATGCTGTGTTCACGGATAGGAAGAACTAACATCCTTAAAATGTCTATACTACCCAAAGCAATCTAATGATTCAACACAATTCCTATTAAGACGTCAATGATGTAATTCACAAAACTAGAACAAATATTCCAAAAATTTATATGGAACCAAAAAAGACCCCGAATAGTAACAGCGATCTTGAGAAAGAACAAAGTTGGAAGAATCTTGCTACCTAATAACAGCATGGTACTGGCATAAAAACAGACACATAAACAAATGGAACAGAATAGAGACCCCAGAAATTAACCCACACCTTTACAGTCAATTAATATTTGACAGAGAAAGCAAGCACATACAATGGGTTAAAGATAATTGATTCAATAAATGGTGTTCGGAAAACTAGACTGGTGTGTGCAGAAAAATGAAACTAGACTACTACATTCTTTTACACATAAGAATAAATTCAAAATGGATAAAGACTTAAATATTAGAACCAAGACCATAAAATCCCTAGAAGAAAACATAGGCAGCAAAATCTCAGACATAGCTTGTAGCAATATTTTATCAGATATATCTTCCCAGGCAAGAGAAACAAAAAAAAAAAATAATCAAATGGGACTACATCAAACTAAAATGTTTTTGCACGACAAAGGAAGTCATCAACAATACAAAAGGACAACCCACTGAATGGGACAACATTCACCAATACATCTAACAAGAGGTTAATATCCAAAATTTATAAAGAACTTACAAAATCTCAACACCAAAAAACGAACAACCCAAATAAAAATGGGTAAAAGACCTGAATAGACACTTCCCCAAACAGGACATACAGATGGCTAATAGACATATGAAAAGATGCTCAACGTCACTAATGATCACAGAAATACAAATTAAACCCACAATTAGATATCGTCTCACACCTATCATAATGGTTATCATCAATAAATCAACAAACAAGTGTTGGTGAGGATATGGAAAAAGGGGAACCCTTTTGCGCTGTTCGTGGGAATAGACTGGTGCAGCCACTGTGGAAAGCAGTATGGAGATACCTCAAAAAATTAAAAATTAATCTGCCTTTTGACCAGCCCTCCCACTTCTGGGAGTATGTCTTAAGGAACCCAAAATACTAATTCAAAAGAACGTAAGTACCCCATGTTCACTGCAGTGTTTACAATTGCCAAGATATGGAAGCAGCCCAAGTGTCCATCAGTACGAGTGTATAAAACAACTATGGGACATTTACACAATGGAATACTACTCAGCCATAAAAAAGAAGAAAATTTGACCCTTTGTGACACTATGGATGGACCTGGAGAAGATTATGAGAAGTGAAATAAGCCAGTCAGAGAAAGACAAACACCATCTAATTTCCCTCATATGTGCAATTTAATGAACAAACTGAAGTAACATGGAAAATAGAGACAGGCTTGTAGACAGAGAACAGGATGACAGCTAAGGGGTAGGGAAGTTACGGCATAGAGGGATTGAACAAAAAGAAAAAAGGACTCATGGACATGGATAATGGTTTGGTGACTGTAGGGGGCAGGGAATATAAGGGGACTAAATTGTAATGGAAAAGGAGACAATAATTTTTTTTTTTTTAAGAATGATTTGTTGCACCAAAATAAGTAAAGAAACCAAAAAAGAAGATTTGGAATTCAAGGAATAGGATATCCAACAAAGGAGGTTAGAGGGCGGTCCCTGGGATACTTGCTATGCACAAGACATAAACAACCAGTCCATAACGAAGCAGATCAAAAACTGATTAAAATCATGACATAAAAATACAGGGAAAGTGAAGAGATTAGGGGAGTGCCAATATGGAGTTGTTTTAGACATGTGTGGGAGGGGGCAGTGAAAATTAAACCTCATCTTTATAACAGGAAGTCAATAAATAACGTCTGAAGCTCAAAAATAAAGTATCAATTTAAGCTTGTCACAAGTCTGAAGAATCAGCTAAGAGTTGGAAGCAGATGTTTCTGAGAAAAGGGACACAACATGGGGACATCAGGGAGAGCTACTTTTGTTAATAAACAGGTGGCACCATTTGGTGCTTTAAATTATATTCATATTCTACTTTGATTAAAAATACAAAAAAGATTACAGAAATGAATCAAAATACCACCATCTTTGATCAAACAAGATTAAAACTATTAATGTCACTGATTTAACTCAAGATTTACTCCTCTTTAAAGATATAATACAAAATAGAAAGGCCACTATTTTTCATTGATTATTACCTTCTGATTTTCTTCCACTTCGGTTCTAAGTTCTGAACTCACAGCTGTTTTTGTTATGGCTCTAAAGAAATACAAATATTATCAGTGTTTGGGATAATATTTGACATAAACATCTTCAATTTCCTTATATTTAAGTATGAAATAATAAATTGCTTAATAAATTACAAAAACCCAATGAAAAAAACTTTAAACCTTTACAATTAATAAATATATTTCTCCTCTCAGATATGTATTTTTTTCATTATTACAAGATACAATACCAAGGAAAAGTAGCAGTAATGGCAGCATTTTAGTGCAAGTGCAGTTATTTCCAAGATCTTAGTTAAGTATGTGTAACTCTATTCCTGTCTGTGATCTCTACAAATCATGGGCTAAACGATAATGTTAAATTAAGCACTTTTAATTTTTAAATTTAATGTTAAATTTAAGCACTTGTGGTGAAGATGGAATAAAGGAGAATATACTACATGATTTATAAGTCCTGTGTGAGAAGTATTTTCAAGCCTAATCAAACAAATTCTAAAAATCTGGCTTTTAAAACAATATTGCCTTGCATTTATGAGATGTAGAGGACAATTACATTACTGAAACCAATACTGGAAAAGCTGTATTCAAAATCTTACTCTGTCATTATGAATAAGTCAACCTCTATAAACCATTTTCTTCATCAAGAATAAGATGATATATATGAAATTCTTCATAAAGAAAAACACTATCATCCATGTGAGACCCTTTATCGGTTATGTCTGGTATGTTAGATTTTCTTAACTCATCGAATACAGAAAGGCGGTTATCGCTGTTTCCATTTCACTGCTTAGGAAAGTGTTTATTTACAAAATTCATACAACTAGGAAGTGCGGTGCCAGGTATACAACCAACATGGGTCTCTTCAACCACACAATGCAGAATCTTACCACCTTCTCAGAAAGAGGGTACCAATAGCAGTACGCTGTCAGTAATAAAATAACTTTCCTTTTCTAAGCACTTATATATTTTAATTGTTTAATTCTGGATACGAATACGAAGATAATTAGGAATATGTTCAGGAGATGAATGCCTCAAAACCTTATTATTCTATATTACCTGGCTTTGGTAGGAAAATTTTGACTAAGATCCTTCATAACAACCAAAGCTAATTCAATAGGAGCAGCCAATATTCGGGCAGCAGTCTGGAAACTTAGATCTGCAACAATGACAAATACAACAAAGTATATTAATATAACGCAATAAGTAATAGGAACAAAACACATTTATCTCCCACTATTTTCTTGGTAACTAAGAATGCCTTAGAATGCAACGATTCCAAATATTGCCCATCGTTTAACTTCAGCTTTTACTGACTTCCTTGGTCCCTATGGTGTTTATTATAAACCATTTCCTCCTGATCTACCTGCATGAAACAATAGGGCATATACAAAAAATATTTAGCACACAATAAATCCATCTCAAATCCTTTTCCTTCAGAGTTTACAACAAACCTCAAACAGAAGACTTTCGTAAATTATGTTGGAGAAAAATACTTGATAAATAGTTCTTTGTACAAGAAACACTAACATATATTCTCCCATACTGACAGGACTCTGACATTCGACAGATACATTGTTTAGTAAATGTATACAAAAAGACACACGAAGACCAAGACAAATGTGTTTCTATACTACAAGTTTATGCATCTGGTCATACAAAAAAGGATCTGGCACTCATTTACATGAATTACTTCAAAGGGTTAACTGTCTATAAAAGGAATTTTCTTTTATTTTGGTTAAATTTTTTTGTTTATACTAAACAAATGTCCCATTATTTCCCCCTCAGCCCCCCTCCATCCAGCCCACGACCCACATACCTATTCAATCCCCACACCATTGTCCTTGTCCATGAGTCCTTCATGAATGTTTGTTGATCAATCTCTTCACCTTCCTTCAATCAGTCCCCACCTCCCCCTTCCCCTCTTACATCTGTCAGTCTGTTCCATGATTCCATGCCTTGGTTCCATTTTGCTCTTTAGCTTATTCTCTTTTATTAATTTTTTAAAGTATATTTCATTCATTATGATATTACAGTTGTTGAATTCTTTTCTCCCCTTCCTCCCCCTTCCACCCTGCACCCCACCCCCACCAGCATTACCCCCAACTTCAGTTCATGTCCATGGGCCGTATATGTAAGTTCTTCAGCTTCTCCCTTTCCTATACTATTCTTAACCTCCCCCTGTTTATTTTGTACCTACCACTTACGCTTATTCCCTGTACCTTCTCCCCCATTCTTCCCCTTCCCCCTCCCTGCTGATAACCCTCCATGTGATCTCCATTTCTGTGATTCTGTTCCTATTCTAGTTGTTTGCTTAGTTTGTTTTTGTTTTTCAGTTCAGTTGTTGCTAGTTGTGAGTTTGCTGTCATCTTACTGTTCATAGTTTTGATCATCTTCTTGCCCTTAGATAAGTCCCTTGAACATTTTATATAATAAGGTCTTGGTGATGATGAACTCCTTAAACTTGTCCTTATCTGGGAAGCACTTTACTTGCCCTTCCATTCTACATGATAGCTTTGCCAGATAGAGTAACCTTGGATGTATGCCCTTGCTGATCATGACTTTGAATACTTCTTTCCAGCCCCTTCTTGCCTGTAAGGTTTCTTTTGAGAAATCAGCTCCAAGTCTTATGGGAACTCCTTTGTAGGTAACTCTCTCCTTTTCTTTTGCTGCTTTTAAGATTCTCTCATCTTTAATCTTGGGTAATGTAATTATGATGTGTCTTGGTGTGTGTTTCCTTGGGTCCAACTTCTTTGGGACTCTCTGAGCTTCCTGGACTCCCTGGAAGTCTATTTCCTTTGTCAGACTGGGGAAGTTCTCCTTCATTATTTGCTGAAGTAAGTTTTCAATTTCTTGCTCTTCCTCTTCTCCTCTGGTAGCCCTACGATTCAGATGTTGGAACGTTTAAAGTTGTCCCAGACATTCCCAAAGCTCTGTCAATTTTTTGAATTCTTGTTTCTTCATTCTGTTATGGTTGAATGTTTATTTTTTCTTTCTGCTCCAAATCACTGAGTCCCGGTCTCCTTCCCCTCACTGTTGGTTCCCTGTATGTTTTGCTTTATTTTGCTTTGCATAGCACTTTTTCCTCTATTTTTCATCCAGACTCAATCATTTCTGTGAGCATCCCAATTACCAAGTGCTTTGAACTCTGCACTTGATAGCTTGGCTATCTCTTCACTGCTTAGTTGTATTTTTTCTGGAGTTTTGTTCTGTCCTTTCATTTGGGCCATATTTCTTTGTCTTGGTACTCCTTTCATGTTGTAAGGAGCGGAGGCTTAGGTATTCCATGGGGTGGGGAAACCCACTTTGCTGCACTGTGGCACTGTATGTGGGGGAGGGGTCAGAGAGGGAACTATACTGCTTGCTTAGCTCTTGCCCCATTTTCAGTCACTTTCCCACTACCCACAAGCAGATTGGGCCCTTCTGGTGCTGATTCCAGGTGGGTGGATTTGTGTACATTCTGGGACCCTGTGGGTTTGTCCAATGAACTCTTCTGTGAGACTGGGAGTTTCTCCCACCGCCGCAACCCCCAGAGGTTCTCACAGCCAGAGGTACTGAGGTATTCTTTTCCCATACTGGAACCCTGGGTTGCGAGGTCTATCTTGTTGCCCAGTTGTTACTCCTGGCTTATCCACATGCAAATGTGGGACTGCCTGGTCTGTAAGCTGCTGCCTGACTTGGCCAGTCTTCCAGCCATCACATTGCCCAACCTCTCCTCCCCAGCTGCCTGTCTCTGCCCCTCCTTCCAGTCTGGATGAATGATTCTTCAATTCCTTGGTTGATGGACTTCCATAGTTTGATTTTCTGGCAGTTCTGGTTGCCTTTTGTTTTCAAGTTTGTTGTTGTCCCTCTTTTGGTTGTACAGGGAGGCAAAGAGTATCTACCTATGCCTTCATCTTGGCCAGAAGTCATTACCAGTTCCTTTAATCCACTCCTCTACTAATGGGCACTTGGGTTGTTTCCAGCACCTGGCTATTGTAAACAGTACTGCTATGAACACAGCAGTGCATAATTCTTTTGAATTGGTGACTCAGGATTCTTAGGGTATAATCCCAGAAGTGGGATTGCTGGGTCAAAAGGCAGTCCCGTATTTAATTTTCTGAGGAAACTTCATACTGTTTTCCACAGTGGCTGTACCAGTGTGCATGCCCACCAATAGTGGACTAGGGTTCCCTTTTTTCTACCTCCTCACCAGCATTTGTTGTTTATTGATTCATTAATGATAGCCATTTTTGCAGGTGTGAGGTGATATCTCATTGGGGTTTTGATTTGCATCTCTCAGGTTGCTAGTGATGTTGAGCATCTTTTTATGCATCTATGGGCCATCTCTATGTAGTCCTTGAAGAAGTGTCTACTCAGGTCCTTTGCCCTTTTTTTTTTTTTTTAAGATTTTATTTATTTCTAGAGAGAGGGGAAGGGAAGGAGAAAGAGAGCAAGAGAAACATCAGAGTGTGGTTTCCTCTCGTGTGTCCCCATCTGGGGACCTGGCCCGCAACCCAGGCTTGTGTCCTGACTGGGAATCGAACCAACGACCCTTTGGTTCGCAGGCCAACACTCAAGCCACAAAGCCACACCAACCAGGGCCCATATTTTAATTGGATTATTTGTCTTCCTGGTGTTGAGTTATAGGAGTTCTTTAAACATTCTGGAGATTAAACCTTTGTCCAATGTATCATTGGCAAATCTGTTCTCTCATACTGTTGGTTCCCTTTTCATTTTAATAATAGTTTATTTAGCCATGCAAAAGTTTTTAAATTTGATGTAGAACCATTTGTTTATTTATTCTTTAAATCCCCTTGCCCTAGGGGATATATTGGCTAAAATATTGCTATGTGAGACACCTGAAATTATACTGCCTATGTTTTCCACTAGGATTTTTATGGTATCCCAATTTATATTTAAGTATTTCATCCACTTTGAGTTTATTCTGGTATATGGTGTAAGTTGGTGTCTAGTTTCGTTTTTTTGCATGTATCAGTCCAGCTCTCCCAACATCATGTATTGAAGAGACTGTCTTTATTCTGTTGTATGCTCATGTACCCTTTGTCAAATATTATTTGACCATAAAGACATGGGTTTGTTTCTGAGCTCTCTATTCTGTTACACTGATCTATATGTCTATTTTTATGCCAGTACCAGACTGCTTTGATTAAAATGGTCTTGTAGTATAGTTTAATATCAGGAGTTGTGATCCCTCCAACTTTGTTCTTCTTTCTCACTATTCCTGAGGCTATATAGGGTCTTTTTGGTTCCATATAAATTTTTGGAATATTTATTTTACATCTGTGAAATATGCGACTGGTATTTTATTAGGAATTGCATTGAATCTATAGTTTGCTTTGGGTAGTATGCACATTCTAATGATGTTAATTGTTCCAATCCATGAATGGTCTGTGCTTCCATTTATTAGTATCTCCTCAATTTCTTTCTTCAGTCTTCTATAGCTTTTGGAGTACAGGTCTTTTAATGCCTTGGTTAAATTTATTCCTAGGTGCTTCCTTGTTGTTCTTGCTATAGTAGATTTCTTTCTTTCTCTTTCTGATAGTTCATTGTTGGTGTAGAAAAATGCCATTGATTTCTGAATATTGACTTTGTATCCCACTACTTTGCCAAATTCACTTATTAGTTCGAGTAGTTTTTCGGTGGAGGTTACAGGGTTTTCTATGTACACTATAATGTTGTCTGCAAATAATGACAGTTTTACTTCCTCCTTTCCAATTTGGATGCTTTTTATTTCTTCTTTCTGATTCTTGTAGCCAGGACTTCCAGTACTATGTTGAATAAGAATGGTGAAAGCAGACACCCTCGTCTTGTTTCTCGTCTTAAGGGGAATGCTTTAGATTTTGCCCATGACTATGTTCTTGGCAGTGGGTTTTTCTTATATGGCTTTTATTATGTTGAGATGGTCTCCCTCTATTCCCACTCTGCTGAGAGTTTTTATCATAAATGGGTGCTGGATTTTATCAAATGCTTTCATCTAAAGATATGATCACATGATTTTTGTCTTTCATTTGTTTATGTAATGTATCACATTTACTAATTTGCAAATATTATACCATCTTTACATCCCTGGGATAAATCACACTTGATAATGGCGTATGATCTTTTTAAGGTATTTCTGGGTCCAGTTTGCTTGTATTTTGTTGAGGATTTTACCATCCATGTTCATCAGATAGTTTTGGGATTAGGATAATACTGGCCTCATAAAAAGAATTTGGGAGTCTTACCTCTTCTTGAATTTTTTAGAATATTTTGAGGAGTTAGTTGAGTGTTTGGTAAATTTCACCCATAAAGACATCCGGTCCAAAGCTTTTGAGTGCTGGGAGTTTTTTGGTTACTGCTTCACTAGTTTGTGTGTTTGTGGTCTGGACACTGTGGTCTGGAAATAACAACTAGATTTCACTAGTTGTTATTAGTCTATTCAGATTTTTTGCTTCTTCCTGATTGTTTGGGAGATTGAATGTTTCTAGAAATTTATCCATTTCACCTAAGTGGTCCAATTTCTTGTCATATAGTTGTTCTTCATAATTCCTTTGTATTTCTATAGTATCAGTTGTTACTTCTCCTCTTTCACTTCTGATTTTATTTATTTGGGTCCTCTCTGGTTTTGTTTTTTTTTTTTTTTGATGAGTCTGGTTAGGGTTTATCAATTTTGTTTATCTTTTCAAGAGCCAGCTCCTGGGTTCACTGATCCTTTGAATTGTTTTTTTAGTTTCTATGTCATTTAACTCTGCTCTGATCTTGATAATTTCCTTCCTTCTACTAACTCTGGGCTTTGTTGGTAGTTTTTCTTCTACTTCTCTTAGATGTAGGTTTCATCTCAACTGGGATTCTCTGTGTCTCCCAAACCTGTGTGACTCTCTCCCTCTCCAAATTATGGGTAATTCCTGTTATTATTTCTTTAAACAGGTTTTCTATCCCTTATTCCCTTTCTTCACCTTCTGGGATCCCTATGATGCAATATTGTTATGTTTTATGTTGTCCCAATGCTCCCTTAAACTATCCTCATTCTTCCTACATCTTTTTTCATTTTGGTGCTCTGAGTGATTTTTTTCTACCTTATCTTCCAACTCGCTAATTCGATACTCTGCTTTGTCTAGCCTGTTTTTAATTCCTTCTAGTGTATTCTTCATTTCAGATATTGCATTCTTCATTTCCAACTGGCTCTTATGCAAGGTTTTTATGTTTTTTTTTATGCTAATTTAGTTCCCACTATGTTCCATGTAGTTCTAAGTTCCTTGAGAATCCTTATAACCATTACTTTGAACTGTATGTCTCATAAATTGCTTGCCTCGATTTCACTTAGCTCTTTTTGAAAATTCTTCCTTTCCTTTTGTTAGGATGTTTTATTTTTTTTGTCTCCCCATTTTAGTTGTCAGTTTGTGTTTATTTCTATGTATTAGATTGATCTGCTTTGACTCTCTGTCTTCTGGAGTGGCCTTATGTGTTAGGAGTCCTAGTGTTTGGACCCAGTGGTACAGGTTCCTTGATTTCCTGATCTGAATGCTCAAGCAATGTCCTTTGTGTGGGTTATGTGGACTCTCATGTTGAATCTGGGTCCTGATCGTTATTGGTCCATTCATTGGTTGGGAACTCCCTTCCAGCTGGCTAAGAGGCTCAAGGCCTACAATATCTTGTACGCTGTTATATAGGTGCTGGCAGAACAAAGCAAAACAGCACAAACAACCCCATCCCCCAATCAATGACCAGAGAGCAAAGAAAAAACATGGAAAGAGAAGTACAATAGTACATAAATGGAAAAAGGAAAAGGAGTATGAGAAGACCAAAGGAAAGAAAAGTAATTATGAGAGGAGAAAGGAGGAGAGAACTAATACTAGTAATGAATTGAAAGAGGAAAACAAGGAAAAGGAACACAGAGAAAGTAACATAAATAATAAAAAGAGAGAGGAAGGGAACAACGGAGTAATCAAAGCTAAGAGTAAAATAGGAGATATGAAAGAAAAAATAGAGCAGCAATAATAAAAGAAAGAGAAAAATAAATAAAATAATAAGAAGCCTATGAAAAGGAAAAAAATAGCGAAAAAAAGAACAAAGTGGATTGGTCTCAGCAGAGTTTGGTGCTTGTCTGCTGGTTTCGCCCTTTGGATGCCAATCTGATCTCAGTCTGGTGTGAGCCAATGTTAGGTACTCTCAACAAATGGCCCTCAGCTGCCTTTTAAAAGCTATAAGACATTCACATTTTGTGGCTGATTTTTCAGGGCTTGGCTGTTCCCAGGGTGGGTGTCAAGCTGCTCAATAAAGTTGGCTTTTATCAGCACTGGGTCCAGGGCTATGTCAGTAAATGTCCCAAGTCACCTCAGGATCCACTTCAGCCTTGAGAGGGCTTCTAGGTGTCAGCTGGATCCACAGTCAGAGTACACAGCGGCAGCAACTGATCAATGTTACTCATACTGACGTTTTTCTCTCACACTGATAATTCTCTCTCTCCCTCCCTCTCTCTCTCTGTCTCACAAACACACAAATCAATAGAATATATCCTGTATGCATCATCTTCTTTCAAGTCTCATACCATCCTGATGGGATTGGGAAAGGAAGGCCAGAGTCCAGCTGCAAAACTATAACATGCGATGATGGTGCCATGCCTGCACTGCTCCTTCAGGTAAGTTTCAGCTCAGGCTCCTGCTGCTGCACTCCCAGGGCGGCCTCTGCAGCCAGTGCCACCCAGGCCTCTCCTCAGCACTCCAGGCTCCAGTCGTTTCACAGCCTCCTCAGTCAGACTCTGTCCAGCACATGGCTCCAGCAGTGCCCAAGGTTGGAGAGAAAACAGCCCCCTTCCCAGCAAATACCACAATGTCCAGACCCTGGCTCCCAGCAGTGGGGCACATGGTCCAGCTTGGCACAAAGGGCACAGTGGCAAGGTTGATCACCAAGGTGCTGCTGCTCCTTTGGCTTCTTCCTGAGGATTTTGTAAATTTCACAAAATGGCGCACACTCCAAACCTGTTGCACCCAGAACCACCGCCTGGCAGCAGTGATGACAGCTCCTCCAGGAGAGCCCAGAGCACCTTCCCTGAGTTCCCACACAGATAGACAGACACCTGCACACTCACACACATGCACACACACTCACCAGCACACACACTCAAATGTTTTTTCAAGTTGATTGCTCTGTAGTTTAGCTGCAAGACCGGTCCAGGGCTAGGAGTGAGTGGACAGAGTTTACAGCTACTCTGCAGCCATCTCGGATCCCCAGGACTTTCTTTTCCGATTAATCATAATTAGTCACTCTATCTTTAAAATCTGTGGTAACCTTAGACTCATGTGAACCAATACAATTACACTGAAATTCTACCTTTTTATAATACCACAACATTTAGTTAAAATATAGGCCAGTGAATACTCTATATCTTAATTTTTATTTTTATTACCTTGCAGTTGCCAAACTTTTAAAGGTGCCATTTCATTGGTGCTTTCCACAAGATGCTTTCTAAGTTCTTTCAACTGTCCCTTCAGGTCAGGATGCAGATCTCTGAAAGAAACATAAAATCAGTCCTTTTCAGATGTCTTTTCTTTCTCAAAGCCACTGAGAAGTTGGCTCCAATTTGATCTTCATGATTTTCCTGTCTTAGCATTAGGAAAATTCCTACAGTATAGGAAAAAAATTAAAGTATAATTATTTTTCTTAAAAAGTAAGTTGACATAGAAAAGTATAAGTTAATTTCAAAACCCCAGGATTTACAAATGAAATCATGAATCAGTACAACAGTGACTCTCTAGGTTATAGGAAGGAGAGGACTAGAAGTGGGAGTAGGGGACAAAGGGGACCTCTTCCTTACCTCTAGTGTTTCACTCACTGTTTCTTTGCCCGCCCTCCCTCCCTCCCTTCCTTTCTTCCTTCCTTTCCTCCTTCCTTCCCTCCCTCCCTCCCTCCCTCCTTCCTTCTTCCATCCCTCCGTCCCTCCCTGCCTCTCCCCCTCCCTTCCTCCCTTCCTTCCTTAAAGTCAATTCACACACAGGTTGGGAAAAAAAACTTCATAAATAGTTCTTTGGTACAGAAAAGCAAGTACGATAGCTACAATCAATTTTGGATGGTAAGTGCAATACATGGGTATGTTATATGACGGGGAATCCAAAAATACACGGCATTTATTTTTTATAAAATATTGCACATTCTTACATGTTTAAACTGAAGTCCCTTCAAAGTGACTACAATACACATATCAAGACTTTTTTTCACTGCTCAAAAGTTTATAAATTTGTCAATTTTGATGCCTTTTAGTACTTCTGCTGTTTTTTGTTTCACCTCTTCCACATCAGCAAAACATTTCCGTTTGAGGACTTTTTTAATCCGGAGAAACAAAAAAAAGTCACTCAGGGAGGTATTAGGTGAACAGGGAGGGTGGGGTACAGGGGTCATGCCTTTTTTGGTCAAAAACTGGAGAACACTCAGCACAGCGTGGGTAGGTGCGTTCCTAAATCACTCATCATAAAAGGCGCAAATTTTGAAGACTCAATGGTCACTGAGTCTTCAAAAAAACTCACTGAAGCTGAAGGCAGCCTCTCGCAACAATGATAGCTGGTACACTGATATAGATGTATTCTTGAATTCAAGCCTAGCAGGGAAACCTTATACTACAAGGGGCCCACCCTCCAGAAGGTAATTCAGGAATTTTGGGCCCCCCTTGTATTATTTTGCATACTTTTCCGAATATTTATCATTTCTTAAAATAAAATTGGCTCTATATCACCACTGGTTCTCAAATGAATTTCTTTCCACTACATGCTCATAAATCCTTTGGTCACATGAATACGGTTCAAGCTCATCAAGATTATTAGGTTTTGTTTAGTTTCATGTTGAAATATAGTACATTCTATTTAAAGCTAGTACAACAGAAGTTATAAGAAGCAGAGATATATCATTTGGACAGACAGATGGCTGATAGAATTATTCTTTTAAATGGTGGAATCTCAAATTTTCTTTTTCAGGTATTTTTAACTTTTCAACCACAATTTATACTCAATATCATTATGTACCAGTTTCAGATATACAGCACCAAAATTTCTTAAACATGCAGAGTGTTAAATATTTACTCAGGTCCTTTATCATCCAACAAATCTGCTTTCAATCAATCACTACAAACTCTTCCTGATGATAAAAATGTGGAAAAATGGTCCAATTACTTTACATAGCTAAATAACTATTCTGAGAGTCCAAAAAGGAAAAATGTCTTCAATATCCTACACACTACCTTGTGCTATAAATACACAAAATCATAATGCTACCCAAAAATCAAACTAAAACACATGAATATTAAAGGAATTCTGGAAACCTAGGTCCATTAAAAAAATGGAATCTGATCTCATACTACTGAGGTGAAAACTGATGTTAAGCAAAAAGAAATGTACATATGCATAGGATGAACACAACATGCTCACAGTAATTTAACATGAACTAAGTTATCTCTGTTAAATTATTAGTCTGGTTAAGGCATTTCACTCAGTCAAAGGTTAAAGCAAGTATGTGAAACTGAAACTACACATATTATTTCTATATGACCCCTTCCTTTGGAAAAAAAAAAGCACAATTGTCGACATCCTAATTAAGACCTTCACATAAGGTAGAATTCAGGGCTCAGAACAATTATCAAGTCCTATCAGAAGTAACTCCAACATTGAAAAGAAGAGGTAGGAAGACTTTTCATCTGTAATGTCCTATGATACTTTCATGAAATGGTTATGAAATTTTCTTCAAAACAAAACCATTTTCTATCCTCTTTCATATACAGCAAATACAAATAACACCTGTAAAGTCTACTACACATTCTGCTACACCTCTTTTGCTTTTTTTCAGACTATGTTTAGATAAGTAAACAGCTATGACTTCTCTAACTTAAAATACATTTTATTTTCTCAGGAAAACACTGACTGAAACAGTGGGTTTTCTCCTATTATGTAAATTAAAAAAAAAAAAGCTTGTATATTTCATGCCATCAATTGCAAAGCCCAGAAGAGGAAATCAATTTAAGCCATAAACAGGTGGTCATAGTATCATTTAAGAATATGTGCTCAGAATGACTGGAGATCATAAACTGTCCTATAATTAAGTGGTCATTCTCTTCATATCAGATGACACATACAAAATACTGTTGGGAGCTCTGTAACTCAGAGAGCAATGAAAAAGATGATGTTCATAGTGTGAGGAAGCCTGAGGTTTAAATAGAATAAAACCATTACCCAAAAGTATATACATACCTTAATTTTCCAAAGAGAAATCCTTGAACTTCATCAATAGGATCATTTTCACCAATCACTGTGGTGTTTACTTCAGTTCCTATAAAAGCACAACATATACATGTCTAATAACTCAGATTAGAAATAAAAACACTATTAACTTCCTAAGTCTGAGTAATATTTTTTAAAAACTTAGAAACACCTGAAATCATGATACCATTTAAAATGTTGAATACCTAATTTTGCAATGGTAATTAACAGAGAATAAATGTTTATAATATATCTTATGTTCCTGAATAAAGAATACATATCTTTTTCTCCTTAAACTTCAGAAAACATGTTAAAAATTTCAAAATACCTTTAAAATTATGAACTGAATTTTTCAATATCAAAATTCTATAGAATATGCAACCAACTTAATCCTAAACAGAATTACTGAGAACAGAATAATGAGTTACTATGCTATTTTCCATGTACCCAAACTAATCCTTTTTATCATTAAAATGAGCTCAAAAGAAATAAAAGACTGAACATAAAACATGTGGTTGAAATAATAAATTCAAAACCCTAGAATATGATAACAAGTATCCATAGTAAACTGTTCCAAGTACAGAAAATAATAGAAAACATTAAATTGTTCATTAATTATAGGGTAGTTTATAAGATTTCATGTTGGGCCACAAATTAATGGCTATTCGTGAACTACATTATCATCAACTGCTACTTAACTTATTGAACATTTTTGTGCAAAAAACTGTACTAATTTGTTTACCTATATATCTTATTTTTTCCTCACAAATACTTTAAAAGGCATATATCATTTATCTGTACTTTACACAGGAAAATATTAGGACATAGAGAATTTGCTTAATGTCACTGAACTCAGATGTAACAGAACCAGTATTCAAACACCAGTTCATCATATTCCTAAATCTATTCTTTTTATTAAGGAAACAAGTTTTCCTTTAAAGAAGAAAACACTTTGGTCCAAATTATAAATTCACCTTTCACCTGAGTATCATCCTTGGCCTTGTACTCAGTGCTCTTAATGGCCAGTTCCACACCATAGCCAGAGAGATAAACAGGCTCTTTTCTGGGATTCTGCAGGCAGAACAAGTATTCAACCATTACTACTGAGCTTTTTCCATGTCACATTAAACAGCATGTGACCTTGTTAATGTTGAGTATCGAACACCTAGGATTTTTTTAAGTGCTTTTTAATTGTCATTCTGTTATAATTGTCCCAATTTTCCCCCGTTGCTCTCCCCTGGACCACCCATACCCGCACCCATAGTCAATACCAACCCTGTAGTCCATGTCCATGGGTTATTTATACTTGTTCTTTAAGTAGGCCCTTCCCCGTCTGTTTTTTTTAGCTTTTTTTATTGTTGTTCCATTACTCTTGTCCCATTTTCTCCCCATTACTCTCCCCCACCCTACCAACGCCCACCTCCCACATTCAACCCTTCCCACCCTGCTGTCTTCATCAACGGCTCCTTTATACATGTTCCTTGACTTGACCCTTCCCCTCTTCTTCCACACTCTCTACCCCATTAGCTCCCGTTCCCCTCCCCTCTGGTCACTGTCCATTTGTTCTTTATTTCCATGTCTCTGGTTCTATTTTGCTTGCTTGTTTTGTTCATTAGGTTCCTTGTTATAGGTGAGATCATAAGGTATTTGTTCTTTACAGCCTGCCTTATTTCACTTAGCATAATGCTCTCCAGTTCCATTCATGTTGTTGCGAAAGGTAGGAGATCCTTCGTTCTCTCTGCTGCATAGTACTCCATTGTGCATTTACACAATGGAATACAACACTTAAGATTACACACTCAAAATACACTTAAAATTCCATGGGAATCCTAGCCTCCTCTAGATTTTATATCCACATGTATAAGAATGGGGATTCCCAGTTAGAAGCAAAACCAGATGAAGGACCCTGGTCAAGTGGCTCTGCTGGGTGGACCGTCATCCCATGCACCAAAGGGTTGTGGGTTTGATCCTTGGTTGGGGTGTGTATGGGAGAAAACTCTTTAGTTCCTCTCTCATATCACCGTCTCTCTCCCTCTCCCTCTCCCCCCCCTCCCCCCCTCTTCTTACCTCTCTAAAATCAGTAAAATCCTTGGGTAAGGATTAAATAATAATAACAATATTAATAATAAAAACAGATGAAGGGAACAGTTGAAAGGGCAAAAGTGACAAAAGCATGTAAAGAAATGGAGAAAGAGAAAAAGAGCTGCAGAACCTACATAGTAGAATTAAAATTAGTGAGGTTTCAAGCCCAGAAGTGCTTTTTTGGGATCATGTGTTTAAATGTGTGCATGTTTATATGTTTTACTGAATTTAAATGTCTTCAGTCAGGGTTTGGGCTGGCCAAATATCACAGGCTTATCACCGTCATGAATTAGCATGGCCCCTTAGACATTTTAATCATTAATACCAGCGAGAGAGTCTGGGGACAGAGGAAAGGGAAGCATTGTCAAAAATTAGATATTAATAAATTGTTTTCTGCTCATACAAATTTTCATCCAAAATTTTTATTTTACTTGCATGGACTTAGCACCCAACATTTGTCTAGCTTATTATGACACAGAAATTTTACACTAACAGTCTTTATGTATAAATAATTTAAATGCTAAATGCCATACAAGGTTATAAAAGCTTCATTTTCAATGAATTTTGCCTGATTTTACCTTTAGAAATCCTTCCTTATCTATCTCATGAAAGGATTTCAAAAATAGAAAGAAAAATAAAGGTTTAGAAAGGAACTGAATTAAACAATGGGTTCTACAGTATGTGACCATATGAAATCTGGACCAATTTTTTTTTTAATTCTCACACGAGTAAATATTTATTTTTCTTTATTGTTGTTCAGGTACAGTTTTGTCCATTTTCCCTCCACAACTCCCTACCCCATCTTCCAACCTCGATCCCACCCCCTTTTAACTTTGTCTATGAATCCTTTATACATGTTCCTTGATTACCCTTCCCGTTTCCCCCCGTTATCCCCTGGTCCCTCTCTTCTGTTTACTGTCAGTTTGTTCTTGATTTCAATGTCTCTACTTATATTTTGATCGCTTGTTTTGTTGATCAGTTTCCACTTATAGGTTAAATCATATGATATTTGTCTTTCACCACCTGGTTTATTTCACTTAGCATAATGCTCTCCAGATCCACCCATGCTGTAGTAAATGATATGAGCTCCTTCTTTCTTTCTGCTGTGTAGTATTCTATTCTGTAAGTGTACCACAGTTTTCAGATCCACTCATTTACTGATGGGCACCTATGTTGCTTCCAATACTTGGCTATTGTAAATTCTGCTGCTATAACATTGGGATGCATATGTTCTTGTGAATTGGTGTTTCTGGATTTTGAGGGTATAACCCTAAATCCAATGGAATTCCAGTAAGCCCAGTGGAATCACTGGATCAAAAGGCAGTTCCATTTTTAGTTTTCTCAGGAAATTCCTTACTGTTTTCCAGTGGTTGCACCACTCTGCATTCCCACTGACAGTGTGTTAGAGTTTTCTTTTCTCCACAATCTCGCCAGCACTTGCTGTTTGTTGATTTGTTTATGGGTCATTCTGTCTGGTGAAGTGGTATCTCATTGTGGTTTTAATTTGCATCCCTCTGATGGCTAGTGATGTTGAGCATCTTTTCATATGTCTCTGGGCCCTCTGTAATGTCCTCCTTGGAGAAGAGTCTGTTCAGGCCCTTTGCTCACTTCTTAATTGGGTTGTTTGTCTTCTTGGAGTGGAGTCGTGTGAGTTCTTTATATATTTTGGAGATCAAACCCTTGTCTGATGTATCACTGGCAAATATATTTTCCCATACGGTTGTTTCCCTTTTCATTTTCCTGATTTTTTTTTTAGCCATGCAGAAGCTTTTTACTTTGATGAAGTCCCATTTGTATATTCTTTATGTCCCTTGCTCTAGTGGATGTATCAGTGAAAATATTGCTGCATGGACTATCTGAGTGTTCATGGACTGGAAGAATTAACATCATCAAAATGTCCATACTACTCAAAACAATTTATACATTCAATGCAATCCCTATTAAAATACCAATGACATATTTCACACATATAGAACAAACATTTCAAAAATTTATATGGAGCCATAAATGACCCCAAATAGTCGCAGCAATTTTGAGAAAGAAGAACAAAGTCGGAGGGATCACAATACCCAATATCAAACTATACTACAAGGCCACTGTAATCAAAACAGTCTAGTACTGGCATAAGAACAGACACATAGACCAATGGAACAGAACAGAGAACCCAGGAATAAACCCACGTCTCTATGGTCAATTAATATTTGACAAAGGAGGCAAAAGCATAAAATGGAGTAAAAATAGCCTCTTCAACAATAGCCTCTTCTCAGTGGTGTTGGGACATCTAGACAGCTACATGCAAAAAAATGAAACGCAACCACCACCTTACACCATACGAAATATAAATGCAAGGTGGATAAAAGGCTCAAATGTAAGTCGCATAATCATAAACGTCCTAGAGGAGAGTATTGATTTTTTTCATTGTTTTTATTTTTATTTTTTTATTGTTCAATTGCAGTTCTCCCACCTTTTTCCCCATTGCTCTCCCCTACCCTGTCCCCACCCTCACAGTCAACACCCCTACTGTCCATGCTCAAGTGTCCTCTATTTGTGTTGATTTGTTTTCCCCTTCCCCTAGTGTCCCCCGTTATCCTCTTCCATCTTGCTCTCTGGTCACTGTCAGTTTGTTCTTTATTTCCAAGTCTCTGGTCCTATTTTGCTCATTTGTTTGTTTTCTTGATTAGGTTACACTTATAGGTAAGATCATATGATACTTGTCTTTCACTGCCTGGTTTATTGCACTTGGCATAATGCTCTCATGTTCATTTTTTTACATGTACTTGTCCAGGTCTCCTAACACCATTTATTAAGGTGGGTCTCTTGTCAACTGCATATGTGCAGGTCATGCTGTCTAATCCATTCACCTACCCTATGTCTTTTGGTTGGAGCGTTTAATCCATTTACATTAACGGTTACTACTGATAGGTACTTATTCGTTGGCATTATTTCCTTTTGTACCTGTATTCCTGTCTTTCTTATTCTACACCTTCGTCTTCTTCAAGCAGTCCATTTAGTATTTCTTGCAATGCTGGTTTAGTGGACGTGTATTCTTTTAGCCTTCTTTCGTCTGGGAAACTCCTTATTTCGCCTTCCATTTTAAATGAAAGCCTTATTGGGTAGAGTAGTTTTGGTTGCAGGCCTTTGCTTTTCATTACTTGGAATATTTCTTGCCTTTCCCTTCTGGCTTACAGTACTTCTGTTGAGAAATCAGCTGCTAGACTTATCCTAGTTTCCTTTATGTTACTATCTGTTTCCTCCTTGCTGCATTTAAGATTTTCTCTTTGTTTAAAATTTGGGATTTTAATTATGATGTGTCTTGGAGTAGATCTCTTTGGGTTCCACTTGATTGGGACCCTGTGTGCTTCCTGAACTGGCGTGACTTTTCCCCTCTCCCAGTTAGGGAAGTTTTCTATCCCTTGCTTCTTTTCTTCTCTTTCCAGTATTCCCATGATGCAAATGTTGTTATGTTTCACATTATCCTGAAGTTTCCTTAACCTTGCCTCATACTTTTTGAGTCTTTTTTCATTTTGTTGCCCTGCCTGGGTATTTCTTTCTACCTCCTCTTCCTGCTCACTAATTCAGTCCTCTGCTTAATCCAGTCTGCTTATTTATTGGTGGAGGAGGATGACGGGGGAAAGTAGGGGAAGGGGAAAACAAATCAACACAAATAGAGGACACTTGAGCATGGACAGTAGGGGTGTTGACTGTGAGGGTGGGGACAGGGTAGGGGAGAGCAATGGGGAAAAAGGTGGGAGAACTGCAACTGAACAACAATAAAAAAATAAAATAAAAATAAAAATGAAAAAAATGAAATGAATGAAAAAAATCAATACTCTACTGTATTCCTTCTAGTGTATTTTTTATTTCAGATATTATATTCTTCATTTCTTCCTGGTTCTTGTTTATAGTTTCTATTTCCTTTCTTATGCTGAGTTCCTTGTTGTTGTCACTGAGTTCCTTGAGCATCCTTATAACCATTTTTTAAAAAATTCTAAGTCTGATAGATTACTTGCCTCCATTTCATTTAGCTCTTTTACTGGGGAATCTTCCATTCCTTTCAGTTGGGGGTTCTTTCTTTGTCTCCCCATTTTAGGTGGTTCTTTACGTTTGTTTCTGCATCTCAGGGTGCTCTGCTTTGCCTGCCTGTCTTCCTGGGGTGGACTTCTGTGATAGGGTTTCTGTGGGACTCAGTGGTGCAGTCTCTTTGATGTCCTTGTCTGGGTGCTATACAGTTGTCCCTTCTTCTGTTTGTGTGGGTTCTCTTGTTGTACTTGGGCTTTATTTGTTGGTGGCTTCTTTGTTGGTGGGTTCTCCCCTCCAATGGGCTTACTGATAGTCACAAATCCTACCCTGTCTTATATGCTGTTGTACAGGTGTTGGTTAACAAAGCAGTATTAACCAAACCTATGCCATCAAAAAGAGCCCCCTATCACATCAGCGATCTCAACCACAATTGAGTAAATATTAATATAGGTGAAGAGAGATTACGAATAATATAAGATATGACAAAGGGAATATGAGACGACTAAACAAGGGGAAAATATTATTAAGTGGGAAGAAGGAAGAGAAATAAGTGTAGGGATAGACCCAAGGTGAAGAAAGGAGGAGAACAAAATTTGAAACATAAGTAAAACATGGAAGGATGATGGGAACAATGGGGTAAGAAAAAGGAAGATTATACTATGAGGTTTGAAGTAAAATTAAAAAGGTATAGGACCGAGGGGAGCAAAATTGCAGAAAAACCACAGCAGGGTTGATAGCAATGACAGTTTTAATCTGGCCCAAATTAAATATAACTTACATGATTCATTTTGAAATAAGATGTAAACTTTTTTTAAACTATTTTATAAGCATAATTGTTTTATATTTCTTCAGAAAGGCAAGTAAAGTACCTCCTATGTGTAAATAACATTTGATGAAAAAGTGCTTCGCTTCTCAAGAAACAAGTTCAAATAATTTTATAGATGGGAAAATTATTAGCTTATGTGGTATGAGCATACTAGGCAAAATAATATTTAAAACAGTTATAAAACAAGTGAATACTTACAGATATATAATGTCTGAGTATGTAATTGATTTTGCCTGCATTGCTTTTTGATATAAGCTGGCGGTGGAAATTATAAAATGCCTCATAACCAATCTCAGAGTAGAAAATCACCACTGGACTCTCGGGATTAGATGAGGGGTATCTGTGATCGCCTTTAAACAATAAGGGTTTGGGTCTGAAAATAAATGCAGAGTTTAATTAATAACTGTTACCAATTCCTAGAGAAGACAGGAAGCCAGAAAAAAAAATACATATCCAGATCTCATAGTACTAAAACTTGAATAAATTTTTCTACCATAGAGAATTACCCTTTTATCTGAAAACATAAGTACAAATAATGCAAAAAAGCAGAGGAATACTTCAAGCATATAACGTGCCATTACAGCATCTATCATCTTTACTACTATTACTTCCTAGCAATAGATTTAACATTTATATTTTCCTCATAAATTTTAAAACTTGCCCCCAAAACACTTCTCTAAGAACACCACCAAGATATTAATAGATTTTAACGCATACTTTATAACCTACTAGTCTCTCTTAATGAGTTACACTTACATGTACTAAAGAAAAATGACTCTAGTAAAAACAAAGCTACCTGTATAAATTTACAACCATAGAAAAAAGTCTAAAGGATGTAAGCCAAACCATTAAAAATACTTATCACCTCTCAGAAGAAGATATATTGTCACTCTTTTCTTTACAAAGTCTGCACTATTGTTGTAACAAATTAAACAAATAATTTTTTAAATTAATTAAGTCTGTCGTCCCCAAAAGAGCACTTTATCACACAGCTACCTCAATCCTGATATGGCTAGAATGTACATTGGTTATATTTGTTGTCACCTTGAGTAAGAAGCAATCATGTCATTTGTGGACTGGAGAACAATTGCTGGGCAGATAGATTATCTAACTAAAGAATTACCCCCACTGAAAACACCCTTAGCACTTCTGATACAGCAGAGCAACACCACAGGGAAAGATCACCACTATCCTATTTATAAGGCCAGTAGAGGGGGCACAAAGGGAAATGCCCTAGCCAGATAGTAGGAGGTACTATTACATTGGGTTGGCCAAAAAGTGTATAACAATAATATTAAGTACTCTTATTATGTCCATTTTAAAATGAGATGAGAAAGGGCAGGTTAAGTAATCTGCCTAAGTTCACAAAACATTTTAGGCGATGGAGCTGGAATTCAAATCTAGTCAGTCTGGTTCCAGAATCTATACTCTAGACCACTGTATCTATAGATTACAAAACCTATTAAAAAATCAGAAAGGAGACTCTGTATAGAAGAAAGAACAATGAATGCATGGTATTTATAGAGAGAAACACACAATCTACCTTTCAGGTGCTGTCAGTAGAAGAGTCTCAAGGGTATCAAAATCACAGGTCTTCCTTCCATGCACTGAAAAAAATGAATTACATCCTTCTGGTGGAGGTTCATCAGCAGCTATCTGTCATTTAAGACAAGATTTTTTTAAAAATAATTTCTAAGTAAAAACAAGATGAAGACATTAACATTCTAAGAAGGCAATAAAACATCAGTAAAAGCAAAAATCAACACCTACTGAATACCCATTATGTGACAGGAAGTAGGAGCTCTCCTTGGATGATTTCATTTAGTTCCTCCCAATATCGCCCTATGAAGAAGGTGTTACTATACCCAGAACAGAGCATTAAAATTCTATCTTAGAAGATATCAAAGGACATCCAGGCAATATAGTTATGTACTTTGTAGAAAACAAACCTTACAAATGTCTATGTTAAGTGCCAAAGTATAAGGATGCAGTCCTAATTCAATATAATGTGCAAATTAGGTATAATATGCAAATTAATATGAAGTGTTTACATTTATCTAAGCAACATACATCACTTTCAGTTTTATGATATTAACTAAATTTCTGTGAATACGCTTTTATTCCAAGAATATTATAGAGCTAATGCAGAGTCCTAAGGATAATCTAGTAGGCACTAAAAGTTTTTCTTAAGTCTTTATTTTTTAAAAGATTTTATTTATCTATGTTTTAGAGAGGGGAGAAGGGAGGAAAAGAGGGAGAAAAACATCCATGTGTGAGAGAACCACCATCAATGGGTTGCCTCTTACATGCCCCCAGCTGGGGACCTGTCCTACAACCCAGGCATGTGCCCTGACTAGGAATCAAACCAGCGACCCTCCGGTTTGCAGGACAACACCCAACCCACTGAGCCACACCAGCCAAGGCTTAAGTCTTCACTTTAGCTACTGTTATTTCTAGCACAGGTTGGTAGGCAGAGTCTTTCCATGTTCAAACACTGGAAACTTTGGTTGTTACCAAATCAGCTGGTTTGCAAACAAGAAGCCAACAATTTTAAGAATGTTTTAAGTGAACAACTTACACTCCCCACCTCAGGGATGAATAAACCGTAAGAATGTGTGAGCATTTAATACCATCACAACTGTGGCTCAGTACTGTTCATGCCATCCTTCTGAAATAAGATCTCAAAGCAGCATAGTTCAAAGTAAAAGATTTTAAGAAAAAATTGGCATATGCACAATTTCTCCACCGATTTGTGTGTTAACCATTTAGTTAACATTTCCACTTCCAAAAATGCAATTGAAAACTGGACACCACGTTTCACTATCTCAGTTAATAATATTCACAATTACAGCAGCTACAGCTCAAGAAAGAGAATCACTAATGCTGCCCAGAGCCAGTTTATACTGAAATTAAGTTCTTTGCACCAAGTAAATGGTTGTCCACAACCACTGGCTAGTTTACATATGAACTAGAATTTCTAGATTTGTGGAGAAACAAATGCTGCTCTGATCATCTGCACTGATTCTTCTGTCCTTCTATTCATGCTTACAAACCTGTGGGGGTTTGGGTCTGCTGACCCTGCCCACTTGAAGCTGCCTGATATGCTGCCTTCTATTCTGCCTTCTGTTTTAACATTGTCCAATCAAATGTGTAGCCGTATTGGTGGTTCAGGGTCCTGAAAAGAAGAGCTGCCTCAGTCAGATACACGTAATCCGGGGCTTTCGAAAGTGCAGCACATGACAGTAGTTTAAGTTCATGGTAAATTCAGCAAGAAACGCCTTACATAAAACTTCAACAGCAGTGGACATCTTTTCACTAATTATTTTCATACTTTCGTTACCTTGTTGCAGCCTTCATCCTTGCCACGGTAGGGACTAAATACATCAAAACATAACCTATTGATTCCACGTCATCTTACAACATTGTTCATTACCGAGATGTGCACTGATGCCGTTATCGAACAGTGAGAGTTCTATCTTCTATGTAATGGTATATATTACCTTGTCTTGTTGTCTCTGTACTTCTGGCCAAACCAAAATCAATAAGCAATAACTTATTACAGTAATGCCCAATGCCCATTAGGACGATATCTGATTTAGTATATAAAAGTCTCTGTATATAAAATTCTTTGTTGTGTACATATTCAACTCTGCTGATCATCTGGTCAGTTAACACAAGTACAGTTTTCATTGTGAACCTTCTTGAACAGAAATTGAAGGTGTTCCAGGCTGGGTCCACCAACACCCATGACTAGCAAGCACATTGTATGCTTTTCCCTGACCATACCACCGTATGTGGGGGATGCCAAGCCCACCTTGAAGAATCTTATAGAGTTACTTTCCTACAACAACTGGGGATGCCTGGCCTTGAGACTTTGGCTTCACAGCCACTTTCTCACCACTGGTGAAGCTGATCACCAGATAAATGTCCCCAAAGGACATTTCTTTTCCCCAATCTTCCATACCAGTTTATATTTCATTTCAACAATGAATTATGAAGATGGAGGCTGAGACCAAAGCCCAACACCTCCAAAGGCAGGAAGGAGGCCTCTGGGCCCATCCCCAGAGCAATGCTGAGAGAAGGACGACAAGAAATGGAAAACGTCGGCTCTTGGCATTGAGGGGCCCAGAATCAACAAAGGGGAGCCTGATCACCACCAGTCAGGTAGGTTTCTTTATGCCAGACCACAGTTTGTGAGGGGTTCTCGCAGGTTCCAGGCTGAGCCACTTATTTCTGGGTGACTTCATGGGCTGGATAAGCGCTGTGGTTAAGATAGGGCAGCTGCACTACAATACATCCACTGCAACGCTCTGCACTGGAGGGACCCCTGCTTCTCTGCTGACTGGGTCACCTTGTTACTCTGGCTCCAGTCCAATACACCCTTATTCTCACAGATGATTTCTGAAGGCACAGAAATCTTCTATACCTGTCCTGTCTAATATGGTAGCCACCTGAAATATGGCTGATGCAGCTGAAGAGCTAAGTTTTTTATTTCATTTAATTTTAATTGATTTAAAATTAAGTAGCCATATATTGCTAATGGCCACCATATTGAACAGCACAGGTACAGTCTATAAAACCATGTCAGAAATACACAGTCAGAAGATAGAAATGTAACCTACTATTTCAAGTAAGTAAAAATACATTAAGGAAATTTTATAAAATGTAAAGAATAGCCTAAGTCAAAATTAGAGAAACACAGAAATGAGGTGACAAACTTAAAAATTCTAAGTAAAAGAAAAATCATTTTACAAATGAAAACTAAACTAGAATGAGCACAAAACAAACGTAAGTAATGATTTAAGATAAATAACAGGAAATGAGGAAAAATTTTTAAATAAAAACATAAAACAATAAAGAGAGGTTCAAGAGAAAGTAACAAGTATGAAGCTAGGCAAAGAAAATTCAACATACAGATGATGCTAATTCCAAAACAAGGAAACAGAACAAATTTAAGTTTTTAAAGAAACTTTCAAGAAATACAAAGCCAATTATCTGAAACTCTATATTAAAAATATATAATATATTTTTTTAATATAGAAAACATATATATATAAAATATATATATATATTTTGTTTTGTACCTGGTCAGTATGGCTCAGTTGGTTGAGTGTCATCCCATACACCAAAAGGTTGTGGGTTGAATTCCAGGTCAGAGCACATGCCTGGGTTGAGGGTTCAGTCCCCGGTGAGAGTACGTACAAAGGACAACCAGTAGATGTTTCTCTCTTACATCAGTGTTTCTCTCTCTCTCTCTTTCTCCCTCCCTTCCCCTCCCTCTAAAATCAATAAGCATGTCCTCGGAAGAGAATTAAAAAAAAATACTGTATATGTAAAAATACTGACCCAGAACAATTACTTCTATGCCATATTCTAGTAAACTATGACTTTAAAGAAAAAGAAAAAAAAATCCATGGGGCTTCTAGACAAAAAGAGCAAGGGACTTTTATGGGAAAATAAGTTATACTGTCATCTTTCTGCAAGAAAGACTTGTATACTGAAAGCAAATGAAAGAATATGTTTAAGATAGTCAAAAAAGGAAAATATGAACCAAATATTTTATGTCCAGACTGTTCTATAAACACGCAAAAACTGAAGAAATACTGTTTCCAAGAGCCCTTCCTGAGGCACCTACCTGTCAGGAGTGTCAGAAAAGTCAACTGACTAGAGACATTTGGGAAAAGGACTGGTGGTGAGCATTTAAGATATAAATTATTTACAGAACCAAAGCTAAATGGAGATTAAAAAGGAGAGTATAATATGAAATGAAGCACCTATGTTTTAGGTAGAATATACTCATTTTTTTGGATGGGTGGATGAAGAATAGGGATCATTATGTCAAAAGAAAATTTTTTACTGTTTTCAGTAAATATTATTGTGGCAGTAATATGACTCTTGTTATCAATGCTACTGTGTATGTAATGAGGACAAAACAAAAAGTACTACTGAGATAGTCTAATTCTATCATCCCTTTATATCCTTGAGAACTGAGATTCTCAATGTGGAAGAAAAGAGATATACATGTAACAAAATAGTGCTTAATTTAAGTTGAAAATATAAGTATGAAGTCATGAAGCATTTCATCTTTACATAGCTTTGTATATTTGGTCTTCAGATAGATATATATAATTATTTCCTATCTCTGCCCATTACAAGGCCTAGGAACAATTAACAACCCATTGGCAATGAATATCCCTAATGCCTAGATGTGATCTTAAAGTACCATCCCCCACCCCATCCCCTATATGAGCTTCTTAGAACAGTGATTTTCAGCTTTTTACATTTCATGGCACACATAAACTAATTACTAAAATTATGTGGTACACCAAAATATATATTATATTTTTTGCCAATCTGACAAAAAGTAATATAACTTTGATTCATTCACACAGGACAGTTATTGCTATATTGGCTGTTGTCATTTTTCTATTTGACAATCTAAGGGAAAAGAGGTCAGTGCCTTTGACTAAATAATCAGGTATTGCATGTTTTAAAAATTCTTGCAGCACACCGATTTATTTAATCTTGCAGCACACAGATTTATTTAATCTGCAGCGATCAAATAAATCACTAAGAACACAGCTGATCACTACCTGGGGCCAGAGATGTACAAAATGAACCTGAAACCAGTTAGCAAAGAAGCAATGAAAACTAGTAGGGTGGTATCAAAAGAACTCAAAAGTCTCACTTCCTGATTTCCCAAATTAGTACAAAGTTACAGCAATCAAAACAATATGGTACTAACCTAAGTATTGTACAAACATGTAAACCAATGAAATAGGATACAGAGCACAGAAATAAATGCCCACATATACAGTCAACTGCTTTTCAACAACAGCGTTAAAACCATTAAATGGAGAAAGGACCATCTTTAAAAATGATAAAGGGAAAACTGGATATCTATATGTAAAAGAGAGAATTTGGACTCTAATTCTATAACTTAGTCAAAAATTAATCAAAATGGATCAAAGACTTAATTTAAGAGCTAATACTATAGCACTCCTTGAAAAAATATAGGATGAAAGCTTCATGATATTGGATTGGGTGAGGATTACTTCGATATAACACCAAAAGCACAGGAAACAAAAGAAGAAAGTGGACTTCATCAAAATTAAAAACTTCTGTGTATAAATGGACACTATTAACCAAGTGAAAAGGAAACCCATGGGATGGGAGAAAATAATCAGAAAGTATTTATCTGATAAGTGATTAATATCCAGAGTATATAAAGAATTCCTACAACTAAACAACAACAACAACAAATGGTCCAATTAAAAAATGGGTCAAGGTCTTAAATAGACATGTCTCCAAGGATGGTGTCCAGATGGCCAACAGGCACATGCACAGATGCTCTACATCATTTGTCATCAGGAAAAAGAAAATCAAAACCGCAAGATACAAAATGTTCAAAAGGATGCTAGTGAATCAAACTTATTCAAAAGTATCTACCCACTAGGATAGCCATTATTAACAAAATAAAATAAAATAACAAGTGTTGGCAAGAATGTGGAGGAAGTGAAATCCTGGTGCATTACTGGTACAGCTCCTTCGGAAAAGTCCGGCAGTTTCTCAAAATGTTACAAAGAATTACCATACGATCCATGAATTATACTCCCATGTACATAACAAAAAAAACTCAAAGCAGGGATTAAACCAGATATTCATACACCAGTGTTTTATAGAAGCATTATTCACAATAGCCAAAAGGCAAGAACCTATCCAAATGTCCATCAGCTGAGGAAGGGATAAACAAAATGGGTTATATGCATACAATGGCCTACCATTCAGCCACACACAAAAAAATGAAATTCTTACACATACTATAGCATGGATGAACCTAAAAAACACTATGCTATATTAAGCCAGACACAAAAGAATACACAATATATCATTCCACTTTTAGTTAGTATCTACAATGGGAAAATTCAGAGATAGAAAGTGGAATGGTGATTGCCAGGGACTGGAGGGAAGATGAAGGGAACAAGGAATTATTTGATGGGTACAGAGTTTCAGTTTTACAAGATAACAGTAGTTCTGGAGATGGAGGTGGTGATGACTGCTCAACAATATACATGTATTAAATACCACTGAACTGAACACTTAAAATGGAAAGGATGATAAGTTTTATTTTATGTGTATTTCACCACAATAAAAAAAAAGTTAAAAAACTAACTGGTCAAAATAAGGATGCTAGTGAATCAGTTGCATTTTTATATACCAATAATGAACTATTAGGAAGGGAAACTAAGAGAACAATCCCATTTACAACTGCATCAAAAAACATGAAATACTAAGAAATAAATTTAACCAAGGGGACAGAAGACCTGTAATCAGAAAATTATGACACTGAAAAAAGAAAACGAAGAAGCTACAAATACATGGAAACATATACTGTGCTGATGGATAGGAAGAATTAACATTGTTAAAATGGGCATTCTACCAGAAGCAATCTATAGAGTAAATGCAATTGTTATCAAAACATCAATGACGTATTTCACAGAACTAGAATAATCCAAAAATTTACAAGGAATCACAAAAGACCCTGAATAGCCACAGCAATCTTGAAAAAGAAGAGTGAAGTTGGAGGAATCATGCTACCTGATATCAAACTATACTACAAGACCACAGTAATCAAAATACCATGATACTGGCATAAAAACAAACATAGATCAGCAGAAAAGAATAGAGAGCTCAGAAATAAACCCATGCCCACCTAGTTAGTTAATACTAGATAAAGGAAACAAGAACAAATAACAGGGTAACAACAGCCTATTTAATAAATGGTGTTGGGAAAACTGGACAGATATGTGCAAAAATAATGAAACTAGACCAACTTCTTATGCCATATAGAAGAATAAACTCAAAATTGATTAAAGACTTAAATGTAAGACTCAATACCATAAAAATTATAGAAGAAAACACAGGCAGTAAAATACTGGATGTTTCTATTAGTAATATTTTTTCTGATTTATCTCCTCAGGCAAGGAAAAAAAATAAAAAATAAAAATATGGGACTATATCAAACTAAAATGTTTTTGCACAGCAAAAGAAATCATCAACAAAATGAAAAGACAACCCACTAAATGGGAGAAAACATTTGCCAATAAAACATCTGACATGGGGTTAATATCCAGAATTTATAAAAAACTCATACAACTCAACACCAAAAAAAAAACAAAACGATCCAATTAAAAAATGGGCAAAGGACCTGAATAGATACTTCTCCAAAGAGGACATACATATGGCCAATAGACATATGAAAAGATGTTCAATATCATTAATCATCAATATGCATATTAAATGCATATGAAAACCACAATGCAGTATCACCTCACACCTGTCAGAATGACTGGCATCAAAAAATCAACAAACAAGTGTTGCTGAGGATGTGGAGAAAAAGGAACCCTCATGCACTGTTGGTGGGAATGAAGACTGGTGCAGCTACTGTGGAAAACAATATGGGGGTTCCTCAAAAAATTGAAAATGGAACTGTCTTATGACCCAGTGATCCCACTTCTGGGAATATATCCTAAGAATCCTAAATCACCAATTCAAAAGAATATATGCCCCTCTGTGTTCATAGCAGCATTATCTACAATAGCCAAGCTATGGAAGCAACCCAAGTGCCCATCAATAAACGGGTGGATAAAAAAGCTGTGGTACATATATACAATGGAATATTACTTAGCCATTAAAAAGAACAACATCTTACCATTTGTGACAGCATGGACCTACAGGGTATTAGGCTAAGTGAAAAAAAAGTCAGTCAGAAAGACAAATATCACATGATTTTACTTACATGTGCAGTCCAAAGAAAAATATAAACAAATGAACAAAAACAGAGATACAGAGGAGACTAATGGTTGCCTGAGGGGAAAACTATTTGGAAGACTAGGTGAAAAAGGTGAAGGGATTGAGAAGTACAAATTGGTAGTTATAAATAATTATGGGGATGTAAGGTACAGCATAGGAAACATAGTCAATAATTTTGTCATAACTATGTATGGCGTCAGGTGGGTAATGGAAACATCATAGGGAACACTTTGTGAAGTATGTGATTGGCTAACCACTCTGCTATACACCTGAAACTAATACAAATAATATTAAATGTAAACTGTAATTTAAAAAATTTTAAAAATAAAAATAAAGAATTCGAAATAAAATACATGTTCTATTAAACAAAGTCACCGAAATAAATTTTTTTCTTAAAATAAATGTTCTCCCAGGGGAAAAAAAAGAGAAAAAAAGGATGCTAGTGAATCAAACTCATTTAGAAACCTGGTAAATAAAAGGAAAGAACCAAACATGTATTCTGCCTACTCTATGTGAACAGTGCCATGACATAGTGCTAGATAAGAAGGATATGTGCCTTTTTACATCCATGTTCCAAGAGCAAATGAAAAAGAGACAACACAATCAGAGATTCCCCACTTTATATTTCCCAAGAATTATGGATTAAGCAAAGAGCAGCAATGGCTGCTAAATCAAAGTGAAGAAACCAGGTATTAGGTGCCTCCTCATGGAATAACAGAACACTACCTACAGACTTGCCAAACGCACGAATCACAGTTCTGATTAAGTCTCTGGATCCAGCTACCTATCTGCTGGGAAGAGAGGACAGAGGAATAAATTGAACCACATCATGAATATGTGATCAACAAAATGTAGATTGTGAAAAAGTATATAGGGGAAACAGTCCAAGTTACTCAACAAAAAAGAAAGGATGGAGAAAGAAACTATAAATTATCAAAAAAAATTTTTAATGGGCAACACTAAACTCTATTCTGTGGAGATACACTCTTGGGCAATAAAATGATAAACATAGCAAGTGATACCAACCAAAATCAAGAAAGTGGTTCTTTTTGGAGGGTTAATGCCAGCTGTGATGGGGACAGAGCACATGGAGGCCTTGCATGGTTCCTAGCTAAGTTTTAGGTCTTTATCTGGATGAAAATTACAAGAAGAATTTTGTAACTTTGTCCTAATTCATTATTATATTGTAATTTTCCATACCTGTATTGCTTTATAATAAAAAATGGTTTTAAAATTAACATTTCTTTTCTATCAAATATACAATCAGTCTTCAGGCCAAGATGGAGGTGTAGATAGATACACTTTGTCTCCTTGCACAACCAGAAGGACAACAAATTTAAAAACAAAAAATAACCAGAACTGTCAGAAAACCGAACTATATGGAAGTCCGACAAACAAGGAGTTGAAGAAGAAACATTCATTCGGACCAGTAAGAGGGGAGTAGACAGACAGCCAGGGCAGAGAGGGCGCAGCCAGGCACTGGCTGGCGGTCCAGGCAGTACCACATTTGCGTGCTGATAAACCAGGAGAACAAGCAGGGAGTGAGTTGAGACGTGCCACCCAGGGTTCTGGCGCAGGAAAAGAAAGCCTCAAAACCTCTACCAATAAAAATGTGTGGGGGCTGTGGCAGCGGGAGAAAGGGCCAGTCTCACAGGAGAGTTTGTCTGAGAGACCCACAGGGTCCTAGAAGGTACACAAACACACTCACCTGGGAATCAGCACCAGAAGGGCCCAATTTGCTTGTGGGTAGGAAGGAAAGTGACTGAAAGCTGGCAAAGAGCCAAGCAAGTGGCACTGTTCCCTCCCTGACCCCTCCAGCATATAAAGCACCACAAGGCAGTGACATAGTTGCCCCGCCCTAGCGAATACCAAAGACTCCGCCCCTCACAATGTAATAGGCGTGCCAAGACAAAAAAAATATGGCCCAACTGAAAGAACAGATCAAAGCTCCATAAATACAACTAAGCGATGAAGAGATGGCCAACCTAACAGATGCGAAGTTCAAAACACTGCTAATTTGGATGCTCACAGAATTCGTGGAGTTCACAACATGGAGGAAAAAGGGAAGGCTGTGCAAAGTGAAATAAAGAAAAATATACAGGGAATCAACAGTGAAGGGAAGGAAACCGGGACTCAAATCAACAATTTGGAGCAGAAAGAAAAAAATAAACATTCAACCAGAACAGAATGAAGAAACAAGAATTCAAAAAAATGAGGAGAGGCTGAGGAACCTCTGGGACAACTTAAAATGCTCCAACATCCAAATCATAGTGGTGCCAGAAGGAGAAGAGGAAGAGTAAGACACTGAAAACTTATTTGAACAAATAATGAAGAACTTCCCCAATCTGACAAAGGAAATAGACTTCCAGGGAGTTCAGGAAGCTCAGAGAGTCCCAAAGAAGTTGGACCCAAGGAAGCACACGCCAAGGCACATCATAATTACATTACCCAAGATTAAACACAAGCAGAGAATCTTAAAAGTAAGAAAAGAAAAGGAGACAGTTACCTACAAAGGAGTTCTCATAAGACTATCAGCTGACTTCTCAAAAGAAACCTTACAGGCAAGAGAGGGCTGGAAAGAAGTATTCAAAGTCATGAAAGACAAGGGCCTACATCCAAGATTACTCTATTGGGTAAAACTATCATTTAGAATGGAAGGGCAGATAAAATACTTCACAGACAAGTAAAATTAAAGGGGTTCATCATTACCAAGCCCTTATTATATGAAATATTAAAGGGACTTATCTAAGGAAAAGAAGATGATCAAAATTATGAACAGTAAAATGACAACAAACAAAACTATCAACAACTGAACTAAAAAAATAAAAACAAACTAAGCAAACTGCTAGAACAGGAACAGAATCACAGAAACGGAGATCCCATGGAGGGTTAACAGTGAGGAGGGGGAGGGTGGAGAACATGGTTAAAGGTACAGGGAATAAGAAGCGTAAGTGGTAGGTACAAAACAGACAGGGGGAAGTTAAGAATAGTATGGGAAAGGGAAAAGCCAAAGAACTTATATGTATGACCCATGGACATGAGCTAAGGGGGGAATGCTGGTGGGAGGGAGTGTGCTGGGTAGAGGGGAATAAAGGGGAGAAAAAGATGAGACAACTGTGATAGCATAATCAATAAAATATATTTTAAAAATATATACAATTGGTGTACACATCTTTGATTCTCTTGCTCTTTTTTATAATAGGAGTTTGTTCAACTCAAAATCCAACAAAATCCACGAAATGCATTAAGTTGACACATTTTTAAAGTCTCTTTTGAAGTTCCTCCTTCTCTCTTTCACTTTCCTTTTTACTTATTTGTTGAAGACATAAAATCATTTTACTACAAAATCTCTTCCATCCTGGATTTTCCTGACTGTACCCCTGTGATACTGCCTCACATTCCCCCCCACATCTCCTATTTCCTGTAAATTACTCTGAAATCTACAGGCTGGGATCAGAGTCTGGGTCCATTGGTTCAGCAAGACCATACCTTCTAGGCTGTGTTGTAAAAATGAAGTCTGGTAGTCTCTTTTTTGTGTGCACATTCTTTTTTTATTTCTTAAATAAAAATAAGTACTAATTATATTTTTTTATAATCTGTGCTTTGAAGATGAGCATCAACTTTGCTTGCTTTTTATAAACAAATCATAAATCCTAGAAAATTTTGGGCAGAAAAGTTACAGTTCTGTAATACAATGCCAGGACAACTGCAATATATCCAATTACCATGTTATACAGCCCTTAAAAAACACTGTTATGTGTAACCACTGAACTCACCTGCTGGAAGGCTTGAATTGTAGCAGAATAGGAATGGAGAGACAGACTAAATTTCAACAAATTCTGCTGCAGAGGTGACAGAAATTGAAATGCAGCTTCCAATATTGCATGATAATAGGAATAATCAGTACCTGTCAAGGAAGAACATTACCAAAATAAACAATTATGACTAGAGATATACAAATAAGACAGTTTATAAAGTATAAAGCTATGGGTTACAAGAGCATATGATAGCAAAATTTTACCACCATACTGTCTCGAACTGTTGTCAAATGCTTAGAATTCCCTACAATGCACAACACGATTAGACTTTTCCACCCTTTTTCTTTTGTCCATTCTTCCCTCCCCATGGACTGCTAGTCACCTACTCCAGGGAGGCGCTCGCGACTCCCACCTCATGCCTCAATGGACCATGTACATCTCTTCTTTCCTCTTCATAATACTTCTCTGCTGACCTCCTTCACTCATCACATCATTTACTAAATTATTTCTTCACCATCTACCCTTCCCCATGCACTTAAGAGTCCCGACAAGACAGAAACTATAACTTAGTTATCTTTGTATCCCCAGTGCCTGGCACATATCTACTCAACACAACACAACTGAGTAATGTGATAAGGAAGTACAAGGTATTAAAGGCTAATGATGAAACTGTAGTCTGAGGTAAAGCATTTAAACAAACAACTGGAACAAACTGTCTAGGGGGAAAAAAAACACACGTACCAGTATGAAAAATTCCAAGGATATATTGTGAAATGAAAAGCACAAGGTACAAAACAATGTATACACTAAGCTATCTTTTTTTACTATAAGAGGAAAGAGCATACCTACGTATCTGTTAAAAAAAAAAACAAATGAAACAAAACCACTGAAGGTCAAACAAATTAAATTAAATAATTATAAAAAACAGAAGAAACAAAGGAGGCAACAAGACTCTTTTGTGTAAGTATAGACTTGTATCAAACTTTCTAAAGGAAAACATTAACATTTTAAAAAGCAAAACATAAAAGGTTCTATACTACATTAGCATCTTCTAAGTAAAAAAAAAAAATTAGAAAAAAAATACTGCAAAATTTTGCCAGAATGTTAAGGTAAATATCTTTGGGTAGTGGGGCTACAGATTATATTATAGCTCAAATAAAATGGTTAACATACTTTTTGATCACTTCCAAGAATTCACACTCACATAATTCTAATCAAGAACACATTATCATTTATATTGAAGACATATCATTCATGTCAGAGTTCAAATTCATTATAAAGACCACTTAATAATTTTGTTTCATGAAATCGTAAACTAAAAGGATTTTTTTTGATAACTCAAACAATTCTACTTGACTCTAAATTACATAACTAAAGCTTTATAGATGCTTGTTCAAAACCTTTATGTACTTACATCACACACAAAAGTCAGACATAACTTTTTTAATACATAGTATTTTAATAAAAACAAAATTAAAAATCAATTCGGTTCAATATTAACAGCAGTCACAAAATTTTCACAAAAATTCTCTTTAATAAGAACTTATGCCTATCAATGTATGTCAAGGTTTTAGCTGCTCATGTATCATTATCTTTGACTATTAACGTTTATACTCTATATAGCTTACATTGAATTAAACAATGTTTATGAAAGCACATCATAATTGGTAAACAAATGAGAGACTAGACTGTAATTAATCTGATACCTTGACACTCAAGCTGTGGGTGGCTGGCAGGCATAATAGAAAACAGTTGGGATGGCACTAACTTCAAAATAAAAAATTTCACAGATAATAGATCAGTTATGTAATTGATTCATAACAAAAAAAAAAGACTGAATCAAATCTGATGGTTATTAAGTTAATGCTAAATGATTTTAAATGAAATTTGACTTCCACAAAATATTCACACATTTTTTAATTTTTTTTTAAAGATTTTATTTATATTTTTAAAAAGAGGGGAAGGGAGGGAGAAAGGGAGAGAAACACTGATATGAGAGAGAAACATCAACTGGTTGCCTCTCGCACGCCCCCAACCGGGGACGTGATCCACATCTCAGGTATGTGCCCTGACTGGAATCAAACCAGCAACCTTTCAGTTTGTGGGACAGCACCCAACCCACTGAGTCACAACAGTCAGGGTTATTTATACATTTTTAATAAAAGGACTAAAACAACAACAAATAAATAAATAAATAAATAAAAACAAGGAGGTAAAAGTCAGGGATACTGCTTATAGACAAAGTTATAAACTGCTTCAAAAATAATTATTAATTTGTGTTGGCTCTGCTGGCTGCCATCATAACTCTAGTCATTCAGTAAAAAGTGTATCCCATTAATTGTCATGTCACACATGCTCTGAAAGAGCACTTTTTCCAATATTTTCCCAGACAAAGAAGCACTGGCTTCAATTTACCATGATGATCGGATGATCCAATATTTTGACTGGCTTCCACAAACTTCCAAAACTTCTCTTGACTGTCTTCTGCTAAAAACTCACTAGGAGAAAAGGGAAAAATATCAGAAATAACAACAGCTTAATAAAAGTCTTCTAACATAAGCTCTATCAGTATGTTTTTAAGTTTTCAAATGTCCATAGTTTGACTTTCAATTCATAATATATATTATACAAGCATGCATAGTGTGTGTGTGTGTATATATATATATATATTTTTTTTTTTTTTTTTAAATCCTCACCTGAGGACCTGTTTATTGATTTTAGAGAGGGAGGAAGCGAGAGAGAGAAACATCAATGTGAGAGAGAAACATCTACTGGTTGCATCCCATGCATACTCCAACCAGGGATCAAGCCAGCAACATTTTGGTCTATGGGATGACACTCCAACCAACTGACCAAGCAAGTCTTATCAGCTAATTAGCTATTAATAACTTAATAGTTTAATGGGTATTCCTTTAAAAAAGCTAGAATAATAAAAATGTAACAACAGAGAAATCCCAATATAAAGAAGGCTAATGAAACCCCTTTCATGAAAATGCTATCGGTAGCAGAAATAGAATTAGAAATTGAAAATTCTAGCCCTAGTTCTGCTCACTTATTTTCTCAAAGACCTTAAAAAGAACAAAAAATATGTTTTACCTAATGGTCTCCCAAGGAAAACATAAATCCTAGAAAAATTTCTAGGAGACTAAAAGCAGCATGGTATAATCTTTCAACATCCATAAATCCAAATTTTCAAGATCACCAAAGTTTTGTTTAAAGTTAACACTGACTTAATAAAATCGGGTCATAGAACTTAATGCCATTTTAATTCTCTTTCTTTTTTTTTTAACTTAACACTACTGGCTTAATATAATGACTATGTTGAATTTCCCTTCATTCAAGAGTCATTTATCCCTAAAAAAAAAAAAATGCATGTACTAATTGAATGATTCACATAAACTGGTTCCCTTCTCCTCAGCTTACCCTAGCCAAAAGAAGACTTGCCCCTTACTCGTTAACACTAAGGCGTACAAGTCTTACTCTACTTCACAGCTAGATACAGAAGTATGGAAAGAATAAAAATCATTTCCTAGTAATGCACAGCTTCTCTAAAAATAGGTTTCTGAAAATACCTATTATCATAATGTATTAAACTATTTGGAGCCTCCTTGAGTGTGGCATTTTTCTAGGCTTTCTAGTAACTTCATACCAACCTTATAATAGTTTATAAGTCTAAGAAGGCAGGTACGCTAAGACAGGTACTAAGAGACATAGATTACAATACGCAAATAAACATTAAATTTATAAATTAAAACTTCATTCACAAGATAAAAACTAGCAGAGGGAGAAAGAAATACACTGATCAATTGTATGATAAAACCAAGGATTCAGTGCAACTAGGACCCTCCGATAAAAGCCAAACACAAATACATACCTACTTATCAGATAGTTACAGAAAAACTTCTTCAATCGTATTTTTTCATTCTACTGCATAAATAAGTCTTACAACATCTGAATTTCAAACAGTCTTTAAAAAATTAATTTTTAGACCCTCTGAACTAACTCAGGTAAGAACACAAGATACTATTCAAAGGAATGCCGCCATTTATTTACAGTACTTAAGTTTGTTTGATTTTTGTTTTAAATTGTTTTTTAGCTTCTTATACCTATTCCATTGAGTAAAAACAAAAAATCTACAGTTTTGCCGATGAAATTATATGATGCCTGGGATTTGCTTTAAAATACTGCCACAGGGGACAGAGGACAGTAGTGGTGGTGGTGATAGTTATTGAACTGGAGTTGGTAACTTAACTATAAAAACCAGGTGGCAAGTAGGAGAGTGATTACACCATTTATTCCACTTACAAACATTTTCTAAATGTTATTAATAAAAAGATTTTAATCTTTGGCAAAGGAGAAAAAAGCTAGAAACAACCCAAATGTCCACCAGACAGTGTAAGTGTGTTAGTAAACTTGTTTTCTTAGATTTACAAGGTTATTGGGAGAGATCAGAGTTGGTCTCTCTTCCACAGAGAACAAGAAAGAAAAGGGAAATGAGCATTTAAGGTGGGCCTACTACATAACAGACACTATGCTCAGTATATTCCCCCACATCCCAAATCCTCACAGCAACCCTGCAGTTCAGAAAGGTTATTAACTTCCTTAAAGGAACAGAATTAATAACTAGAAAATCTAGAATGTAAGCTCCAATCTCCCTGATTCACACCTTTATCATGCTGTATTCTTAAGCCATTATCTTATCTAGCACTCAACAAATGATTGTAAGTTTCCATTTTTAATAGAACTTTATTTACATAATATTGTTAGTAACTATAGCTGTTCAAAACATATCCAGAGCTTTACTTCAATTAAATATATATCACTTCATGGATAACTACAAAGCAAATCAGCATCCAGCCCGCTCTTAAAATACACATGGAAACAGTTTTAGTCCCTAAGGCCTAGATGCAAGGAAGGCAAAAGGTCTGTTTTGGCTCCATATATCAATGAGTGGAGAAAAAAATCTGTCCCTTCACCCTCACCCACATGGACAGTGCTGCAACCCAGCATCAGTGCTTGCCATGGACCAAGGAGGGAAGAACCTGGCATCAGCTAGCCCTGGAGGTGAATGTAGAGTGGTTTCAAATAAGCACAGCTCATTTTTGAGTTGCCTACATGTCCCACTACTTTGGCAAACTGTCTGCAAATAGCTACAGAAAAGGACTAAAAACAGTGAACCAAAATAGCAAATGGCCAGGACACCATGAAAGGTTGCGATGTTTGTGATGGATAAGCTGGTGAAGTTCCCAATACTCACTTCAGACATATCAAAAAACTGGAAAAATATGATCAATTAAGGCTGACAATTTTAGCTTACTTCCTCAAAGGTCCACAGCTCTATGTCGTAAGAATCTTCTAAGACAATGTACAAAAACCAAGAAATTAGCATGAGAGTAATGGAATGTAATTCAGGTAAGAATGTTAAGCAGAATATCATAAAACATCTGTTAAATTCGATGTACAAAAGTACTTAGAAAGTGATAGTAAATCTCAATAACCTAAATTTACTTCAGACAAATCATCAAAAATAATGAGCAAAAAGGGGAGGCAGGGTGGGGGGAAGGCCAGTTACTAGAGTCCTAGCTCAAGCAGTCTAGGATCTCAAAAGACCTTTAGTCACTTAAGTTTTACAACTACCCTATATTTAATAACGTTCTTGTATCTGAGGAGTTCACCCCACTATCAAGTCAGTTATTTTAACACCACTATGAAATATATGCTGCATTTTATTGATGAGAAAAAGGAGGCACAGAGAACTGACAGAAGAAAGTCTGTTGGCAGAAAGTCTGTGGGGTCTGCAGCAAGTTGAGATCACTTTCTCTCTAGTCAGTGCCAAATGAGACTTCTTTCTCAGGAGATGCAATTATTCATATGTACAATCAACAGAAAACTCTCTATTCACACTCTTCTAGGGCTTAAAGGGAAAATGATAAAAGATGAAATTCTAAGTTGAAGATCAGAAAGGTAGATCACACAGGTAACTGAAGTTACACAACAGCTCAAATTTTTAGTACTATCAAATTCAGAGACTTACCAAGCACCTGCCATTTAACCTACCTAATTTATGCTTTAGGAAGATTCTGTGCAAGTCCTAGCTACATATTACCTGAGATACAGTAAGTTTCCACCTAAAAACATTAAAAAACTGACAAAAAGACAGGTATTTGTTTATACTTATAAACATAAGTAATAAGCACATGTGGAATACTAAATTTCCAAAGAAATTATTTGTATTGTATTGTATTTTGTATTGTATTTTGTATTTTGTATTTTGTATTTTGTATTGTATTTTGTTGATTTTAAGACATTATCAATTTTGAGACATGTTACTGTTTCATGAAACACTAAAAATGAAAGACGCTAACAATTCTAATTGTAAGATAACATCTTGATTTAATTAGAACGCATCCTGCTTTCTGGACAATGTTCAAATGTAGAATGAGAACATCTTAGAACACACAAAATCTGGCCATTTCCTCGGCTTCCCCCCTGCGCTCTCTTCTCTTGGGTTCTTCTTCCAAGTTTTTAAGAGGAACATGTCCTTTTTAATTCCACCTTACCAAGCTCTCATCTCTTCCTTTTAAATAAGCAAATAGAAAATTTCCTTTAAGTACAACTCTCTCTTCTTGTATTACCACATATATTTTTCCTGGAAGATAACATAGTAATTTAACCAATTCAATATATTTGTCTGAAGAAATCTCTAAGTATCACTATGAATCGGTACGGTCCTATCCTATGTTAGCTAAGACAGAGTTTGTGTTCTAAAAGCACAGAACACAGTGAAAGAGGCTCAAACTAAATGCATTTGATGATGATAATCTCACTTCCTAAAAAGCTCCTGAATATTCATAAGTAGAGTCCACACTTTGCTCAAACACGAAAAAGAAAAAAATATCTTCTTACCTGGCTTCTAACAACAATGGAGTGGAAAACCATTTCGTCGTAAGAGAGGTTGTAATGGCTTTTGAATCTGCCTTTACTAAGGAAAACAGCCACAGTCCAGTGAATAAAATCGAAAGTCCCATTTTACAGCAAACCCCTGAAAAAGAAAAAGAAAGTTTTGTTACAAGGAAATGTTTAAACCTGAATCTTAATACTTAGGGGCACAAAACACCATGACAGCACCTACTATGTAGATAATTCAACAGGTATTTGCTGGGTGACAGACACATACCAAGGTTGTGTAGATCACTGCATACCCTCTCTCCTACAGGTCATTTCTTGAGGCATCTGTACTACACAGAGGTATGAAAGTTGGTTGGTGGTACAACAGGTTGTACACAACCACACTTTATGAAGCAAAAGAGTAAATAAAGCTGAGACAGATGAAAATGTAACTGATGGGTATTAGAGGTTGAATTGTGTCCTCCAGACAGATATGCTGAAGTTCTAACCCCCAATAGCTTAAAATGTGAACTTATTTGGAAATAGGGTCTTTGCAGAGGTAATCAACTTAAAATGAGGTCATTAGGGTAAGCCCTAATCCAGTATGACTTGTGTTATAAAAAAGAGGATATTAGGGCACAGAGACAGATTATATAAAGGCACAGGTAGAACACCAGGTGAAGACAAAGGCAGACATTGGAATTACACTACAAACCAAGAACACGTGCAGCTACCAGAAGCTGGAAGAGGCAAAAAAAAAAAAAGATCACACCTACAGCCCTCAGGGTGAACACGGCCCTGAGACACACTGATTAGAACTTCCAGACTGCAAAACTGTAAGACGATAAATTTTTGTTGTTCTAAGCCACCTTGTTTTTAGTACTTTGTTATGGGAGCACTAGGAAGCTAATATGACGGGTCTCAATGTAAACTAAAAAATCAGTTGTGAAAGGAGGAAATGTAAGAACTCACCTACAAAGTAAAGAAGCTAAGGTCACTGGCAAACTGGCATGGCCAAAAATGCAGGCCCCCTAAACTCTCAGCAGCAGCAGCAGCCTCCCCAAACACTCTTGAGATATTCAGTGTCCAGATCATTTCAAGATAAAGGTCTCCAGATGCAGACTTCTTTGATCTGATTTTTCATCCCAGAAGTCTGCCTAACAGAACCCTAATTGGACTTCCCCTGGGTTATATAAAAGTCAACACCAAGTTTCATCCATTTGAATGAGAATTCAAGGAAGATGTGAATATGTAGGAAACACTAAACTAAACTTGTGCTTCTGAATGTTAACATCTGGAAAGGCTCTCCCAAATTCCTCAATACTAGCTATAAAATCTATTGTTGGGGTAGACAATACCCCATGTTGCAGGAAGCCAGTCAGTATCTTCCTTTTAGAAAACGCATTATCATTGATGTCAGCATCCTGTTCACATAACACACAATATCTCTAAAGGGCAATGATCAAAAGCAAAATAAATTATACCAAATAGAAAAGTTGCTTTCTTTTTTTTGATCCTGACATAAGAACATTTTTTCATTGCTTTTAGAGAGAGAAGGGAGAGAGAGAAAAATCGATGTGAGAGAGAAGCACTGACTGGTTGCATCCCCTATGCGCCCAGACCAGGGACCACACATGCCCAACTGGGGATGGAACCCTCAACCAAGGCATGTGTCCCAACCAGAAAACAAACCCCCAATCTTTCAGTTACAGGACCACGCTCCAATCAACTGAACCACACTGGTCAGGGCTAGAGAAGTTGCTTTTACGTGAGTTTTAAGTTCAGGTTCTGTCAGCTTCTTTGGAAACAGAAAATTAATATGAACATCCCATGTATCAATAAGTATTTTTTTTAAAAATCAACATTTGCAAAGACTAGAGCTAACCAAACAAGACTTTTTGATAATGAAACCTGCTAGCAGTGGGAAAGGGGCGTGCCAGAGGGTGAGGGGCATGCACAGTGGATGATCTAGGGCCCTGTCTCAATCTGGTAGAAGTTACTAACATTTCCTGTAGAAGCACAAGGAAGGAGCCAAACTTTTACACACCACCCAAGAACTCTCTCAGGAATATTAAAAGACACCCTCCCCAACAGGTCCATGGACTGCAGCCTCAGAGACCTGCCTGCATGCTAGAACAAACATGGTTATGGAAATGAGAAAACATTTTAGAATCAGGAAGCTGTGATCAATTCCTGAATTTACTACTTACTAGAACTTTAACATAAGCATGTCACCTTAGTAACTTCTCTGGCCAGACTCTAAAATAGACCTAACAGTATATGCCACACCAAGTCACTGTGAAAATGAAAAGGCAAATATGAAAATCACTTCGTAAATAGCCACGTACTACACCAGAATTGTTCTATTAAAATATATCATAAAGGAAAAAAACTAAAAACTATCTTCTGAATTATAGAATACATCACCGTTATTACACGTCCTCAAAAATATGCCTTCGAAACCTAAACTCTGTGGTCAGAGACAAAAAGAAAAATAAATCCTCCCCAAAGTCACTAAGTTTATAAACTGGCAAGAGTATATGAACTATACCGAAGCAAAATTATGCGATGGGCATGTTTATGACTTTTCCTGAAGGGGCCTAGATGTGTAATCCTGCGAAAGTAAATGATTCCAGATGAGAAGGTGGATACCACTGGACAGAGGAGTTACAGGTAACTGAGAGTGACAACAGGCCCCTAAGGAAACATTAGCATTTAATGAGCAATTACTCTGGGCAGAGCACTATGTCAGGTGCTCTGCATACAAGTTACCTAGTCCTTCCACACAGGAAACTGCAGTTCCTTGAGGGTGGGTAGCAGCCATGTCTACTGTTAACTCAGCAAAGAGCAATGCCTGCAAAACAGTATATCCTCTATGAATATGGTGTGTAATGGATGTACCATGATCATTCCTGCTTGAAAATAAGAAAATGGAAACTCAGAGAGGCTGAGTAACTTGCTCAACAAATCTACAGCAATGCTTTGAACCCGCATTTGCCTGTTTTTACAAGTTCTATAATACCATGCTCTCTCCCCTGGTTCCCTGACTTTACAAGGAGTAAAAATTCAAACTGTGCAAAGTCACACTGCGCAAAGTGCTTTCTTGTGAGAAACAAGGCAAGTCCGAGGATTTTATAGGGACAGAGTCCTTGGGGACACAGAAGGCTGAGAGAGGAACAGTTTCAATCTGAAACCAAGGGTGTGGTTCTGAAGTTGGGACCAATGCAAACCATCCAACTAGCCTGGCAGATCCATAGAAAAGCTATTCCAGCACTTTGGAACATAGGAAATTCTCAAAATAAAATAAACAAATACAGGTTTCATTCAGTAAGAGATATAAATGAAAGAAACTGGAAAGAAAGGAGTGAGGCACCAAAAGCAAAAGCAAAAAAATAGAGAAACAGAGAGACTTCTTGGGCAAGGTATATACCATTAGAGATGAGAAAGGGAGGAAAGCTATACATTAAAGAAGAGCTTTTCAACCTTGACCCCACTTCCTTGATTCCATAGGTAATACCACAGGAAAAGGTTATCCAAAGAGCCAAAGATAAGAACCTTACTGAAGGGGACTTTTGTTTGAGGATGCCTTCATTTTACCAGGTCCCTTATCACTCTGACACTAGTGGTCTTCAAATGTAGCTCTTAAAGATAAATAGCCTGAAAAATAATAGCTGTCAGAATCTGCAGTGTGGCATTGCATGACCATAGACATAATGCTTGTAGTATGATGGATAAATAAAAAAAACACTCTTTAAAAGTTCTAGGCCCAAATGTATCATCTGTAAAATCTAGTCTGTGGTCCATTTTCCTCAGTTTAAATTAAAGACACTATCTCTAGCTCATTGAGCTACAGTAAGATATTAGAAATATTAAAAAATTATAATATGGAAAATGCTTTTCACTTTTTGAAAAACAGAAAAGACATAAAATTTTATGTTATTGCCAACTTTGTCTTCTTCCACTTTTAAACTGAAGATAATAGCTAACAAACTCTCAAAAGACAGCTCACATCCTACCCTGTAAGTTTATAAGTGGCCATCTGGGCTTCAACATATATGATAATAGTGAGGAAAAATATTAGGAAGTATCCTTCTTTATACGTAAATTTACTTCTCAAACAATTAAACCTAATATACATATATACCTATTATAAAACCATTTGTTATGACCCATATAAACCTAATTTCTTTTTAATATATTTATTTATCCTCACTGAGGACTTTTTTTTCATTGCTTTTAGAGAGAGAGAGGAAGGGAGAGGGACAGGGAGAGGGAGAGACAGAAACATCGGTTGGTTGCCTTCTTGTACACACCTGGACCAGGGATGGAACCCACAACCTGGGTATGTCCCTGGACGAGGAATCAAACCCGTAACCTTTTGGTCCACGGAACAACTCTCCAACCAACTGAGCCACACCAGCCAGAGCTAAATCTAATTTCTGATACAAGTAGTTACTACTCATCAGATGTGGAAATGATCACAGGTAACTGCAGGGAAAAAAAATCTAATAGAATTTTCTCCATAGTTCTATTTATTCCCAAGTTAAATGTGCCTTGTAAAGGTGATATGCTACTGAATAAAGCAATGTTCATTTCCTTTAATAAAAATGAGTTTTAGCTAAGTTTACCAAAAGCAAGCCAAATAGAAAGGCAACAATCATGCCGTTTTTTGTGGTGTTGTTAAATAGCTATTTAAAATGTTTTCAAACCCCACGCTAAAATTAGCTGGCAAGTGCTTTATGAATGTTTCCAAAATAGTGTAGCATAGTAAGTTATAAAACCTTAGAGCTTGAAATGAAAAAATGTGCTAATTCTCAAGTCTAGCAAGAAATGCAAAACAATCTAGAGATTCTGGCCAAGAACAAGAACAGTTTACATCTCTAATTTGTAGGCCATATCCACATACCTTATTCTTCTGGCAGGTCGCACACTGAAAGTGAAACCGGATCACCCAATTTTCAGCCAACAGATCCTCGTATTAAATGAACACGGCAACCAATATGCACCCCCTAAACTCATTTTAGTAAAAATAAAAATCTATAAAAAGATCAAGTTGTTCTCCAATCGGAGTCCTGCAAACTGCTGGCTCTCAACCTACTTAAGGCCAGGCTTGGTCTAAATTCATCTTAGGGCACTTGACAAAAAACTCTCCAAGCTCTTCACTGAAGGCTCAAAACGGCTAAAGAGATCCGTGACCACGCTACCAAAAACTATACTTTGCACAGATCACCGGGGAACAACTTCGGGCAGTCGCAAAAAGGATGAGCGCTGACACATGGGAAAGGAAACTGAGTCAGGGAAGAAACGGAAGCTCAGGTGACAGGGTCACAGGGTCGCCCCGCGCCTCTTACCCTCCTCCCGTCCACGAGACCTCCCCAGGCCACTCCAGGGGTACCTGTCACCTGCTGCGCAGCCGTCACACACGCACTGCTCGGGTCCCCCTTCCTGCCTAAGCAAGGAAGGTGCTCGGTCCGCGACAGCGCTGGCGACAACGGGGCGGGGCTGGAGGGGTGGTGGCGGAGACTGCGCCAGTGAGCAGCCGACACGCGCCTTTTCGCGGTTCCGCTCTTAAGCCGGCCTTGCTGAGCAATAGCCCAGCCGCCGACCGCCCTTCACTTCCGCTTCCCATTGGCGGACCCGGAGGACTTCCTGCTACCGAGTTGTGGCTGGGGAAGCCCAGAGGGTCACGCGGCAGCCATCTTATACCCGCGGAGGCGCCGCATCTCTTGCTTCCGCCAGTTCAGCGTGGTTGCTGGAGGTGTAGGGTAGACGCTGAGACCCGTAAGCCTTAGCAGATGGTGAAGCCTGATGGAAGTGCTTTTCAGTGCCGACTGGAAGTTCAGCTACTTAGAGCGTCCTCAGAGAGTTGCCGGGCTACACCAAGACTGCCAGGTCCATCCCCAGTCATAGCACACATAAGAATCGATCAGTGAAAGCATAAATTGAACAACATATCGGTGTTTTTCTCGCTCTCGCTCTCGCTCTCTCTTTCACTCACTCAAAGCGAAAGTTTACCAATTCAGTTCCCAGTTAGGGCACATCCCTGGGTTGTGGATTTGATCCTGGTCTGGTCTTGGTCCTGGGCCAATGAGATGTTTCCCCCTCTCCTACCGTTCCCCTCTAAAAGTCAAAAGGACAGTGAGTTTTGTTACCAGGAACACCTGCTTTAGGGGGCTGCCTCTCTTCTTGCCTTTCTGGAGAAAGACAAAAGAGTGTAATGGAAATGTGGTACCAACTTTATGAAATACACTTGAGCAGGAAGCCTGCAAACGCACTCACCTAGTCTGAGTGCCCTGCCTTATTGGGGTTTTAGAGGCTTTTATGCTTGTAGCCAGCGTTTAGGGCTCCCTTCCTCCTCTCCCTACTCCAGACTTTGGGATTAACATACAGTTTGAAAGGCTTCATTTCCCAGGTAATAGAAACGATACAGGCATAATTTCAAAACCTCTCTCTTGTGATTTTTAGAACACGTGGTAACCATAATCTGACCCGGCTCAGCACTACTGAATTAATGTCCCCCTTCCCCTCTCTGCCTTGGTTTGCTGTCTATTCTGCTTAACAGGTTTCATTGTTCTTTCGGATTTGGGCTGTAAGGCATCTCCTAGTCTACTTCTTTAAATCCTTGTACTAAAAGCACCGTTGTGCGATAAAGAACAAAACGACAATGTTTCCGAACATCTTAGGCTTTATTTGAAACCATAAATTTTGGTAGCTTCTGTCTGAAGTAATAGAAGACTTTAAATTTTATGAAGAATCTTATAAAATTTAATTTTTAGTATGGCTTATTTTTATGCTGGCAGTGGCAATTCGAAGGGATTACTTTGTCCTTTGAATTATTTATTTATTTATTTGAAATTCTAAATCAACTATATAAAATTGTTTTAGAACATGTATTACTGGGCAGATCATTTTACCCACCCCAAAATGAATAGTCAAAGTGAACTAAAACCCAAAAGTGCATTAAAAAATACATTAAAAAGTGTAAAATTTTGACTGACTTTTGTTTATGTAACACAAACAGCCCTTCCCCTGAGAATGCCAGAACGAGGACAAAAATGCTTTCCTTAACACTCCTTAAGTCTGTACCGTGCTTAAGAACTTCGGAGCCAACTATTGGTTTTTCTGTTCCTCGCCAGAATAAAAGGAGTTAAAATAACTTTAAGGAATGAAAATAAACATTTTAAAATTCATTTCTTGAGTGAACTTTTGCGTTAGTAGCTTTCATTTACATGTTTTCTACTGGTCTTTAAATAACCAGGTGATGCTTCCAGTAAAGAAGGGATTGTTTTTTAATTCACCACATTACAGAGTTGATTTTTTTACCTTTTTTAGTTTGTTTTTTGGCTTTAACTTGGTTTTCTGGTCTGTGATACAGGAATATCACTGCTGACCCTGAGAGAAAACGTATCCACTAAGAAGGACTCCTTATAGTTACCTGGGCCCAAAATCAAAATCACAGTCTAGCAGCTGTTATTTTATGGCAGCCTCTCACAAATTCCCTAATTTAGGTAAACTCCGCACCCTGGGCTGCCAAGATGGCTGCCCTGCTCCAGCCCTCTGACCAACCCTTATAAAGGAGTTCCCAGAATCCTATTTTGACCAATGGGACTGAGACCTTCCTGATACAATTGGAGCTGTGCAGCTATGTCCTCATTTTCAATGACCAATCAGAGCACTTCCATAACATCCAGTCAGAATACATGGAACCAACGAATCAGGACAGTGCTATTTGGATCAATCTTTGTGGCTTTTGAGCTCTCCTTGTCATGGAAATGAGCCAATCATGGATTGGGGGCAGTAACTTCTCTCTGTATAAGCCAGCCTCCACTCTATCTCAGTGGAGTGGCGGTTCTGTTCAGTTTCCCCATCCACAGCTATAATATTGGGGCAGGCAACACTTGAGCTGCTTCACTAGAATAAGTTCTCACCCTTCACTAAACCCAGGAATGGGAAATCTTGATGGTGGAGACCTTTTGTTGATACCACCAATGTTCGCTTAGTTATCAATATTACATACAGCTAAGAGCAGAGCTCCCAAGGAAGTTGGGGTTCTCTTTTTATGAACCTTTCTCAGAAAATTAGGTGCTATATTTTCTTTGACTGGAGATATTTAATATTTTAAACTTTTTATTTTGAAATAGTTACAGAATCACAAGAAGTTACATAGTAGAGAGTGTACCCTTCAGTGCTTTCACTTACTGATTTTATCTCAATTATAGTACAACATGAAAATCCAAAAATTGAAATTAGTAAAATGTATGGGTGTAGTTCTGTCATTTTATCACGTATGTAAATTTGTGTAATGACACCAAAATCAAGATAGAGAACTATTCCAGCACCACAAAGATCTTCGTTGGGTTTCGAGGGAAGAAGATACAAGTAATTGGAGCACAGAGGATTTTTAGGATAGTGAAACTATTCTGATATCCAAGGGTGGATACATGTGTCAAATTCAGGAGTGAACCCTAATGTCAACTATGGACTTTGGACGATGATTCGTCACTGTAGGTTCATCAGTTGTAACACATGTGCTGCTCTGATGGAGGATGTTAATTGTGAGGGAAGCTATGCAGGGCAGGATGTACAAGAACTTAATACTTTTGCTCATTTTACTGTGAATCTAAAACTGCTCTAAAAAGTAAAGTATAGGTATATTTTTAAGATATGGAATACTTCATGAATATGTGTTTCATCCGTGCTCAGAGGACATACTAATCTCTGCATCATTTCAATTTTTAATATAACAGTGAGCACTAATAACATTTCCATGTTATTAGTGAGCTATATAAAGTACATTTAAAATGGGGAAATCATAAGATTTAAACATGGAAATATTTAAAAAGATAAACCACTCCTCTAGCCTCATGGTAAAATGAGGACAAATGAGACTAGGACTTTAAAAATAATTAATATACTCTATCTTTACTACAATTTTAATTTAACAGAATTGAACAGATAGTACATATGGTTCCATAACCCCATTCCACCCTGACAGCCAATGTAGAGTTTCCTATATTATTAACATCCTGTATCATTGGGGCACATTAGGGTTACATCCATACAATGGAATATTTGAAATAATTTTCAAGTAGAATAATTTCCAAACTACATATCTGACAAAGGATTTGTATCTAAAATATATAAAGGACCCTCAAAACTCAAATTGTAGAAATAATGTTGTTATTATTCACTAAACTTCATAGCTTACATCAAGATTCACTCTTAGCATTGTACAGTTTTATGGGTTTTCACAACTGCATAAAAATGCACCCATCATTGCGGATTTATATAGAATAGTTTCACCACTCTAAAAAACCCCTATGCTTCACAAGCTCACCTCTCCCCCAAATCCCTGGTAACCACTGACATTTTCACCATATACCATAAATTAAACGTTGTTTGTATATATTGAAACCTAATCCACAATAGGACAATATTTGGAGGTAGGACCCTGAAGAGGCATCTTAGGTCATGATGGTGGAGCCCTCATGAACGGGATTAGTGTCCTTATAAAAGAAACTTCAGGGGGTTTCCCAACCTTTCTACCATGTGAGGACACAGCAAGAAGATAGCCAGATGACTATGAAGCAGGAAGTGGGCACTCAGCAGACACCAAATCTATCAGAGCTTTGATTTTTGACTTTCCAACCTACTGAACTGTGACACATTCTGCTATTCTTCACAGCAGCCAGAATGGACTAAGATGCCATTTGCAAAAATGCTTGAAATCATACAGTATGTAGCCTTCAGATTGGCTTCTTTCATTAAGTATATTCATTTAAGATTCTTCCATGTTTTCTGAAGCATGAGCACTCATTTTATTTGTTTGCTCTGTTTATTGCTGAATAATATTCCATTGTATGGATCTACCACAGTTTATACTTTCAGGTTTCTAATGATTCCATGTTTATCAAGTTTGCTCTTTTTTTCTTTTATAATCTTCCCTTTTTCTCCCATCTCTTTTTTTTAAATTGAGCATTTTATGTAATTCCCTTTTATGTCCTCCCAGCGTATGTCTTAACTTTTTTAAAAAATTAATGGATTCCCTAGAGTCTGTAATACATGTACACAACTAAACCACATGCACTTTCATTTTTTTTTTTAAACAAGAAAGAACCCACACAGACTTTGTTTAATTTTCAGGTCACCATTACATATCCAATATGCCACAGGAAATCTGAGGAAAGAGAATGCCTGGGGAGATGTGGTCAGGAGAGGATGCAAGGTAGGAGAGAGGAGTTCATATCAGAGATGCTTCTGGAAGAAGTTGGGAGACAGAATTGCAGGGGAAGGTATTTTAGGTTGAGCATATATGGGCAAATAGGGGCATCATGTGAGGCTGTGCAATGCACAACTAAAGGGGTTGCCATTCACATCAGATTCTATATTCAGAACACAACCTGTGTGCTTGTTGGTGGCAATCCTGAGGCAAAAGTCTAAAAGATATCCAGTTATAAAACCTTCTATTGAGATAAGCAGTAAACTTGCTGTCATGATGTAAGTCCTCAGATGACTATATGCAATTTTTTAATTGTTGTTCAATTAAAGTTGTCCCACTTTTTTTTTGCCATTGCTTTCCCCTGCTCTGCTCATACCCCCGCTCCCACAGTCAGTCACCAACCCATGTCCTTATCCATGGGTCCCTTATATATTTCCTTGACTTGGTGCTTCCCCATGTTTCCCCAGTTAATCCACCCACACCACCCCTCTGGTAACTGTCAGTTTGTTCTTTATTTCCATGTCTCTGATTCTCTTTTACTTGTTTCTTTGTTTTGTAGATTAGGTTCCACTTACAGGTGAGATCATACAGTATTTGTATTAACCTCCTGGCTTACTGCACTTGCATAATGCTCTCCAGATCCATCCATGCTGTCAGGAAGGGTAGGAGATCCTTCTTTATTTCTGCTGCGTAGCATTCCATTGTGTAAATCTATCACAAATTTTTGATTTTTTGATTTACTGATGGGTACATAGGCTATCTTCAGCACTTGGCTATTGTAGATAACACTGCTATGAACATTAGGGTGCATAGGTTTTTTTGAATTGGTGTTTCAGGATTCATATGATATAACCACAGCAGCAGAACCACTGGATCAAAAGGCAGTTCCATTTTTAGTTTTCTGAGGAAATTCCACAGTGCCTACACCAGTCTACATTCCCACCAACGGTGTACAAGCAGGCTGGACAAAGCAGAGGACCAAATCAGTGAACTGGAAGATAAGGTACCAAGGTAGAGAAACAGCATGAAAAAAGGCTTAAAAAGTATGAGGATACCTTAAGGGAACTTCAGGACACCGTGAAATGCAGTATTCGAATACCAGAAGAAGAAGAAAAAGAACAAGGGATAGAAAACCTGTTTGAAAAAATAATGCCAGAAAACTTCCCTAACTGGGAGAGGGGGAAAACCATGCAAGTTCAGGAAGCACAGAAGGTCCCAATCAAGATGAACCCAAAGAGATCTACTCCAAGACACACCATAATAAAAATGCAAACTTTTAAAGACAAAGAGAGAACCTTAAAAGCAACAAGGGAGAAAAAGACAGTAACAAACAAGGGAGCTCTGATAAGGATAGCAGCTGATTATTTAACAGAAACACTATAAGCCAGAAGGGAATGGCATGTAATATTCCAAGTAATGAAAAGGAAAGGCCTATGACCAATACTACTCTTCCCAGCAAGGCTGTCATTTAAAATGGATGGCAAATTCAGGAGTTTTCCTGACCAAAGAAGGTTAAAAGAATATACCAGCACCAAACCAGCATTGCAAAGACATGCTAAAGGGACTGCTTTAAAAAGGTGATGATATACAGAGAGAGAGAGGGGAACACAGGCACAATTGAAAAAAGGAGTAATGAATAAGTACCTATCAATAATAACCTTAAATGTAAATGGATTAAATGCTCGAATCAAAAGACATAGGGTAGCTGAACGGGTAGAAAACATGACCTGTGTGTATGCTCTCTATAAGAGACTCACCTCAGGAAAAAAAGACCTACACCGACTGAAAGGGAAGGGTTGGAAAAAAATATTTCCAGCAAATGGAGAGGAAAAAAAGAGTAGCAATACTTATGTCACACAAAAGAGATTTCAAAACAAAGGCCATCAAAAGAGACACAGAAGAACAACTCATAATACTCAAGGGGAGACTCCATCAGGAAGATATAAACATTGTAAACGTATATGCACTCAACATAGGAGCACTGAAATACATAAAGAAAAGCTTGGAACACTTCAGGAAAGATATAGAAAGCAACACACTTATACTAGAGGATTTTAACACATGACTGTCAATAATGAATAGCTCTTCCAAACAAACTATCAGCAAGGGGATTGTGACATTGAACAATGCCCTAGATCAAATGGATTTAACTGATATATATAGAACCTTTCATCCCAAAGAAGCAAAATACTCATTCTTTTCAAATGCATATGGAACATTTTCAAAGATAGACCGCGTGATAGGACACAAAAGAAGCCTCAATAAATTCAACAAAAGTGAAATCATATCAAGCATTTTCTCACACCACAAGGGGTAAAAGTAGAAACCAACCTCAAGGAAAAAATGCAAAAACATTCAAAATCATGGAGACTGAATAGCATTCTACTAAACAGTGAATGGGTCAATAATGAGATCAAAGAAGAAATCAAAAAATTTCTGGAAACAAATGAAAAGGGACATACAACAGCCCAAAACCTCTGGGACATAGCGAAGGCAGTCCTGAGAGGAAGTTCACAGCAATATAAGCCTACCTAAAAAAGATAGAAACATTTCAAATAAACAACCTAATCATAAATCTACAACAACTGTAGGAACACAACAAAAAAAGCCCAGAGCGAGTAGAAGGAAGGAAATAATGAAGATCAGAGCACAATTAAATGACATAGAGACTAAAAGAACAATTCAAAGGATCAATGAATCTTTGCCAAAATATTGGCAGACTGCATCCAGCAATACATTAAAAAGATCATACACCATGATCAAGTGGGAATATCCCAGGGATGCAAGGGTGGTACAATATTTACAATATTCACAAGTCAATAAATGCAATACATCACATAAACAAAAGGAAAGACAAAAATCACATGATCATATCAAGAGATGCAGAAAAAGAACTTGATAAGGTATAGGACCAGTTAATGATAAAAACACTCAGCAAAATGGGAGCGAAGGGGTCATACCTCAACATAATAAAGGCTATATATGAGAAACCTACCTCCAATATTATACTCAACAGGCAAAAACTAAAAGCTTTCCCACAAAGATTGGGAACAAGACAAGGATGTCCACTTTCACCACTTCTATTCAACATAGTATTAGAAGTCCTAGCCATAGCCATAAGGCAAGAAAAAGAAATAAAAGACATCCAAATAAGAAAGGAGGAAGTAAAACTGTCATTGTTTGCAAATGACATGATAGTGTACACAGAAAACCCAACAGACTCCACCAAAAAACTACTCGACCTAATAAGTGAATTTGGCAAAACAACAGAATACAAAGTTAATATTCAGAAATTGAAGTTATTTTTGTACCCCAACAATGAAATATCAGAATAAGTAATCAGGGGAAAAAATCCCATTTACTATAGTAACAAGAAAAATAAAGTACCTAGGAATAAACCTAACCAAGGAGGTTAAATGCCTGTATTCAGAAAACACACAACCCTGAAGAAAGAAATTAAGGAAGGCACAAATAAATGGAAGCATGTTCCATGTCTATAGATTGGAAGAATTAACATCGTCAAAATGTCCATACTACCTGAAGCAATTTATAGATTCAATGCAATCCTTATTAAATTACCAATGTCATATTTCACAGATATAGAACAAGCATTTCAAAAATTTGTATGGAACCATAAATGAGCCCAAATAGCTGCAGCAATTTTGAGAAAGAAGAACAAAGCAGGAGGGATCACAATGCCTAATATCAAACTATATTGTAAGGCCACTGTAATCAAAACAGTCTGTTACTGGCATAAGAACAGACACATAAATCAATGCAACAGAATAGAAAGCCCGGAAATAAACCCATGTCTCTATGGTCAATTGATATTTGACAAAGGGTGCAGAAGCATAAAGTGGAGTAAAAATAGCCTCTTCAACAAATGGTATTGGGTGATCTGGACAGCTACATGCAAAAAAAATGAAATTCAACTACCAACTTACACCACATTCAAAAATGAACTCAAGATGGGTAAAAGGCTTAAATATAAGTCACGACACCATAAAAGTCCTAATATTTCATGCAGCAATATTTTCACTGATATGTCCCCTAGAGCAAAGGACATAAAAGGAAAGAATAAACAAACAGAACTTCATTAAAATAAGAAGCTTCTGCATGGCTAAAGAAAATATCAGCAAAATGAAAAGGGAGCCAACTGCATGGGAAAATATATTTGCCAGCGATACATCAGACTTGGGTTTGATCTCCAAAATATATAAAGAACTCACATGACTCCGCTCTAGGAAGAAAAACAATCCAATTTTAAAATGGGCAAAGGGCCTGAACAGACACTTTTCCAAGGAGGACATACACAGGGCCCAGAAGCACATGAAAGGATGCTCAGCACCTCTAGCCATCAGGGAGTTGCAAATTAAAACCACAATAGGATACCACTTCACACCAGTCAGAATGGCCATCATGAACAAATCAACAAACAACAAGTGCTGGTAAGGATGTGGAGAAAAGGACACCTTAGTGCACTGTTGGCAGGAATGCAGACTGGTGCAGCCACTGTGGAAAACTGTTTGGAATTTCCTCAAAAAACTAAAAATGGATCTGCCTTTTGACCCAGCAATTCCACTGTTGGGATTATACCCTAAGACTCCTAACATACTAATTCAAAAGAACCTATGCACCCCAATGTTCATAGCAACACAATTTAGCCAAGAATTGGAAGCAACCTGAATGTCCAACAGTAAATGAGTGCATCAAAAAATGGTGGTGCATTTACACAATGGAATACTAGCAGCAGAAAGGAGGAAGGAGCTACTGCCCTTCGCAACAGCATAGATGGAATTGGAGAGCATTATGCTAAGTGAAATAAGCCAGGTGAAAGACAGATACCATATGATCTCACCTATAAGTGGAACCTAATCAACAAAATAAGGAAGAAAGCAAAATATAACCAGCAAAATTGAAATAAAAAACAAACTGACGGTAACCAGGGGGGAGGTGGGAGGGTGATGACAGGGGAAAGGGAGGGGAAGGGGCATCAAGGAACATCCATAAAGGACCCATCAACAAAGCCAAATGGGGCAAGGATTGAGGGTGGGAGGTGGGGGTGGGTGGGGCTGGGGAAAGTGGTGGTAGGATAATGTTGACAAAAACAAACAAAAAACAAAGTGGTCAGGGGGAGGCTGTGGGTAGTGTGGGAAATTAAGAAGCCAAAGAGCTGGTGTGTGCAGCCCATGGATATGGACTAAGAGGTGTGGGGATGATGAAATGTGGTTCAGGGTGGAGGATATATGTGGGGTGGGGAGGGAATGGGACAAAATAGCATACTCAATAAAATATACCAAAAAAAAAAAAAAAGAAGCACACACACAAAAAACTAATGACATAGACACTAAAAGAACAATTCAAAGGATCAGTGAATCCAGGAGCTGGTTCTTTGAAAAGATAAACAAAATTGACAGGTCTTTAACCAGACTCATCAAGAAAAAATGAGTGAGGGCCCTGGCCGGTGTGGCTCAGTGGGTTGAGTGCCAGCCTGTGAACCAAAGTGTTGCCCTTTTAATTCCCAGTCTAGGACACATGCCTTGGTTGCAGGCCAGGTCCATAGTGCGGGGTGAGGGAGAAGCAACCACCCATTGACGTTTCTCGCCCGCTCTTTCTCCCTCCCTTCCCATCTCTAAAAATAAATAAATAATATATTTTTAAAAAGAGAAAAAAAGAAAATAGGACCCAAAAAATAAAATCAGAAGTGAAGGAGGAGAGATCATAACTGATATCACAGAAATAAAAAGGATTGTAAGAAATTACTATGAACAACTATATGTCAAGAAATTTGAAAACCACAGTGAAATGGACAAATTTTTAGAAAAATATAATCTTCCAAAACTGAATGAAGAAGAAACAGAAAGCCTGAATAGACCAATAATAGCTAGTTAAATTAAAGCAGTAATCAAAAAACTCCCAGCACACAAGAGCCCTGGACCAGATGGTTTCACAGAATTTTACAAAACATTTCAGGAAGAGATAACCCCTATCCTCAGACTATTCCAAAAAATCCCAGAAGAGGGAAGACCCCCAAACTCTTTTTATGAGGCCAGCATAATCTTATTCCCAAAACCAGATAAAGATACAACAAAGAAAGAAAACAACAGACCAATATTGCTGATGAAGATAGATGGTAAAATAAAATCCGTAACAAATTTGGCAATCCATCTATCTAACTTCTAATTATAGCATTCACTGGGGATGTTACCATACCTACCCTGAGTATTATAAACTGCATGATTATTTTAAAGTGTATGTTTAAATATTATTCAACTATGATAAAACCAGTGGATTGTGAAACAATTTTCATTGAAAAGATGGTTTGTTTCTCACAGTACTCATGAAGATGGGACGGACACTCCATGCTATACAGGCCACATGGAAAGCACCAAGATCAGGGCACAAGGGGAAGACATGGGCAAGGGCTTTGATTATGGTTTCCATGGAAAGAAAAGACATGGGCAAGAGATTTGGTTGTGGTTTTCAGGATGGGGCAGGGTAAATAGGCTAAACAGGTTTAGGATTGGAAAATTGAAATAATTTCAGCAGGTCCAGGGTTTAGGGGCTGCCTACTATTTCTAAGTTGTTAAGTCACACATTAGAATGGGTACTTATCAATATGACATAGATTGTGTTGGGAATAGATAGTGTCAATGCCACATTAATTAAAAATACGTTTGGTATGACAATAGGGTTGTCTTTCATATTAGGCAGAGTTGAGAATTCATGGCAGCAGTCTCCAGAGAAACTTTTTGTAAGAACAGAGTTTCCCTCAGCAAACACCAATTTCTGTAGCCACTAAGCTACAGTAATTGCCTAAAGTAATGGAAACTTCTAGCCTTTGGGTACAAAGCTAGCTGTTGAAGCTTGATTACATCAGAGCATTTTGAATCTAGACCTCAGTTTCAAGGATCAGATTTTGCCTATATTTTTGGTACATATATTTTAAATAGGTAAAGAATAGTTTGTATAGAGTGGTATTGTTTCCGTAATGAAAAAGAACCATTGACATAGGTATATTTGCTTATAAACATATAAACATATGAGCAATCTTGAGAATGACACACAAGAGGCTAGTCAGATTGGTTTCCTCCAGTGAGGAGAACTGAAGGGCCGAGAGACAGGAGTGGGAGGGAGACTTTGCACTGTGACTCCTTTTATAACATGTGAATGTATTTCCTATCTAAAAGGACAAAATTTAAAACATAAAATGGAAGGAGCAGTGGGTTATTATGCCTGGAAGCCCAAACCCTGAATGTCTGTCTTCTTAATCAAAATCACGACTGGGCCCACATAAACCATAAATGGCAACCCAGCGTCTGGCCCTGGGAGACAGCCCAAAGCAACAGCCTGGCACCCAGTGCCTGCCACTGTTGACTCACATGTTCACAAGGCTAATATCCCAACTTAATAGCAAAGGACTTGGGTACTTTGGGGGCACAGAACTCATCAGAGCAACTGTTACAGTATAAAAATTTTGTAAAACAAAGTTCTTATTCTCAGGAGATGCATACTGAAGTATTTTAGGATGAAGCATCTTGATGCCTGAACTTACTTTCCAATCGTTCAGGAAGAAAAATGTGGGTGTATACAAACACAATTGCACGCACATGATGGGCTGTGAGAGGGCACAAAGAAAACCAAAGGTTGAAAATTGTTGTGTAAAATGTTAAAAATTGTTGAATCTAGGTGGATAAAATATAGCTGTTCATTTTGTGACTCTTTCAACTCTTGGGTGGGGCATTATCTATTTCTAAATTAAAAGGTGAGAAAAATAAAAATAATATGTTAAAGAGCTTCTAGCAATCAGCTTAAAGGGAAATAACAAAATTATGCAGAGCCTTGTTTATTCCTAGATAGAAGCCTACATGAGATAAATATATACATTTGTCCCAGGCTGGTTGCTTTCTAGATACATCCACTGCACTTGTTTGCCAAAAACAGGAGTCCCTATTGAGAGAGCACTTGGGTGATGGTGAGGCCAGTCAGAGCCTAAGCAATGAAGAATTGATCTGCATCGTGACTACCACATAGTGAAATGTGGGTGATGAACAGAGGCCAGCAGAAGACACATCGGACAAGGTTAATCGAGTAGGGCCTTCCTACCCAAAGGATACTAAAGGATATCAGTGAACTTAAGACATTTGGTTGAGACATTAGACACAATCCCCAGGATCGCTGCTGATTTAAGTTTCCAGGGCAACTTCGCCTCCTATTCCTCATTTATGGAGCTCCCTCAAGAGACCAGAGTGTGCCACTAACTCATGTGTTGTGTGACAGCTAAACTGCACACTGTTCTCTTTAGGGTGATCTCTCCTACAAAGGGGGTCCTTGACCACCACTTTGTTGGAGTAGATTCAGTAGTGGTGCTTGACTACCACTGAAATATATTCTGTTTTTTGTGGGAGCATAGAATTGCCCCAGTGTTGGCATGTGGACTAGCCAGAATGGGAATACTGTGTGCATGAGAAAACACAAGAAGTAAAAACCCTAATTACTATTAACTGGTAGATGATATGCTGTGGAAGGTGGACATGATCCATACAGACATTGGCGATGAGCAATGGAAATGTGAACACACTGGGCCTAGAGGGCCTCTTATGGTGCTACAAAGGTCATGAGCTCGGGGTCTAAATATGAAATAATGTCATCAAGGAAGTAGCAATGTAAGCCAGACTCCCTTAGGAGGAAAGAACAGGTCCACGGAGCCTGGAGCTAGAGGGTCCTCATTCTACCCTGCTGATGATTTTAACTAATGTTTCTAATGGCCATCAGCTCCTTGGGTGCTCTGGCAGCCCTAAGTGGTTAATGCACCTTCATCCAGCTTGTCCTCAGCAGTCCTGAAGTCATGGATCTGTATGTCAGTTTCTTTGGCCAAATACCAGGCAGGGTCACTACCCTTGGGCTGCTCTACAACAGCAGAGCTGGTAAACAAAGAAGCAGCCTTTGGAAAGATGTCACATCAAAGTTAGAATCATTGAAGTCATCAGTTAAGAGAAACTGGTTAGAAGGAGTCATCGTCATAATCAAAAGGGTTGAGGCTGAAAAATACAGACAAGATTCAAGTCATGTGCAGTGAAGATAGGACCTGAGACTATGAAAATATAGCCGTAGACATTGTCTTAACTATTTATTTGGCCCAGACCCTCTTTGACAGTCTTATGAAACCTATGGACCATTCTCAGAAAAAAAATAAATGATCTTAACTACATAATATAAAATACATAGGGCTCCAAAGGAAACAAATTCAATACAAATGTGGTCATTGTCAAAATATGTAAAATACCAAATCTGTGCATAGTAATGCATGTGCTTGTTTATTAATATATTAAATAACAAACTGTATCAGTAAATCAAATAACCAATATGTATCAATACAACAATGGCTGCAGTTTGTATATTGAGGTAACTTTGGTGACAGAGATACACGTACTACTGGTATTACTGAAATCCATTACTTCCACTTATAATTCAAGGAAATGGTAATTATCAGGTAAACATTGTGAAAATAAACGTGTGCCTTTTTCCCATTCAAGTTCACAGATTCTATAAATTCTATCCCCAGATTCCACCCTAAAACACTGCTCTAGAGTCATTTTCATAAGAAACCCCAAACCTTAGAAGCCATTTCTTTCTTTAGTCCCTCCCCTGAGAAACTGGGACCAGAGTTTCTCCAGGTTTGTCTACTGTTAGTATCTAGTTCAAATGCCATGTTTCAGGGTTGGGTGGCAAAACCCTTCCCTTTTAAATGTTTTCCAAATGCACTGACCTATGACAAATAATAAGAAATTCACCTTGCAAGGAGGGAAGATGGTGGCAGAGCAGTGGGTAGCTCCATTCATCTGCTCCCAGACATGGGCCGGATTTGAAGTCAGAACACAGAGTGGAGAGTGAGTGAAAGCATCTCTGAGAGAGAACGTACTGGGAAGACAGAGTGGCAAATGTGCAGGACTACGCAGGAACTGGCCTGCCTGAGGGGCACCAGGGAACGGCCCAGGCTTTCTAGGTGGACCAGCCAGCAGTGCTGGCCAGCTCAACACTGCTGGCTGCACAGAGTCTGGGCAGCTGTACATCAGCTCAGAATCTGTGAGTTACCAGGAGGCGGGAGAAGGCCTGGAGATGCAGGCTCTAGAAACAGCACAGAGGAAACAGACAGGCCCAAGGCTGAAAACCTCTGGAGAAAGCAGGGACAGCACACCATCACTGCCTTGTGATATAACAGAGCTAAGGGGATCTTCCAAAGCCATCTGGGAAAGACTCAAAGAGAAACTTTATCTAAAATTGGCAGACACCTTCTGAGGAAGTGGCCCGCCATGACTGTGAGAGACCGTGATTTTGGGGAAGACAGAGCACGGGGAGAACAGGACCTCCAGGGACCCACATTATAGTGTGGGAACCACAGAGAAACTCTTCTAAAGGGGAGCTGAGTCATACCAGAGGTTCGTTCATGCAGGCAGGACCTAACAGATTTGCTAACCAAAAAACTCAGGTGCAGAGAAAATACTGAACAGGAGGGCCCAATCCAAAACAGCTCGCAAGAAGACAGTAGAGCAGAGTGGAGAATTCAGACCAAAACTCCCGTGAAAGTGGGGCAGGTTTGGATCTGGAAGGCAGGAGTTGAATGCCTGAGATTTGCTCCACACAGACAGGTGACCCCAACCCACACCTGCGTGATTACAGGCTCAGTAGAGTGGTGAGGTCAGGCCCAGGAGTTTCTGCTGTGTACATTTCCTCAGAGGAAAGAAAAAAAAGGTCCTTCGCCAGACACTACATACTACACAGCTCCTCGGGCCCAGATTTACTAAACCCAGCAGAGCAGAGAAAATAGAAGCAGGTTCAGTAGGATGCTATCTTCTCTTCTGCATAGCCGTTTAACATTCATTTAGGCATAGTATGGCACTAGGCATAGTGTGTCACTAGGTTTTATAATAGAGTTTACTTCAAATCTCATATATTGCTCTTCTCTTCTCTTATTCCATACTGCCTCCCTCCTCCTCCTTTGCACAGCTGTTTTAAATTCTATTTTCTCTCTTGCTATGACTTCTTTCTATTCCACACTATTATTATTGCTCCCTCCTCTGGCCTCTCAAAACCATTTGTGATTGTCATTAATCATCTCACATTCCTTCTCCCATTCTTAAAATACCCTTATTCTCTCTCCACCTTTATCAATGTTTGCTCACATGTAGTGGATAGGGTCGTTGTTATTATAGTTCTTCAATCTTATTTCTAGGTAGTGACTATCTTTGAATTTCAAATCTCAAATTTCACTGTTCCCCTCTCCTACTCCATTCTACCTTCCTCCTACTCTTTCTTTTTTTTGTTTTAAACATTAATTTTTCCCTGTCTTAGCCAGGTTTTCCTGCATTCTTAGTATTCCTTCTCCCTCTATCCTCTCAAAATAGCTTCTCTTTCCTCTAGACATCTCTTAAGCTCTTCTTTCTTTCCTTGTGCCCTCTTATTCCCATTCCATCAATATAAATCTTCTCTCATTGGTTGTTGATGTCTCTATGGTGGAGATTTTTCTGCAACTAGGGCCATATTTTATATATACATATATATAATATGGCCATATATATATATATATACACATATATATATAGTTGTTGTGCTTCCCTGTTTTTCTCACATTAGATATATACAAATATGTATAATTTCTTTAAATTTCATTTTTAACTTAATACTACCTGCTTCTCCTCTCTTCCTCCATTCCACCTTCCCTCCTCCCTTTTTAAGTTAGGAAGTAAATTTTATTTTATTTTCCACCTTGCCTTGTCTCTATTCCCTACTCTTATAATTGCTCTTCCCTCTACCCTTACAAAATTTCTTTTCTTTCAGTTAATCATCTCATATTCATTTTTCCTTTCTTATAATAGTCTTAATCTTCTTACACCTTTATGAATATTGGGACATTGGCTCTTGATAGTGTAAGCGTGGGTAGGGGATATCTTTGCAGGTGTGGGTCTCTTTCCTGGGCTCTTTGGTTTTTGTTGTGGGGCACTTATACAACAGTATATAAGACATGGAGGATGGAGTGACTCTCAGTCAGTCAGCCAGAAGGAAGAACCAACCAAAGAATGATGCAACAACAGCCAAAAACCAATTGCAACAACATAAAAGGCATAAAGGGCAACACAAGAGCATCAAGCTCAGGTGATCAAGGAGATTGCACCACTGAGTCCCACAGGTCTCCTATCATAGAATATCACACCATGAAGACAGTGAGTCAAAGAAGATCAGTCTAACATGAAAAAAAAAAAAACAAACCCAAGAAGAGCCACCTAAAATGGGGAAACACAGAAACAAACACCAATGAAGAGGAAAGGAAGAATCCCCAGAAAGGATGCTAAATGAAATGGAGGCAACCAAACTATCAGGCATCCAGTTCAAAATAATGGTTATAGGGATGCTCAAGGAGCTCAGTGAGAACTTCCAAGAACTCCAGGGAAGCTTCAGGGAACTTACTGTGAACTATACCAGCATGAGAAAGGACATATAAACCATCAATAGGAGACAGGAGAAAATGAAAAATACAATATCTGAAATAAGAACATAGTAGAAGGAATTAAAAGCAGGTTAGGTGAAGCAGAGGATCGAATCAGTGAGCTGGAGGACAAGAGAGAAAACAATTCCCAGGCAGAGCAAAAAAATGAAAAGAGACTCAAAAAGAATGAAGAGGGATTAATGGAGTTGTAGGACAAAATGAAGCATAATAATATCCATATACTAGGGATACCACAAAGAAAGAAGAGGAACAAGGGGTAGAAAACCTGTTTGAAAAAGTAATAACAGAAAACTTCCTGAGCTTGGTGAGAGAAAAAGTCACAGAAGTCTAGCAAGCACAGAGGGACCCAAACAAGAAGAACCTAAAGAGGTCCACTCCAAGACACATCATAATTAAAATGTCAAAACTCAAAGACAAAGAGAAAATCTTAAAAGCAGCAAGAGATAAACAGATAGTAACATATAAGGGAGCTCTGATAAGGCTAGCAGTTGATTTCTCATCTGAAACAGTAGAAGCCAGATGGGAATGGCGAGAAATATTTCAAGTAATGAAAAGCAAAACCTGCAACTAAGACTACTCTACCCAGCAAGGACACTCATTTAAAATAGAAGGTGAATAAGGAATTTCCCAAACAAAAGAAGGCTAAAAGAGTACACCTCCATCAAGCGTAGCAAGATGTGCTAACACAACTGCTTTAAGAAGATGAACATAAAGTGTGTGAGAGAGAGAGGAACACAGGTACAAATTGGGAAGATGGCAATGAATAAGTACCTGTCAATAATAACCTTAAATGTAAATGGATTAAATATGCCAATCAAAGAAATACGGTCGCTGAATGGATAAAAAATATGATCTGCACATATGCTGCCTCCAAGAGACCCACCTCAGAACAAAAGACCTACACAGACTGAAAGTGAAGAGTTGGAAAAATATATTCCAAGCAAAAGGACAGGGAAAGAAAACCAACATACCAATACTTATACCAGACAAAATAGATTACAAAACAGAGGCCATAAAAAGAAACAGATGAGGTCATTTCATAATACTGAAGGAAAAATTCAACAAGGAGACATGAACATTGTAAACATATATGCACCCAATATAGGAGCATCCAAATATAAAAGGATGATCTTGGAGGACTTCATGAAAGATATACACAGTAACACACATATAGTAGGGGATTTTAATGCCCCACTGTCTTTTTTAAAAGATCTTCAAAACAAAGAATCAACAAGGCTATGGTAGCACTGAATGACACCTTGATTAAATGGACTTAACTGACATATGCAGAACCATTCACCCCAAAGAAACAAAATATATATTCTTTTCAAATGCACATGGAACATTTTCAAAATTAGACCACATGATAGGACAAAAAACAAGCCTTAACAAATTCAAGAAAGTTGAAATCAAATCAAGCATTTTCTCAGATCCCAAAGGCTTGAAACTAGAAACCAACCAAAGGAAAAAAACACAAAAACAGTTAAATTCATGGACACTGAATAACATGTTATTAAACAATGAATGTGTTAATAATGAGATTAAGGAAGAAATCAAAAAGTTTCTGGAAATAAATAAAAATGAACACAGAACAGCCCCAAACCTATGGGATACTGCAAAGGAAGTCCTGAGAAGGAAGCCCAGAGGAATAAAGGACTACCTAAAAAAGAAAGAAACATTTCAAATAACCCAACCCCAAATTACAATAACTGGAAGAACAACAACAAACAAAGCCCAGAGCAAGTAGAAAGAAAGAAAGAATCAAGATCAGAGCAGAATTAAATGACACAGAGACTAAAAAAACAATTCAAAGGATCAATAAGTCCAAGAGCAGGTTCTGTGAAAAGATGAACAAAATCAACAAGTCTTTAATTATACTCTTAAAGAAAGAAAGAGAGAAGACCCAAATAAAGGAAATCAGAAATGAAAGAGGAGAAAGTAGAACCAATACCACAGAAATACAAAGGATTGTGAGAAATTGTTATGAAATACTATGCACCAAGAAATTTGAAAATCTGGCAAAATGGACAAATTTCTGGAAACATGTAACCTTCCAAAACTGAATCAGGAAGAAGCATAAAGCCTGAATAAATCAATAACAGCTAGTGAAATTGAAGCAGTAATTTAAAAAAATAACTCTCATCATACACAAGCCCTGGGCCATATGGCTTCACAGGAGAATTTTACCAAACAGTCAGGGAAAAGCTAACCTCTATCCTGCTCAAACTGTTCCAAAAATTCCAAGAAAAGGGAAAACACCCAAACTCTTTTTATGAGGCCAACATCATCCCAATTCCAAAACCAGATATAGACACAGCAAAGAAAGAAAACTACAGGCCAATATTGCTAATGAACATAGATGCTAAAATCCCCAACAAAATATTGGCAAACTTTATCCAGCAATACATTAAAAAGATCGTACATCATGATCAAGTGGGATTCATCCCAGGGATTCAAGTATGGTACAATATTCACAAATAAATAAATGTAATGCATCACATAAACAAAAGGAAACACGAAAATTCCATGATCATGTCAATAGATGTGGAAAAAAACATTTGCTAAAGTACAGCACTTTTTTGTGATAAAAGCACTGAGCAAAGTGGGAATAGAGGGAGCACACCTCAGCATAATAAAGGTCATATATGAGAAACCTATGGCCAACATCATACTCAATGGGAAAAACGTAAAGATCTCCCACTAAGTTCAGGAACAAGACAAGGATGTCCACTTTCACCACTTCTATTCGACATAGTATTGGAAGTTCTATCCAGAGCAATCCGAAAAGAAAAAGAAATTCAAAGGTATCCAAATGGAAAAGAGGAAGTAAAACTGTCCTTGTTTTCAGATGACATGATAGTGTACATAGAATAGTCTATAGACTCCACCAAAAGACTACTCGACCTAATAAGTGAATTTGACAAACAGCAGGATACTAAGTCAATATTCAGAAATTGAAGACACTTTTGTACACCAACAATGAAATATCAGATACGGAATTTAGGAAAAAAATCCCATTTGCTATAGCAACAAGAAAAATAAAGTACCTAGGAATAAACCTAACCTAGGAGGTAAAGGACCTATACTCAGAAAACTACACAACACTGAAGAATAAAATTAAGGAAGATACAAATAAATGGAAACATAAATCATGTTTATGGATTGAAAGAATTAACATCATCAAAATGTCCATAATACCCAAAACAATTTACAGATTCAACGAAATCTTTATTAAAATACCAATGACATATTTCACAGATACAGAACAAACATTTTGAAAATTTATATGGAACCATAAACAACTGTGAATAGCCTGAGCAATTTTGAGAAAGAAGAACAAAGTAGGAGGGATCATAATACCTGATATCAAACTTTATTACAAGGCCATTCTAATCAAAACAGTCTGGTACTGGCATAAGAACAGATACATAGATCAATGGAACAGAATAAAGATCCCAGAAATAAACCCATGTCTTATGGTTAATTAATATTTGACAAAGGGGCATGAGCATAAAATGGTATAGAAATAGCCTGTTCAACAAATTGGGAGATCTGAATACCTACGTGTAAAAAAAAAGAAACTCAACTGCCAACTTACATCATACACAAAAACAAACTCAAGAGGATAAAAGACTTAAATACATGTCATAACACCATAGAAGTCCTAGACCAGAACACAGGCAGGAAAATTTCAGATATCCCATGCAGCAATATTTTCACTGACACGTTGCCTGAGGGAAGGAACATAAAGGAAAAAATAAACAAGTGGGACTACATCAAATTAGAAAGGCTCTGCACGGCCAAAGAAAACATTAGCAAAATGAAAAGGAAAACAACCATATGGGAAAATGTATCTGCCAAAGATACCTTGGACAAGTGATAGATCTCCAAAACATATAAAGAACTCACACAACTCCACACCATGAGGACAAAAAACCCAATTAAAAAATGGGCAAAGGACCCGGACACTTCTCTGAGGCCATAGAGAGGGCCCATAGACATACGAAAGGATGATCAGCATCACTAGCCATCAGAAAGATTCAAATTAAATCCACAATGAGATATCACTTCACACCAGCCAGAATAGCCATCATGAACAAATCAACAAACAACAAGTGCTGGAGAGGATGTGGAGAAAAGGGAACCCTAGTGCACTGTTGGTGGGAATGCAGACTGGTGCAGCCACTGTGAAAAACAGTATGGAATTTCCTCGAAAAGACTAAAACTGGAATGACTTTTTGACCTGGCAATTCCACTTTTCAGTTTATACCCTAAGAATCCTGAAACACCCATATAAAAGAATGTATGCAGCCCAGTGTTCATAATAGCACAATTTACAATAGCCAAGTGCTGGAAACAGCCTAAATGCCCATTAGTAAATGAGTGGATCAAACAACTTTGGTACATTTATACAATGGAATACTATGCAGCAGAAAGAAAGAATTCCTACCTTTTGTGACAGCATGGATGGCACAGGAGAGCATTATGCTAAGTGAAATAAGCGAGGCAGTGAAAGACAAATACCACATGATCTCACCTATAAGTGGAACCTAATCAACGAAACAAACAAGCAAGCAAAGTAGAACCAGAGACATTGAAATAAAGAACAAACAGACAGTGACCTGAGGAGAGGTGGGAGGAGGATAATGGAAAGAACAGGAAGGGTCGAGTCAAGGAACAGGTATAAAGAACTGATGGATAAAGACAATGGGTGGGACGACAATGGGGAAGATTGAAAGTTGTTGAGGTTGGGCAGGGCAGGGGAGAGGAATGGGGGAAAATGGGGAGAACCGTAGTTGAATAACAATACAAAAATTTTTTAAATAAACAAACATTAGAAAAAGAATAATATAAGGTTAAACTGTGTAAACCTGCTTTTGCCCTGTATGCTACCAACCCCTTAGTCACTTTTTAGCTCTCTTGTATATCAGGTTGACTGTTGTAGTATCACAGTTCCTGTGCTTGTATAACCCTTTTTTAATTGAATAATGCCCCAAAGAGCAAGGATAATGATGCCGACAATTTGAAAATACCGAAAAGAAGCCATAAAGTGCTTAAGTGAAAAGATCAGTATAGTACAAGATATTTTAAGAGACCACATTTATGTTAATTTTATTATAGCATATTATTATAATTATTCTATTTTATTATTAGTTGTTAATCTTTTACACTGCCTAATTTATAAATTAAACTTTATCATAAATACATATGTACAGGAAAAACAATAGTTTCCACATTTTTTTCGCCAATTTTGAACATATTGTGAAGCCTCCCCTTTCCCCAAGGACTCCTCTCTTGGGTCCCTATTCAGCTCTTTGTATAGAGGCAGGGTAGGGGCAGGTGAGGTGGGAGGGGGTTGGGTAATGGTCAGACCTGAGGAATAGAGAAGAACTAGAAGAGCATCAGGAATGATTAAGGGAACAGTGAGGGGATTGGAGACTGAGTCAAGAAAGGTAAACAGCAGCTGACAGATGATGTAATTAATGGTATTACATCCACAAAAATGTTGGCAAATAAAATACCCGGGTAAAATTTAAAAGATATCTGGATAGATAAAAATATCAAAATAAAAGAGCAAATAGCAAGATATACTCAAATACTGTAAAGCAACACTGCCAGCTCTAGAGCCATCTAAGACTCCTCATAAGAATACTTAACCCCATGGAATCAGGCCTTCAAGGCAACCTTTACAGTGAGTAGTTCCTCTTGTCAAAGCAGGTGGTTTTTTCCTCAAGCTGAGTTTCCTGGAAAATGATGTCCAGGAACAGGAGCCATGGAGCTGGACCACTCAACCTATTGTGAGAGGATGTCAGATGACATCAAGATATGTGAATCAGAAGTGACCTGGACAGGTCTAGCAGGCAAACTGCACTTTTCCCTATCCCAGATCCAGAAGAGGTTACAGTGGCACCTAAGTTTATTTGTGGATCATCTTCTTCCTGAAGGGGCTGGACTCCAACTCAAGAATCTTCTGACCAATGGTATATGGTCAGTAGAAGTAGCTAGTAGTAGGTAACTCTAGAATATTTGCAAGACAAAGCCTTGAAGAAGGGAGACAGGCATGGAGCAAGTCTCTGCACGTGGAGACTTTCATAGGGCATAGGGCCACCATGTGAAGAGAGGAAGGGAGGTGCGTATGTGCCCAGAAATGGAATCACATCCCAAACTGTGAAGGGAGCCTGAGGGCCCAAGGCCAAGAGTCGAAGAGATCCAGGGCAAGAATGTGGGTGTAAGATCTTGCCCTGCTGGTCTAATTGTGCCCTGATGCTGACTGACAAACCACCCCCCCCGCCATTCCAGGGTACTGGTACTCAGCATGGTCCGCTCTGGTAGCCAAGCCTCTTCCTGCCATCATGGACACTCCCCAGCACCAGTGCTTTTGCTCTGCTTCTCTGGCTGCTCCATTAGGTTCCATGGTTCTCCTCCTCAAGAGCAGCTTTGCTTTCCCTCCAACTCAGTCTACTCTAATGTCTCCAGGAAACTAACCTGTTCCATGTGCCCTAAGGTAGCCTGAGTCAGGCCAACATGGATGTGACCAGGACATGACTTCCTGGTGTGATGTGCTATATCAAAGATAGGGAGTGTCTGACCCAGAGTCAGAGAGCTGACAAGAAGTAGGGTTGGGATAGAAATCAGGTTCCTGGCTCCAGGCATTAATCAGATTGGTAATATATAGAATAACCTTCTAGCACAGATGTCCTCAACCTAATTCCTGAAACCTTACTTAATGGAAAGGGGTAATTTGTAGATGTAATTAAGGGTATGGACCTTAAGATGGGAAGAGTATCCTGGATTATCCAGGTGGGTCCAATTTAATCACATGAGTCCTTAAAAGCAGAGAACTTTTCCTGGGTTGGCCAGAGAGATGAGGAAAAGAGGAAAGAAGTTTTTAAACATGAGAAGGAATTCACCTGCGTTGGTGGTTTTAAAGGTGGAGTAAGGGGCTAAGACCAAGAAATGTGGGTGGTCTCTAGAAGCTAGAAACAACTCTCAGCTGAGAACAGCAGGAAAATAAAGCTCTCTGTTCCACAACCAAAAGGAACTGAATTCTGTCAATAGATTAAATGAACAAGGATTCTCCCCTAGATTCTCCAGAAAAGAAAGCAGCCAACTTGTGTTGTGACCTTTCAAGGCTAGACAGGTTCACAAGATTTGGGCAGACAGAAGAATATTCACAGAGCTCTTGGGATGTCTGATTTGTCTTAATTCAGTGGTGGGCAATCCATGCATGCTACAAGCTGCATGTCACAATGCATGTCACCTGTCCCCTCTGTGTGTCTGCACAATACAGTGAGAAAACCGCTACCTCCTTAAGTACTAGCACAAACAAAGCTGGCATCAGGCCAAAAGGTTAAGTAACATAGCATGAGCTGCACATGAGAGCCCACTTCATCTTATGGGAATCATTTATCAGACCCAGACTCAAGGCTATGAGAACACACTTTATCAGATCCATTCAAGGTTGTGAGAAACTGCTTCCCTCTCATTACCCAGAAACCTGGGTGAAGAAGTGAGGCTGCCTCCATTTACCCTACACAACTGATACCTGGTAAGATTCACATTAGATGGATGACCTGCAGACCAGTAAGATAGTAAGTGTGGGTTTTTTTTCAGGTGGATGTAATTTGTTATTGCAACCACAGAAAACTAATTCCAATATACAGGGTCTGGAACAAATATATAATGCCCCTTTTTATTACAAAATCATAAGCATGTAATTCTGTAACATAACAATATCACACTCAAGTACACCATGTGACATTTTGGGTGAAACATTCAAATTAAAACTATAAAGTATTACACCCATCTTATTACCCTACCAACCACACTCAAGCAGGCGTTACTTTTGCCGGATCCTGTATGGTTGAGAGCACAGAGAACCAAAGGCAGAGCTGAAGGGGCAGATTTCAGAAGGGCAGGAGTTGATGTATTACCAGTGTCCCGTGCACCAGAACTTTGAGGAGCTGCCATAGATGACTGGACTCCATGCATGGTCAGTATCTGCATGTCTCCATACAGATTTCCAGTTCATGAGAGAGGATTAACTCTTCAGTGGGGGCCGCACCTATCCTTTTTGTCAGGGGGACTGGTCCATGTAATTGTCATCATTTCACCTGGGGTTGTGAAGAAAAGTAGTTCCTAAAAAAGAAGGCCTATGGATTAGCCAAGACACTAGTTGCTCCCTACAATGTTCAATCATGGTTTTTCTATTAAAAACATTTGAACAATTGTTCTTAACTGAGATTTCCATGGCCTCACAGGCCCGAGAATAAAAATATTGTCATAATAATGGTCACAAATTATTAGTTCTCTGACTCTGCCTCCTCTCCTCTTCAGGGAAGTTTTATTGTATTTATATAACACTCCCTAAGGGTGGCAATGGGACTGTTTCATTGGTTTCTGCATACTTAGCCTCTGTGGAGTGCTTGTAACTCAGTCTATTGATGAAGTGAGTAGCCCATTCTTACTGCCTGCACCATGGATGTGTCCTGTTGTCTTTGTCTGTCTTATCAAACTAAAGGATTTTGGATTTTGTTCACCTGCACTGCACTCATCAGAACCCAATCAAATGAGAACAGAAGTTTGCAACAAAGAAAGTAAACATTTCTTTTTAAAGAAATGGCACCAAACCTGGGCTCACAGATGAGCTATGGCCCTAAGACCTGGCTCCCCATAGTTTCAAGGGTGTGGAATATATAGGGGAAAAATCATTGATCATAGATGACTAAGGATGATAGGGTCATGGCTAGGGTTGTGGTCTCTACTGATTAGTTGGTGCTAGAGTAGAGGGTAGTTGATCATTGCATCTGGTCCTGATGCAATGGCGCAACTTTGGCGCATGGCACCAGCCATGGCACAGCTTTGTTGGAATTTCACAATGGCGTGGTCAGTGGGACCAGTCTGCTTTTCTGGGTCTGGAGCAGAAACATAACTGAGGACTAGATGTTATATTTAGTTTTACTAAAACTTTATCTCTGGGGTAACCAGATCTAAGGCTTTTTTCAGAAGATTATTTGACACTGCCCAGAACTTCATTGCCTTAAGTGCCTAATGATTAAGGGAGTGGCCATGCAAAGGAGAGAGGGGTGGGTGAGTCAGGGTGCTCCTAGAATGGACAAGTCCAGTTTGAATCAAAAGGAAATAAGGAGAAAGTTCACATTAAAATGAAGTTTCTGCACAGTTAGAGCTACAGGGTCACCCCTTCCCTGTCCCTGCTATGACCACAGACTGGAAACTCTTTATGTGGGCACACTCAGCTCTGCTGCTGGCAGTGCTAGCCAGGCCTCAATGTTGGGGGCCAGGACACTGGCCTTTGTTACCTTGGAAACTGCTCACGCCTATGTCAGTGGTTCCTTGACATTTCAACTTTCCACAGAGGTTGAAGTGAAAGAACATTCTTTCTACATTTTGTGTTTCTCTTTATTCTCTGCGTAAGTTATATACAAATACCATTTACTCCCTACTGAGTAGCCAACTTTTTCCTTCTTTATAAAAAATTGTATCTCCAATTTTTAGCTTGACACATTACTGTCAAGATAAAACCATACATTTCCAGCTTCCCCTGCAGCACAGCATCTGTGTTTTGGTCATTGAGATATAAGTGAAATAGTCCATGCAGCTTCCAGTAAATCTCATTAAAGAGATGGAATAGGATCTTCTTTGCCTTTAACTCCTGGCTCGAATGAAGATGTAGATGTGTGGTCTAATAAATAGTTTGTCTAGTCTTTGTGCTGAGTTTCTGGCATTAAGCTTCAAAAACCTCTAGGATTTCCTGGGTGATAGGAGCATCTTTTTATGCTAGTAAGGTGACTCCTTGAGGGGCTCTAAATAGCTTTATTTTATTTTATTGTGTATTATTATTTATGCTGTTACACTTGGCCCAATTTTCCCCCTTTGCCCCTATCCATCCAGCCTACCCCTCACTTCCATAGTCAATCACTGAACCGTTGTCCATGTCCATAGGTCCTTCACATATGTTCTTTAATAGATCCCTTCACCTTCTTTCAATCAGTCCCCACCTCCCTCCTCCTCTCTTACCACTGCCAGTCTATTCCATGATTCTATGCCTCTGGTTCTATTTTGCTCATTTGTTTATTTTGTTCCTTAGATTCCTCTTATAAGCAAGGTCGTATGGTATTTACCTTTACTGGCTTATTTCACTTAGCATAATAGTTTCCAGTTCCATTCATGCTGTTGCAAAAGGTAGAAATTCCTTATTTTATTCTGCTGTGTAGTATTCCATTGTGTAAATGTACCATAGTTTTTTTAATCCACTCATCTACCGATGGGCACTTAGGATATTTCCAAATCTTGGCTATTGTAAATAGTGCTGCTATGAACATAGGGGTGCACATGTTCTTTTGAATTGGTGTTTCAGGATTATTAGGGTATATTCCCAGCAGTGGAATTGTTGGGTTAAAGGCCGCTTCATTTTTAATTATTTGAGGACATTCCATTTTGTTTTCCACAGTGGCTGCACCAGTCTGCATTGCCAACAACAGTGCACTATGGTTCCCTTTCCTCTACACCCTCACCAGCACCTGTTGCTTGTTGATTTATTAATGATGACCTTTTGGGTAGGTGTGAAGTAATAGCCCATTGTGATTTCAATTTGCGTCTCTCTGACGGCTAGTGATGTAGAGTATTTTTTCACATGTCTGTGAGCCATCTATATGTCCACCTTGGAGAAGTGTCTATTCAGGTCCTTTGCCCATTTCTTAATTGGATTGCCTTCCTGGGGTTGAGTCATATGAGTTTTTTATATATTTTGGAGATTAAACCATGTCCGATGTATCATTGGCAGTATGTTCTCCCATACCATCTGTTCCCTTTTCATTTTGATAGTGGTTTCTTTAGACATGTAGAAGCTTTTTAAGTTGATGTAGTCCCATTTGTTTTTTTTTTTTTTCTTTATTTCCCTTGCCCTAGGAGATATATCAGCAAAAATATTGCTAGGTGAGATATCTGAAATTTTACTGCCTATGTTTTCTGCTAGGATTTTTATGGTATCATGACTTATATTTAAGTCTTTTATCCATTATGAGTTCATTCTGGTATATGGTATGAGTTGGGGGTCTAGTTTCATTTATTTTGCATGTACCAGGCCAGTTCTTCAAACACCATTTATTGAAGATATTATTTTTACTTCATCATATGCTTGTGTACCCTTTGTCAAAAATTTTTAAAGGTTTTATTTATTTATTTTTAGACAGAGGAGAAGGGAGAAAGAAAGAGAGGGAGAGAAACATCCATGTGTGGTTGCCTCTCATACACCCTCCACTGGGAACCTAGCATGTGCCCTGACTGGGAATAAAACTGGTGACCTCTTGGTTCACAAGCTGGCACTAAATCCACTGAGCCACACCAGCCAGGGGCCCTTTGTCAAATATTAATTGACCATAGAGACATGGGTTCATTTCTGGTCTCTCTTCTGTTGCATTGATCTATGTGTCTGTTCTTATGCTAGTACCAGAGTATTTTGATTTCACTGACCTGGTAGTACAGCTTGATATCAGTTATTGTGATCCCTCCGACTTTGTTCTTTCTCAAGACTGCTGAGGCTATTCGGGGTCGTGTCTGGTTCCATGTAAATTTTTGGAGTATTTGTTCTATATCTGTGAAATATGCCATTGGTATTTTAATAGGGATTGCATTGAATCTATAGATTGTTTTGGGTAACATGGACATTTCAAAGATATTAACTCTTGCCCTGGCTGGTGTGGCTCAGTGGATTGAGTGCCAGCCTGCTAACCAAAGGGTCGCCAGTAGGGGGCGCTCGAGTGGCAACCACACATTAGTGTTTCCCTCTCTACCTCCCTTCCTCTGCCCTAAAAATAAATAAATAAATAAATTAATTAATTAATAAAATCTTTTTTTAAAAAGATGGTAATTCTTCCCATACAATCTGGGTGAAATGGATAAATTTCTAGAAACATACAATCATCCAAAACTGAATCAGGATGAAGCAGAAAGCCTGAATAGACTGATAACAATTAGCGGAATTGAAGAAGTAATAAAAAAATTCCTGGCACACAAAAGTCCTGGACCAGATGGCTTCCCAGGTGAATTTTACCAAACAGTCAAACAGGAACCAATACCTATCCTCCTTGACCTATTCCAAGAAAAATTCAAGAAGAGGGAAGACTCCCAAACTCTTTTTATGAGGCCAATATTATCCTAATGCCAAAAGCAGGTAAACAACAAAGAAAGAAAATTACAGGTCAATATCTCTGATGAAAATAAATCCTAAAATACTCAACAAATTATTGGCAAACTGGATTCATCAATACATTAAAAAGGTCATACACCATGATTAAGTGGGATTTATTCCAGGGATGCAAGGACGGTACAATATTCACAATTCAATAAACTTAACACATCGCATAAACAAAATGAAGGACAAAAATCACATGATCATATCAACAGATGCTGCAAAAGCATTTAATCATATCATGACAACACCCATTTATGGTTAAAAAGAACACTTAGCAAAGTGGGAACACAGGGAACATACCTCAACATAATAAAGGCCATATAAAAAAAAAAAACCTACCACCAACTTCATACTCAATGGGAAAAAACTAAAAACATTCCCTTAAGGTCAGGAACAAGACAAGGGTGTCCTCTTTTGCCACTCTTATTCAACACATAGCACTGGAAGTTCTAGCCATAGCAATCAGACAGGAGAAATAAAAAGCATCTGAGTTGGAAAGGAGGAAGTAAAACTGTCATAATTTGCAGATGACATGATAGTGAACAAAGAAAATCCTATCGGCTCTATCAAAAAAGTACTTGACCTAATAAGTGGATTTGGCAAAGTAGCAGGATACAAAATCAATATTCAGAAATTGATGGCATTTTTACATACCAACAATGAAATATCAGAAAGAGAAACTAAGAAAAAATTCCCATTTGCTCTAGCCACAAGTGAAATAAAGTACCTAGGAATAAATTTGACAAAGGAGGTAAAAGACCAATGCTCTGAAAAGTGTAGAACACGAAATAGCTTTATTTCAGTTTGGAGGTAGAGGGTAGGGACATTTAGCTGTGGGAATGGAGGGAAGTGGGGCTGAAAGTGGGGCTGAAGATTGAGTTCAATCATGTGGTCAGCGATTTAAGTTTTCATGCTTACATAGTAAAACCCTTATAAAAACTCTGGACATTGAAGTTCAGAGGAGCTGGCTGGTTGGTGAACACACTGACATGCTGCGTGGGTGGTCTGCCCCAATTCTATGAGGAAAGGGCATGGAAGCTCTGTGGTCCCTCTCAGACCTCACCCTGTGTGTATCCTTTATAATAAAACTGTAATTGTAAGTATAGTTCTTTCTTGAGTTCTCTGAGTCCTTCTATTGAATTATTAAACAAATTCATGAGAACCCCAAAATTTGTAGAAGTCAGTCAGAAGTGGAGTTGGCCTGGGGATCACCTGAGACTTAAGGTTGCCATATGAAGTAAGGACAGCTTTGTGGAAATCTCTGCCTTCAACCTGTGGACCCTGTGCTAAATGTGTGGTTAGTGTCAGGACTGAATTGTAGTCCACTCAGTGTTAGACCAGTTGGGCGCAAATAGAGCTGGTGCTGTCAGCTTGGATCATGAGGCAGCCAGTGAAATTTGGCAGTGCAGAAGATAGTAATCTGGACCTTTCTAGATTGTGCAGTCATCTTATAAACTCTGCATTCCCTACTTTCAGATGTCACACTTTAACGTCACAGCTTTTGGCCACCGCAATCGGACTCACTCAGACTCATGTTAGTTTATCAAAGACCTATGCATGGCTTTAAAAATAGGTATTTGTTCTGTCTCAGGAAGAGTGCAGTATAGACGAAGGTCCACAAGTTTTCTGATTAGTTCAGAGACTGAGTAAGTGGTCACTCTGGCCTTTTTAAATTATGTTTTATTAATTGTGCTCTTACAGTAGTCCCAGCTTTTCCCCCTTTGCTCTCCTCCACCTAGACCCTCCTCATTCTCTCAGGCAATCTGCACCTGTTGTCCGTATCTATGGGTCATGTTCTTTGGCTACTCTATATCCCATGCTGTACTTTACATCCCCATGAATATTCTGTAACTACCAATTTGTACTTCTTAATTCCTTCACATTTTTGGCCTAACTCCTCTACTCCCTCCCATCTGGCAACCATCAGAATGTTTTCTGTATCTATGATTCTCTTTCTGTTCTGCTTGTTTACTTTGTTTCTTAGATTCAGTTGTTGATAGATATGTATCTGTTGCCATTTTATTGTTCACATTTTTTATTTTCTTCTTCTTCTTAAAGAAGACCATTTAACATTTCATAAAATACTGGTTTGGTGGTGATGTACTCCTTTAGTTTTTTCTTGTAGGGGAAGCTCTATTTGACTTTTGGTTCTAAATGACAGCTTTGCTGAGTAGGATAATTTTGGTTGTAGGTACTTGCTTTTTATCACTTTGAATATTTCTTCCCTCTCCCTCTAGCCTGCAGTTTCTTTCAGAAATCAGCTGACAGTGTATGGGGATTTCCTTGTAGGTAGGAAACTGCTATTCTTTTGCTTTTAAGATTTTCTCTTAGTCTTTAACCTTTGGAATTTTAATTAGGTGTCTTCAGGTGGGCCTCTTTGAGTTCATCTTATTTGAGACTCTCTTCACTACCTGGACTTGTATGTCTATTTCCTTCAACAAGCTAGGGAAGCTTTCTTTCATTATTTTTTCAAATAGATTTCCAATTTTTTGCTTTCTCCTCCTTCCATAATGCAAATGTTGGTATGCTTGAAGTTGTCCCAGAGGCTCCTTACGCTATCCTCATTTTTTAAAATTCTATTTTCTGCTTACTTTTCTGAATTTTGTTTTTTGTTTTTTTGTGGTTTTTTTTGCTACCTCATATTCTAACTCTCTGATTTGATTCTCGGCTTCATCCACTCTACTGTTGATTCTTTGTAAATTGTTCTTCATCTCAGTTAGTGTATCCTTCATTTCTAACTGGTTGTTTTTTATGGTTTTCATGTCCCTTTTTATGCTGTTGAAGTTCTGAGTTCATCTGCTCTTTCCCTAAGTTCATTAAGCACCCTTAAAAACAGTGTTTTGAACTCTTCCTCAAGTAGCTTGCTTGTCTCTGTTTTGTTTACATCTTTTTCTGGTGTTTTGTTCAGTTCTTTCATTTGGGCCATGTTTCTTTGTCTCCTAATTTTGGCAGCCCCCATGTTTGTTTCTATGTACTAGGTAGAGCTGCTACATCTCCCAAGCTTTGGTAGAGTGGTCTAATATATTTAGTGTCCTATATGACCCAGTGCCACAGCTTCCCCTATTACTCAAGTTGAGCCTTGATTGCTCTTGGCATGTGAAATGTCAGTCACTTCCTGTGTTCTGTCTGGGATCACACAGCATAAGCTATGAAGCCATCTTCAAATGGCTGCTTCTTGTGCTGGGCTTGGAGGTGCCCAGGCAAGGCCAAGCTGTGAACCAAGGCCAGCTGGTGCTAGTACCAGGCCTGGGGCAACTTTATGAGAAGTGTGGGGCTGCTGAAGACAGATTCTGCTTGTTCGAGAGAATTTCTGAAAATCTGAAGCATGGGCCAACACAAGCCATTCATATAGAAAAGCAACTAGAAAAACTTGGGTTGGCCTGCAAGTTGGGTGGGGCAGGGCCTCAGGGAATCACCAGGGTGAGGCAAACAGTATGAGCCAGATAGGTGGAATCTTGAATATGGAGCCCCCTTGCTGGCTCTGTGGCTGTGTTCGGGGAGGGCTCAAGAAAAGGAACAGTGGCCTCTGCTAGCACTTACATCTGAGAGAAAGCTGCTCCCCAGCTCTCACCCCAATGCCAGGCAATTCAGTTCCTTCTCGTATGTCTTTGGTGTCTTTCAATCTGCTGCCCCTGTGCTGGACCTCAGATCAAGTGAGTCTGAGTAAGTCTGTCCATGGGCCATTTAAGTCTGTCCATGAGCCATTTAAGAGAAACTTCCAGGGATTCCAGCAGTTTCTGTCTTCCCAAGCCTCAATCCCTGCTGGTTTTTACAGTCAGAAGTTATGGAGAATTATTTTCCTGGCCCTGGAACCCTGTGCTGGGGTGCTTGTTGTGGGGCTGGGACCCTCCGCTCCTGAGGTATCCCTGCTGAGTTTTATCTACCACATGTGGGTGTGGAACCAGCACGTTCCACATCTCCACCCTGCTACCAGTCATGATGTAGTTTGTCTTTAATTCCATAATTGAAGGACTTCCATTCAGCTCAATTTCTCATGGTTCTGAATGATGGCTGTTTTACAGTTTAGTTATAATTTTGATGTGGTTGTGCAAGGAGACAAACTGTGTTTACCTACACCATCATCTCGACCAGAAGTCCCCTGGTCACTCTGGCTTAAGAGGTGTTTGTCCATCTCTCACCCACTGTCAGCTGGCCCCTCCTTGTTTTGGATTCTACATGCTGTTACTGACTGCTCATTGTCGTCCCTGGCTGTATTTTTCTGTCTTATGGCTTCAGCTTATTCCTGGCTCAGCTTTTATGTCTTTCATGGTGCTGAGGCTTTTAACTTCTACTCTTTCTAACCTATCTACATCATTTTCAAAGTCTGGAGAGAATTGAAAGGGTTGGTTAGCTGCATTCTTTCTAATGTATACAGAACTTTCCTTTCAGACAACCTATAGAATAGCTGCCCTAGGATCAGATGCCATCCTACACTTGATGTATTCTTTAGCTATTGCTATATAGCAAATCACCATAATCTTAACAGCACAGAGCAACACACATTTATCTCACATTTTCTGTGGATCTGGAATTCAGGCATATCTTAGCTCAGTCTTCTGCTCAGGTATCACAGGCTGCAGTTATGGTGACAGTTAGACTAGGTTCTCTTCTGGAACTTTGACTAAGGAAGACTCATCTTCCAAGCTCACTCAAATTGTTGGCAGAATACTTTTCTTTAATGTATAAAACTGAGTGTCTAGCCTCTTGCAGGTGTTTAGGTGGAGGCCACCCTCAATTCCTTGAGGTTTCTCATAGTTCCTACAGGCCGTCTGTAGTTCGTTGCCATTTGAGCCACATAGCTGTTTCATCAGGCTCGCTAGAGATGTCTCTACAGTGAGTCTGACAGCAAGACAGAGTCTTATATAATGTTACATAGTCAAAGAAGAAGTGACATCCCATCATTTTTTGCCACATTCTATTGGTTAGAAGTGTTACCAGACAGGGAGCCTGGCCCTGAGTGGGTCTGCCTAGGGCCAGTCTATAGTGTGTGGATTCTTGACTTCATGTAGCAAAAGTTTGATAACACAAGCCCTGGTGACCAGGACGGTATGTTTATTGAAGCTGGGGACAGTGAAACAAGGAAGGGCTTAGGGTAGAAGAAGAAACGAGGGAGAGCCTAAGCTGGGCTGCCTGAGTTCGCTGGGACGTCAAAGAAAAGGGCCTTGGGGACAGGTTCAGGAGATTAGCCTGGGACCAGCTGCCCATTGCTCCCTTGGCTGCAAGCCTTGTGGGGACCCTTAGAATGCAGGAGATTTGTGCCTGTGGGGAAAGAAGAAGGGGAAAGAAAGGGGTCAGGGAATGGTGCTGGCCACTCCCCAGAGGAAACTCATGCACTGCATCCTTTGTCTCGAGGCTTTCCTATCGCTCTTGTAGGTGGGAATCTTAGGGGAGGTTTCAGTGGAGGGTTTCAATAGAATATTCATCAGTTTTCCAGGTGCACTCTTTCAGGGTTATGGTCTCTACTGATTGGTCAGTACCAGGGCAGGAGGTCATTAGTCATTGTAGCTAGTCCTGGTATTGTACACCTGGTTTTGCTGCTTTTCTGGGCCAGGAGCTGAAATACAACTGAGACCTGGATGTTATCTCTAGGGAGGTGACCATCTGTATCTCTGTAAACTGCCTGACCAGTTTGTTCAGCCATCTGTCTCAGATTTCCTATTTCACTTGTCGTGGCTTACTGGCCTATCTCAGAAGAAAATCACAGGTCCTGCCCACATTTAAGGAAAAGGAATTGTATAAGAGCACGAATACCAGGAGATGGGTCATGAGAGGTCATCCTACAATCTGCCTGCCACACCTAACATAGGCGCATTTGGGGTTGGGACAGTGGTACAGAATGTGGTGCCTGGAGAATGATGCTGAGTTTGGCCTGGGTAATAAACAGATGAAGGTTATGAAAACAGCAGATATAAGCAAGTTCAAAGCTTCATATCCTTTATGTGTAGCTCATTTAATCTATACAATCAGATTGAGAAAGTAATGCTATTCCCATGAGAATTTATTCTCAAACAGTAGGAATGAGGCTTTACCTATCCAATTGGAGCTACACAACTACATCCACTTCAATATCTTCACCAATCAATCAGAACAGTTCATTTCTCACCAACCAGGACAATGCCTTTTAGGTCAATCAAACTGTGAGAATTTGGAGTCCTAATTTGAACCAATGGACCAATCAGGGACGAGGGGCAGGGACTTTTGTTTATATAAGCTAGCTCCCCTCTGGTTCTGAGAGCACACTTTCCATTTCCTCTGAAGGCTATGATTCTCTGCCTGAGTCGAAATACCTAAGATGTCTTGCTTGACTAGGCCAGCCCACACCAGAGCAGACCAGCACAGAGCAGAGCAGAGCTGTTTAGCTGGAGAGGGCTTGGCCCCACAGCTATATGGTCCCAAAGCTGTTCTACAGCCATGCTATTTTCACAGCCCTGCTATATCACAATTGAGCTGTTTTGCACTGAATAAAGTTTCCTTTTCACCACACCCCAAATTGGGGATTCCAGTTGGCACTGAACTGTCACCAACAACCATCCATTGCCAGTTTCCAGGTGGGCACTGTGGAATTGGTAGCACTCTACCAGGTGATTGCTGAAGGTTGAGGCCTATAGAAGGCACTTCAGGCTTGGGCAAAACCCTGGAGCAAAATCGTGTGGAGAATTGGTGGCACTACTGTTGAGAGAGGATCCAATGTTTGGAGAAGTCAGAGGGACTAAATTATTAAGGCCTTTGAATACTGTGGTTAGAGGTTTGGAATACATTCTGAAGTTATTAGAACATTGTGCATGGAAAGGACTCAGATTAATGCTTTAGAAAAACTGTAGAGGACAGATTGGGGGTAGGGAGTGGGGGGCAGCACTGCTGTAATTTATACAAGAAATAATGAAAGCCTGAGCCAAGGCTATGGAAGGGAATGGAAAGAGGGTAGAGAGATACACATGGTAACTTTGGAAGATGAAAGAGTGGAAACAAAAATAAAACTAAAAGCAGAGAAAAGTGGACCTCCAGTCAAGATGGAGGCATAGGTAAACACACACAACAGCAAAAATTACAACTAGACTGCAATACAAATATCACCCAGATTTACCAGAAAATCAATCTGTATGGAAGTTCAACAACCAAGGATTTAAAGAAGCCATATTCATCCAGGTGGGTAGAAGGGGTGGAGACGCTAAATGATGCGGAGTCATGGCAGAATGGGCGGTCCCACATTCATGTTTCATGGATAAAAATCATGAGGGATACTTCAGGAGCAAGCCATCCCAGCCCGACTAGACCACCTGGCCCAGAGTTCCAGCACCAGAAAGATAAGTCCCCATAACTTTTGGCTATAAAAACCAGTGTAAGTTGGGGCAGCAGAAGAAACTGCAGATTTCTCATGAGATTCCTCTTAAAGAGCCCACAAAAGTCTCAGGACTTCAGCAGACCCACCCCCTCTAGGATTCAGCACTAGGACAACAGCTGGAAGGGCACGAGTGGCATACAGGGAGAAGGGGAGAAAGTGAAGTCACTGGCAGCAGGGTAAGTTCCAGGAGACAGCTTCCTCCCAGGCAATCTTCAGAGGCCAGGCAGTGGCACTGTCCCCTCTCTGAGCCCTCCCACACACAGAACCACAAAGCAGTGAAGCAGGTTGCCCCATCCTGGCAAACACCTAAGGCTCTGCACCACATGACTTACAGATGTCTTTTCTACAACAGGCCACTCTACTAAGTCACGGAGTCAAAGCAGCTCTACCTAATACACAGAAACAAACACAGGGAGGCTGCCAAATTGAGGAGACAAAGAAATATGGCCTAAATGAAAGAACAGAACAAAACTCCAGGAAATGAACTAAATGAAATGGAGATGAGCAACCTATCAGGTGCAGAGTTCAAAACACTGGTTATCAGGGTGCTCAAAGAAATCATTGGGTACTGCAACAGCATAAAAAAAGACCCAGTCAGAAATGAAGGTGGCATTAAGTGAAATAAATAAAAATCTATAAGGAACCAACAGTGGAGGGGATGAAGCTGAGACTCAAATCAGCGATTTGGAACATAAGGAAGAAAAAAGCATTCAATTACAACAGCAAGAAGGAAAAAGAATTTTAAAAACCAAGAATAGGCTTAGGAACCTCTGAGACATCTTTAAACGTACCAACATCTGAATTATAGGGGTGCCAGAGGGAGAAGAGGAAGAGCAAGAAATTAAAAACTTATTTGAGAAAATAATGAGAGAAAACTTCCTTAATTTGGTAAAGAAAATAGACACATATGTCCAGGAAGCACAGAGAGTCCCAAACAAGTTGGACCCAAAGAGGACCACACCAAGACACAGCATAATTAAAATGCCAAAGATTGAAGATAAAGAGAGAATCTTAAAAGCAGCAAGAGAAAAGCAGAAAGTTACCCACAAAGGTGTTCCCATTAGACTGTCAGCTGATTTCTCAAAAGAAATTTTGCAGGCTAGAAGGGAGTGGCAAGAAGTATTCAAAGTGATGAAAAACCATGACCTACAACCTAGATTACTCTATCCAGCAAAGCTGCCTTTCAGAATTGAAGGGCAGATAAAGTGCTTCCCAGACATAGCAAAACTAAAGAAGTTCATCATCACCAAGCCATTATTATATGAAATGTTAAAGAAAAAGAAGATCCAAACTATGAACATTAAAATGGCAACAAAGTCACAACTACTAACAACTGAATCTAAAAAACACACTAAGCAAACAAGCAGACCAGGAACAGAATCATAGATACGGAGATAACTTGGCGGGTTATCAGCTGGTAGGGGAAGGGGGAGAATGAGGGAAAAGGTGCAGGGATTAAGAAGTACAAATTGGTAAGTACTAAATAGACAGGAGGATGTTAAGGACAGTATAGGAAATGGAGTAGCCATAGAACTTATATGTGTGACCCACGGACATGAACTAAGGGAGGGGATTGCTGGGGGGAATGGGGCCAAGTGGGGCAAAGGGGGAAAACTGGGACAACTGTAAGAGCATAGTCAATAAAATATATTAAAACAACCAACCAACCAACCAAACAAAGGCAGAGAGGATGGTGCCATTAACCAAACCCAGAAATCAGCTGGAACAGAGATGAAGCAAATCAATAAAAGTGTTCAAAATGTTAAATTTCAGGGGCTTGTAAGACATACATGTTGACTGGTATGAATAGCAGGTGGAACTGTAGGTGTACCACTCCAAATGAGCTACCATGCAGATAAAATAAAGTCTTTCAAGAATGATAATTAAAACTGAGAGTACATTTAAGCAGTTAGGAAGATAATATAGCATTAAAAGAGGGTTGGAGTCTCGGTAAATGCTATACAGTGTTTGTGAAGCCGGGGGTATAGTGCAGTCTGATGGGGATAAGAGTAGAACCAGGAGAGGGGTTGGTTATACAGGCCAAGGGAAGAATGTTTTAAGGAGGAATTTAAATCAGTAAGGTAGACAAGATGAGAACAAATGAAGGACCAGTGGGGGAAGTTGAGTAGGTCACCAGCAAATTTCAGTGGCAGGAGCAGAATCCATCAAGTGTGGAGGCTGCCTAAAGGAAAGAGAAGGCTAAAGAATATTACAGCAGTACTTCCAGAAGGTTTGATAAGGGAAGAAATTGAGAAAGGAAAAAGGCTTGAGAAAAGAGGAGGGGCATTTGAGATTCATCCTAGCAAGCAGTTATCTTACACTGCTTTGCGACATAGGAAGAACGGATATGAGCCCCGTTTATTTCTTAACTACTCACAAATCTCCAGGCCTAAATTACCACTTGGGAAGGGGGTGGGGTACATAATGTTTATTATCGGACCCAAATTTTGCTTCAGCAGCTTTAGGTAAGACTTCTACAAGTGTATAAACTCTTAACTTTCCACCCCTTACTTACTGCCCCAACAAAACAACATCATCCCCGTTCGCTTCTTTGTAATCTGGCAAAACTGAGTAGTAGGTCCACAGTGCCCAAGTCCAGTACCAGAAACGGTTCTCGGCGCTGGCCTGCTTTAATCAGGGGCGCTCGGCTCTGGGGCGGGCAAACCCGACAGTTTCCCCAGATCGGCGCTCCGATCCTCCCGCGATGCTCAGGCTTTGCCTTCCCTAGCCTTCGGTGGGGACATCAAGTCCCACATGCAGCGCGGGGAAGCATGCCTCATCAGTAAAACCCTCGCCCTTGTTATGGCCTCTCCGCCCGCTGCAGCAGGCCACCATTCCCCTCTTCCCGCGTCGTACCTCCCAGGGGAAAATGAAAGCTAGTGCCTTTAGCTGAAGCAAAGGGGCGTGACGCACTCTTTTTACTACGCAAAGAGAAAAAGCAGCGCCAACTCTCCGCAGTAAAGAGGAGGAGCTGCTTCGCCTAGTCGACAGGAGGCCCCGCCCAAACCCGCCTCCTTAGCGCCAGGGACTACATTTCCAAAGGGCCTCCGCGATCCGGCGGGACCGACCCGTCCGCTCTCCCGCTCACACTGGCGGTGACTGGCTTCCCGGAGGAGGGCGGGGCCTGCTCTAGCCAATAGATGAGGGGCTCGTTACGGCGGCGGAAGCAGCAGCGCTGGGCTTAGTGGTGGAGAGCAGAGTGGTCGCAGCCCGGCGGCGGCGGCGGCAGCGGCAGGGGCAGGAGCAGCGGGTCCGGATCTGAGAACGTCGGACCTACAAAGCTGAGAGCGCACGGGAAAGAGCTCGAGGAGGTGCGGGGGCCACTCGGCGCAGCGCCCAGGTAATGGCGGGACGGGCGCCCGGGAAGGGAGGGGAGGAGACGAGGGGGCGGGGCGGCGGAGCCGGGCTGCATCGTCCCTCCCGCTGCGTGTCCCCGGGGAAGGACAGCGGTGCCACATCTCCCGCGCCTCAGATATAGGCTTTGTGGCGAGCTGGGCACGGCAGTTGGGCCGGCGGCAGGGGCCGGGTGTCTTGCAGCAAGAAAGGGAGAGACGCTAGGTTGATACAGGCGGGTGTGGGCCTTGGTGGGGAAGCGGAGCGGCCGGGTCGGGAGGCCGGCAGGCAGCCGTGGAGTTTGGCTCCTTGAGCAGTTTAAAGTGACTCTCCACATCCGGGCCCTGCGCCCTCAGCTTTTAGACCCCTACAAAGGCGGGGCCTGCCTGCTCCCCGCCCTTCCTCGCCGGGAACACTAGTCTTCCACTGCCATTGGCTCCGTCTGGAGGGGGTTGGAACTGCCACGGCGAGGCTCGCGCCTGATTGGCTGACTCTCCGCATGAGGGTGGGGCCGGATCCGAGCGCGGAGGTCGCGGCGGATTGGGGCCAGCCCTCGAGTGACGCGCCTGTCGTGGGGCCAATGGGCGGGCGGGGGAGTTAGGGGCATGTTCGGACCTAGAGTCGTCCCGGCGTACGGATGAGCGGGCGAGGGGCTGGACAGCGGCGCGTCCGAGGCACGCTCCGAGTCCTGTCCGAGACTCGGGAGCACCCCCACCGCCACCCACATGGGCCCTCTGTGGCATTTTCAGCCCGGCGAGATGGGAGCGAGAGCGGCGGGCGGTGGCTGCAGGCAAAGAGACCCGCCGTTTGTCCTGGGGCTCCCGGGAAAGCCTGTTCCCTGCCCCCCGGATGTAGTATCAGAGACCCGAGGTGCTTGGAAACCTGTTCTCCGATCTCAGCGAGGGTCTGTGGGGTGGGATGAGGTTGCGGTGAATGGGGTTGTCCTTAGAGGGAAAAGTGGGGGTCGATTTAAGAGAGGGTGGTGCAGGTCTCGGGTCCTTTTGGCTCAGTGAGGGTATGAAGGAGGAGAAGGAAACCCGTAAATGGAGGCGTGTGCAGAAAAGAGCATTCGAGAATTCCTTTTGGATTAGGTCTTAATGTAAGACTTCTGATTCTTTCTTAGGATAGGGCACCTCTCCTCTTAAGACATGCTGATGACAGTGCTATTCACCTTGGAGTGAGGGTTAAGCCTTTCAAAGGGATTTGACATTTTCCACAAAACTACACAGATACATATTTACTGTGTTCATATATTGTAGCTGTTGTACGGTATTCAGTGTTGACTTCTGGTGTGGCAACCCACAAGAATTTATGGAGGGTCAGTATAAATATTCCCAACACCATGTAAACGACTTTACTGTTAATTGAATTTGTGTACATCCAGAAATTACGGAATTGAGATCATTTGTGCACTGTATATTGATCAGCAGTAATTTAGATAAATGATGCTGCATTTGCTTCTGAGGGAATATATAACTACTAAAGATGCTTTACTTTTTCCTTACAGATTCTAATCTCAGAATCCAGCAATAACTATATGACCGTATGCACTGCAGGTGGAAATGAGTTCTCAACAGTTTCCTCGGTTAGGTACTCCTTCCACTGGGCTAAGCCAGGCTCCTTCACAGATTGCAAACAGTGGTTCTGCAGGATTGATAAACCCAGCAGCTGCAGGTGAGATCTGTGACATTCTTCTGTGTTACTTCCTGATTTAAGAATATTGCCAGTTTTCCAAATAGCAAATTTCTTCTGGGATTTTAGTAAATACTAGGTCGTCAAATTTAAAGAAAAAATATATTACAATTCTTATTTAAATTTAAATAACACTTTTTTCTTCCTGTTTTAATCACTTCAGTCGCATGTACTAGAGTATACATGAAAGTTATAGTGAAGCCTGCCTACAAGAATTACTTTTAAAATGTATTAATGTGTTCTCATTTAGTTAAGGCCCAGAGATATGATAATAAGAGCCCAAAAGTGTGTCAGGAATAGAACTTGCTTTAAAGACCAGGGAAGCTGCTAAACATCCTACTTACAATATGCAGGACAGTCCCCCACAACAAAGAATCCAGTTGAATTAACAGTGCTGGAGTTGAAGAACTACGAATTGTCTCGTTCTCTCTAGAGACCCCCCCCCCGCCCCCCAAAATAGCACTGCAAAGTTGTAAAAAGTGCTCCCTTTTTCTGTTTCTTTTTCTTCACTGCCTGATTGCTGTGTTCATTATCACGGTAAATGGTAACACTGTATACTCATTGCTTAAACCAGGAACTCAGGCATCACCTTTAATTACCTTCTTTTTGTCTCCTACCTGTGAGCTATGGCCCTTTTTCTAATGTTCCAACCTCATTTTCCATTGCTTTGCTTCCCTTCTGCCAACTCAGTTTTTGTTGCAAGTATATTTTAGTTATGTTTAGTCTTGAAGTAACTTTAAGTTACAGGCTATCTCTCCTACATAGTAGTAGGTACTTATATTTTCCGAACCCATGATAAAAAGCTCTCACCTTTCTTAACGCTGAGAATTTACACATACATTTTGTTCCTTTTGCCACAATCTTTCTTCTTTCCACACTCATTTATCTGGATAATTCCTGTGTTTCTTGAGGTTTTGAGTCTGATACCACTGTCCCTGGGAAGCCTTTGCTGACTCCCATCATCTACAATTAAGGATAGGACCTCCTAGAGTGAAAGCCAGGATCACGTCTGTCTCATCCACTTTTGTATGTTTTATACTTGTTGCAGTGCAGGGCACAAAGTAGTGATGAGCAGGTTCTTGTACAACCACTTAAAAGTGCCTCCTTAAAATAATTTTGACACTGTTTTGTCCTTGGTCTAAGTTCACAACAGAGTAATTTAAAAGAGGGTAGCTAAGAAGACTATTTGAACATCTCTTTTTTGTGAGGAGTTATATTGCTTATTTTAAAAGTTGTCTATAATAATTGCCCTCAAATTTTGTTCAGAAGAAAATCATTGACTTAGACCAAAATTGTCTATAATTTCACTTCTGATATAGAGTTTTATCCTCAGTTGCTCAAAAAAAAAAAAAAAAAAAGGAGGGGGCGGTTTCTGTAAGCAATACTTCCTATTGCTCTTATTAGAGGAAGTAGTTTGGGAGCCTGAGCATATCAGGACTTCAAATACATGGTCCAAGTTCAGAAGTGAAGATTACAGTAATTCTCTACTCCTTCAAGATTCTTTTATGGTAAAAATAAGCTGAAATTGAAAACTCCAAATGTCTGGAAGGAAATGATAAATAGTTCCAAAAATAGCTTAGTGGGGAGAGTACATTATATGATTTTTTTTTTAAGCCTCATGGAAGATGCGTTTAATTGATTTTATTTATTATTTGGAGAAGGATTTCTTTTTTAAGGTTTTTTTTTATTGTATTTCTCCCCAATACCATTTATCCCCCTTATACCCTCCACCCCACACAGCCACCACACTGTTGTCCATGTCCACAAGTCCTTTTTCCTATTTTGCTTAATCCCTCTACCCCCATCTCCCTGCCACCCTGCCCAGAGCTATCCGCCTGCTCTCTCTGAGTCTATTTCTACTTGTTAGTTCAGTGCATTCATAGATTCCACATATGAGTGAAATCATATGCTATTTGTTTTTATCTGACTGGCTTATTACATTTCACATAATGTTCTCCAGGTCCATCCATGCTATTGCAAAGGATAAAATTTTCTTCTTTTTTTATGGCTGAGTAGCATTCAGTTGTGTAAATGTCCCATAGTTGTTTTATCCACTCATCTACTGATGGGTACTTGGGCTGCTTCTATATCTTGGCTATTGTAAATAACACTGCAGTGAATATAGGGGTGCATATATACTTTCAAATTAGTGTTTTTGGTTTCACCTCCCAGAAGTAGTTTTGCTGAGTCATAAGGCAGTTCCATTTTTCATTTTTTGAAATATCTCTTTACCACGTTCCACAATGGCTACACCAATCTGCATTCTCACCAACAGTGCACAAGGGTTCCCCTTTCACTACATCATTGCAAGGACTTGTTATTTGTTGCTGTATTGATGATAGCCATTCTGACCAGTGTGAGATGATATCTCATTGTGGTTTTAATTTTCATTTCTCTGATTTTTAGTGACATTGAGCATCTTTTCCTATATCTATTGGCCATCTGTATGTTCTCTTTGGAGAAGTGTCAGTTCAAATCTTTTGCTCATTTTTTAATAGGATTGTTTTTTTAGTGTTGAGTTTTATAAGTTCTTATAAATTTTGCATATTAACCGCTTATCAGCAAATACGTTCTCCGATTCAGTAGGGTTTTTTAAAAATTTTGTTGACAGTTTCCTTTGCTGTGCAAAAACTTTAGTTTGATGTACTCCCATTTGTTTTTTCTTTTTTTGTGTCTTTTACTATAATCTTGGTTTTAAAGTGTATTTTATTGGATGTAAATATTGCTACCCTAGCTTTTTTTTCTTTTCCACTTGCATGAAATATCTATCTGTGTATCTTGTGCTCTGAGGTGGGTCTTTTGGAGACAGTATATATATGGGTCTTGTTTCCTTATTCAGCTACCCCATGTTTTTTGATTGGCACATTTAAGCCATTTACATTTAAAGTAATTACTGACAGTTACATGTTTATTGCCATTTTATTTTTAACTCTCTTCCTTCTTTTTAAAGCAAGTCCTTTAACATTTGTTACAATACTGGCTTGGTAGTAATGAACTCTTTTAGCTTTTTCTTGTCTGAGAAGCTCTTTATTTCTCCTTCAACTTTAAATGATAGCATTGCTGGGTAAAGCCTTGGTTGTAGGTCCTTGCTTTTCATCACTGTGATATATAAGCCCTTCTGGCCTGAAAAGTTTCTGTTCATAAATCAGATGACAGTCTGATGGGAGCTACTTGTAGGTAACTGACTGTTTCTCTCTTGTGGCTTTTAAGATTCTCTCCTTGTCTTTAATCTTTCCCGTTTTAATTATGATGTGTCTTGGTGTGGACCTCTTTGGGTCCATCTTGTTTGAGACTCTCTGCACTTCCTGGATTTGTGTATCTTTTTCCTTCACCAAGTTAGGGAAGTGTTTGGTCATTATTTCTTCAAATAGGTTCTCGATCCCTTACTCACTCTTCTCCTGCCATTTCCGTGATGTGGATGTTGTTATGCTTCATGTTGTCTTACATGCTTCTTACACTCTTCTCATATTTTTAAATTCTTTTTTTTTGCTGCTCTGCTTGGGTGTTTTTTACCTTGTCTTCCAAATCGCTAATTTGATCCTCTGCATTATCTACCCTACTCTTAATCACTTCCAGTGTATTGTTTATTTCAGACATTGTATTTTTTGTTTCTGTCTGGTCCTTTTCTTTCTTATTTCAATGTTTTGTTTTATTTTTAAGATTTTATTTATTTATATTCAGACAGGGGAAGAGAAGGAGAAAGAGAGGGAGAGACACATCAATGTGTGGTTGCCTCTCACGTGCCCCCTACAGGGGACCTGGCCTGCAACCCGGTCATGTGCCCTGACTGGGAATCACACCAGTGACCCTTTGGTTTGCTGGCCAGTGCTCAGTCCACTGAGCCACACCAGCAAGACCCTATGTCTTTTTTCATGCTGTTGAGTAGCCTCATAATCATTACTCTGAACTATGTCTGATAAATTACTTGCCTCCATTTCCTTTAGTTCTTCTGGAGAATTCTCTTATTCTTTCATTTAGGGCCTGTTTCTTTGTTTTCCCATTTTGCCTACCTCTTTGTATTTGTTTGTATGTATTAGGTAGATTGACAGAGACTGTAGTGCAGACCAATGTCATATGCTGCCTGTGACTGTCCTGGCGCAACCTGTTTGGAGTTATTAGCAATCCATAGCTTATGGGTCCCTCTGCTGGGACTGGACGTGTGCAGAAAGAACCTCTTTATTGATTTTAGAGAGAGAGAATGTGGGCAATGGAAGAGAGAGAGAGAGAGAGACAGAGAGACATTGATCTAAGAGAGAAACATCAATTGGGTGCCTCCCACATGCACCCCAAACAGGGATTGAACCCTCAGTGTAGGTATGTACCCTGACCAGGAATTGGACCTACAACCTTTTTGGTGTACAGGATGACATTCCAAACAACTGTGCACCAGGCCAGGGCAGTACTTTGTACAGTAACTTAATGAAATTGTCAGAAATCAAAATCTTCCTGAACAAATAGATTTTGGGGAAAGTTATGAAATCTTCATTTCCCTTAAAATTTTAATTAGGGGAAAATCTGTTTGGACAATGGGGAACGTTGAAAATGAATTGATAGTGGTAAAACAGATGTATACCTTTTTATTCATAAACAGCATGTTCATGTGTGCAGAACATCCTAAAGAATGTTTGTAAAAAGCTGTTAGAATAAATGAAATTAGTAATGGTTGCAGGATAAAGGTTTAATATACAAACATGAATTCCGTTTACTAGCAATGAGAGATTCTTAAAATGTCAGTTACAGTGGCATAAAAAAAAAGGCCCATATAAAACTTAGGGACATATTAATAAAATATGTGTAAGACCTAGGGTTAGAAAGCTATATAAAACATTGCTGAAAGGAATTCAAGACCTAGATAAATGTAAAAGATCTGTCAAGTTCATGGATTGGGAAACTCAGTATTTTTAAGATATCAGTTCTAGCAAAGAGACCTATAGAGTCAAAGAAATACTAATCAAAATCCCATCAGTCTCTTTTGTAAAAATTGACAGCCTGAATCTGAAATTAATGTGGAAACCAAAGGACCTAGAATAGCTAAAGCAATTTTGACCAAAAAAAAAAGAAACTTGGAGGACTGTGCTACCTTACTTCAAGATTTGGTATAAAGCTACACCTAATCAAGACAGTGTGATTTTGGTATAAAGATAAGAAATGTAGATCATTGGAACAAAGTAGAGGAACCAGAAATAGACCCACACATAATGGTCTATTGATGTTTGACAGAAGTACATAGGTAATTTAATAGGGAAATGATAGTATTTCCAACAAAATAGTGCTAGAACACAAGAATATCCATATAGAAAAAAAATGAACCTTGACCTTTATCTTTATCATACACAAAAGTTAACTCAAAATGTATCATCATAGACCTAACATAAAAATTAAAATTTATAAAACAAAACATTGGAGAAACTATTTGCATACTTAGAGTAAACAAAAGTTGCCTAAGTCACAAAAAGTGCTAATTATAAAGAAGCACTGATAAAAATGACTACTTGTCAAGACGCCATTAATAAAATAAAAAGGCAGACCACAGACTGAGAGAAGTCATTTGCAATAAATTTATCTGCAAAAGACATAACCTGAATATATAAGGAATTCTTGTAACTCAGTAGTAAAAAGACAAATCAACCTGATTTATTTTTTTTGTAATGGGCAAAATATTTGAATAGACACTTCACCAAAGACCCTGTTTAAATACCAAATAAGCACATAAAAGATACTTGACAGAATTAACCTTCAGGGCAGCACAAATTAAAACCACAGGGAGATCATTATGCTAAATGAAATAAGCCAGGCGGTGAAAGACGTACCATATGATTTCACCTCTAAGTGCAACCTGATCAACATAATAAACAAGCAAGCAAAATATAACCAGAGACATTGAAATAAAGAACAAAAGGATAATAACCAGATTGGGGGCGGTGGGGGAGGGATAACAGGGAAAAGGGGAAGGATGATTAAGGAACACGTATAAAGGACACAGACAAAACCAAAAGGGGGAAGGATCGAGGGTGGGAGGTGGGGATGGGAGGGGTGGGGGGGGGGTTTGGAAGAAAATGGACAAAACTGTCCTTAAACAACAATCAATCAATCAATAAAACCACAGGGAGAAACTATTACACATCCACTAGAATGACTAAAATTCAAAGACCAACAATACCAAGGTGTGATGTGTCTATGAACCAGTAGAACTCATACATTGTTGGTAGAAATGCAAAATAATCTAGCCACTTTGGGGAACAGTTGTCAGTATTTTATAAAAGTAAACACAAATTTACCATGCAACCCAATAATCTCAGCCATAGGTATATACCCAAGGCAGATGAAAACATATCTTACATACAAAGACTTACCCTTTAATGTTCATAGAACCATTGTCCACAACAGCCAGAAATTGGAAGAAAGTAAGCAATTTAGTTTATCCATACAATGGAATACTAAGTAATAAAAAGGAACGAACTTACTGGTATATACAACAACATGGGTGAACCTCAGAAACATACTAAGAGAAGAGCCAGACACAAGGGACCACATATTGTATGATTCTATTTATATGAAATTTTAGAAAGGACAGAGCCGTAATGCTAGAGAGGAGATAAGTGGTTTTTAAGGAGCAGGTGTGGGAGGAAGGGGATTCACGGCAAAGGGGTATGAATGAACTTGTTAGAGTAAAGGAAAACATACTATGTTATGGTTGTGGTGTGGTTACAGTACTGTGCACTCCTATGAAAATTTAACTTTATACAAGGAATTAGTAGATTTTATGTGTAAATTGAACCTCAGTTAAGCTGATTTAAAAATGGATAAAAGATACGAACATGTACTTCACAAAGGAAGATATATATGAATAGCTTATGATCACATAAAAAAGTTCAACATTACTAATCATCACGGAAATGCTCATTAAAACCACAATGAGGTACCCAAGCACACACCACCTAGAATGTCTGTATATCAAGAATTGGTGAAGATGAGGGACTCTGTATAATACAGTATTGGTGTGAACAAAATATCATAAAACTACTCTGGAAAGTACTTTGGCAGTTTTATGGAAAAATTAAACATTTACCCAGCCATTCTGCTCCTAGGTTGTTGGTGAGCGTGTTTGTAATAAAAAACAAAACAAAACACTGTGCTCTCTACTCTTAGAGTAGCCATTTTATTGTATGTACAGTTGTAACTCAATAAGGTTTTAAAAATTAAAATTTAACAAAATGAATAACCTGAGAGAGAAGTCAGTATATAGCAGAATATTAAACATACATTAATCTTCACCTAGCACTTGTACTTTGGGAAGTTGTTTCTTGAAATCATTGAACAAGGACTCAGAGTACATATGGATTTTCATCCCAGAAATTTTATTAAGCAAAAATTTGGAAATAACCCAAAACCTCATCAGTGATACAGAAAATAATAGCATATCTATGCAGTGGAATTCCATTTGGCATTTTAAGTGATGCAGTATATATTCTGTATCACTCAGCAGTTTTAGTCCTAGGTATATATTCAACATAAATGGTTCATATGTTCACCAAAAGACATGTGCAAGAATATTACTAGCACTACCATTCACAATAGCAAAAACTGAAAACTAATTAAATGCATATTAACAGTAAAATTAATAATTTTGGCTTATTTACACAACGGCATACTATATTGTGTTTGAAAGATCTATAGCTACCTGCAAGAACATGGATGAATCTCATACCTGTAAGTGAAAAGCACAAGTCACAGCAGGGCGGTAACATTTGTTATAAGTCTGTCTATATGACGTTCAAAAATAGACAGTAGTAATCTATAGTATTAGCACTTAATGAATATATTTGGGAGGGCTAGGGACTGGAATCAGGCTGAACAGAGGATTTCTGGGAAACCAGAATGTTTTGCTTCTTGATCCACCTGAGTGCTAGTTACTCAATTGTATTCAGTTTGTGAAAGTTCACTGAGCTGTACAATTAACATTTTTGTCCTTGTCTTTATAAAGGTTTTAGTTAAGGTAAATAAATAAAAACCCAAACAAATTAAAGAAGTGAGAAGCATCTGAAGGTCTTACTGAAATATTAACTGCTCGTGCCTTTGGGAGCAGTTTTACTTACTCTCTAGTTTTCCAAATTAAAAATTTATTTCTATATAGATTGTATCTAAAAATGCACTTTTAAATACAATCTTTATACTCAGAAAAGGAATGCTAGTAGTAGTTTGGAAAATGACTTACAAGAATGAGTTAATATTTTTACAAACTCTCTTTCATTACATCAGTTCCTTGCTTTTTTAACTTAACTTTTAAATAAGTTATGAAAAGAGTATACAGTGAAGAGTCTCTGTCCCATCCCTGTCCCCCAGTCCTCCACTTTCTTTCCTTTCAGGCAAGCAAGATAATTTTGGAGATGTGTTATCCATATACATATACAAATATAAGTAGATATATGTGTGTGTGTATTTTATTTACTTTCTCACTGCTCTCTACCTTGCTTTTTTAAGTCTATATTTTTCATAATATAGATGTTACAGATTTCTCCGTAAGAGTACCTAAAAGACTCTCTTCTTTTATTTTTATAGTTGCATGGTAGTCTGTTGTGGAAATATACCATAATTTATATAGTCTTTCTATTGATGGACATGTAGGTTTTCTTCAGTTTCTTTACTAGTATAAAAATACCAAAACAAATAACCTTGTACTTAAGTCACTTTACACATATATTATTTAACAATGGTATACATACTTACAAGTAGAATTGTTGAACCTCAAAGGGTGTGTGTTTTGTAATAATGATAGAGATTGCCTTGTTCACTCTGTAAGGATTTGGACTGAGAAATTTGTTTTGAAAACATGTTCTTGGACTTGAGAACTATACTTAAGTTATCTTTTTAATGTTAGGGTTTTTATAACTTTTTAAATGCATATTTCAAATGAAATTGTCTTTTATATTGCACTTTCAACAGTTTGAGCTCATTTTAGATAGTTGTCAGGTCCTTTGTAGGAGTGGGAAACCCACAGTATCTAAAACAAGTCTAGCTTTTCACAGGTGTGACTCTTGGATATCAAATCCATCAGGGGAATCTAATGCCTAAATTCTCTTTGTTAAGAAAATCTTTCAAGGAAATGGTCAGTTTATTAACCCTGAAACTTAAGTGCAAATGCCACTCTTGTGTCTACTGTTATGTTAATTAATACTGGAAGGATGTGACATGCTCTTTTACCCTTAATATCTTCACTAGTCAACGATGAGCCTAGTCGAGATGCTGAAGTCACTGCCAGAGAGCACATGGGTACCAATAGCTCCCTCCAGTCTCGTGAAGAGAAGCAAGAGCCTGTTGTGGTAAGGCCTTATCCACAGGTGCAGATGTTATCCACACACCATGCTGTTGCATCGGGCACCCCTGTCACCGTGACAGCCCCACCAGCACATCTGACACCTGCAGTGCCACTCTCATTTTCGGAGGGACTTATGAAGGTAATGGAGAGGTTTAAAATTCACTTTGAACCACAGCTGAAGATTGGCTATAATATATCTTGACAGTTTTCACCAAGTCTTAGGCTGTATCCTAGGATCATAGTTTGTTTTGTTTTTTTTTTTTGATCTATCAGCTCAGCTCTTCTCTGTAACTCAGAGGTCTGCCGTTCTGCAATGCTTACTCTTGTGCTGCTGGGCAGTTGGTGTCAGTCACTTGGTCTTTTCTAATACCCATTTGACGTTGATCTTACTAAAGTAATGAGCCTGCTAACTCAGTTTTTATTTCGGAGTGGTACTCTTCTCCAAGGTTTTTTTTTTAATAGTTTGCTAATTCGGGGGTATCTTAGACTATTGCCTTATGTATTACCTGTGGTTATATTTCAGTTATTGGGAGTTGTTTTTACTTCTGCCCAAACTTCAGAAAGGCAGCAAAACTTCTGTTATATAGAAGAATGTTGGCTATGAGCCATACAGATCTGAGCTTTATTCCAAGTTCTAGTTTTTGCTGTTTGTGTGGCTTTGAGGAAGTAACTTAGACTTGTTTTACATGTTTCTTCATCTGTGCAATGGAAATGCTAATACTTTAGTGGAGAAGCCATGATGATGAGAGATAAAACAAATAACGCTTCTGACATCTTTCCTAGCACCTTCAAGGGTTGATTTGTGTACTTCTAAGTTAGAATAAAATGCATCACTAGTAAAAAGCTATTGCTATGTTTCATGTGGTTTTTTGTTTGCAGCCGCCTCCGAAGCCCACCATGCCTAGTCGTCCCATTGCGCCTGCTCCACCTTCTACCTTGTCACTTTCCCCCAAGGTTCCAGGGCAGGTTACTGTTACCATGGAGAGTAACATCCCTCAAGCTTCAGCCATTCCTGTGGCAACAATCAGTGGACAACAGGTTTTTTTTCTTTTAATTTGCTGATTTTCAAACTGAGATGCCAAACTGTTCATTGTTATTTATTGAATGCCAACGGGACATTAGGCACTGTACTTTTTACCCAACCCATCCAGTAGGGAGCTCCTACCGCTCACTGCCTACCAGGCAAATCTCCAAAGATGGAGTTTGGTGGAAATGAAAGGAATATTTTATTTAACAGTCATATAATGTGAAATAATGACAAGTTTCTGCCTAAAATATCTGGGTAATAAAAGTAAGGGGAAAGAAAAAGTCAGTATGACAGCAAAAATAACTATTTAAATATTTGTCATTATCACTACTACATAGGTTCAAGAACTGAAAATAACACAAGAACAAAAATCTGTTCGCTGTGCTAATTCTTATCACCAGGGTCTCTGCTAGCTCAGTTCCAGGTTGCACCAGGAACCTCTTTTCCCACCTAGAAGTATCATAAACATAGGTGGCTTAGCTGGTCTCCAGTCACTGTCTAGCTCCAGACAACTTTTGGAGTCTGTGCCCCCAGGCCTCCGCTCACAGACCCACACTGGCCACCATTGGCAGGCCCACTGGCAACCATTGACATGCACCCCACTGGGGGAGGGGACAGAAATAACTAACTTTTTCCTTCCCAGCGGCATGCTCCATCTAAAAGCCCTCTCTCAGCCCTGGCTGGTGTGCCTCAGTGGGTTGAGCACCAGACTGCAAAGCAAAGGGCCGCTGGTTCCATTCCCAGTCAGGGCACATGCCTGGGTTCCAGGCCAGGTCCCCAGAAGAGGGCATGCAAGAGGCAACCACACATTGATGTTTCTTTCCCTCTTTCTCCCTGTCTTCCCCCTCTCTAAAAACAAATAAATAAAATTTTTAAAAATTCTCTCTCAGAATCCCATGTGTGCAAAAAGCCAGTGGGAGTACCCAGCTTTCCAACCAATGAGGGCCAGTAACAGCCATGTTTGCCTTTGCCTCTCTTGTGGCTACCATGTGTAGCAAGGGGGCAAAGTCTCCTATCACACATGCTCTGTACAAGCTCTCTTCTCCGACAGCCCCTCCCTTCATAGGGAGGGCAAGCCACTTGTGACCTTCAATTTTGCGTTGAGGTTTTCTCCTCCCACCCCCTCACCCCCTCTGTCTCGGCGATTTGGCCTGACCTCTCTGTTAGATACTGACTAAATTAAACAGTCATTCAAATCATTCATATATGCAAGAGTAAGACAGTAGATTTGAGAGAGAAGGATAGATGAAGTAAAACCAATATGCACAGCAGTCTTTGTCATTTAGCCAGTAAGTATTGAGCATCTGCTGTGTGTGAGGAACTACTCTCTGTGAGGTATAAATCTAGATAAGAAAGTTCATGTCCTTGAGTTCAGAGTGCAGTTATGCTTGGTAATAGGTTCAAAATTTTGGTGGGGCCCTAGAAATTCTGATGGGCCCAAAATTCTTGTTGAAGCATCATCCTGCAAGCCAAAAGGTTGTGGGTTCTATTCCCAGTCAGCATTCTTGCTTGGGTCATGGGTTTGGTTCCTGGTTGGGGCTGATACAGGAGGCAACCAGTCAATGTTTCCCTCTCACACTGATGTATCTCTTCCTTCCTCTCTCCTTAAAAAAAACATACCCTTGGGTGAGGTTGAGGGGGAAGGAATGGATGACTGCAGTGACATGCAAAGGAAATAGTGTGAAAATAAGGAAATAGGAAAAAATAAGCTTTTGGTCAAAATAGAAAACAAGTAAAAGACTAATATTGAAGATGACAGTGCCTGAAAGTGGACAGTCAATTTTGTCATCTGTTACAGGGATCTAGCACCTAGCTAATTGACATATCCCCACAGCCACTTACCATATGCTTGTTGGCACAGATCACCATGTAATATGGTGTGTAAGAAAAGCTAAATGTCCTCTCCCTTGGGTTACTCACTATCTAAAAGGAACAACCTGACCCACATTTGGAGGCAGCTGAGTTCTAGATGCAGCACGTAAGCACCAGTGGCCAAGACTAAGCACATAAGACAACATTGCATCCTATTTCTTGCAGGGCCATCCCAGTAACCTGCATCATATCATGACTACAAACGTACAGATGTCTATTATCCGCAGCAGTGCTCCTGGGCCGCCTCTTCACATTGGAGCTTCTCATTTACCTCGAGGTAAAGACTACACATTTTTTTCAAACTCTTGAGATGCAGTATACATTTGGTAGAAGATCTGGTTACACAAAACTATCCAAAATCAACTTATTAAAGTTACAGGACAGCAGAAATAAGCAGTGTACATTTTTAACAGTGTACAACGAATGTGTGTATATGTATGTATATGTAAACTGAAAGCAATTCAAATCTCTAGTGTGGTCTGAAAATTCTCCTTTTTACTGAGGAACTCCTCAAGGCTATGATAGCCTAAACATGGTCTTCATCTAAAAAAAAATTTTTTTTATTGTGCTTTCCTCCTTTACCATTTATCCCCCCATACCCTCTTCACCTCCACCTATTTCTCCACTCCATCCCCGCAGTCATCATACTTTGTCTGTATCCATCAGTTCTTTTTCTTTTTCGCTTGATCCCTCCACCCCCTAATATCCTTCAGAGCTGTCTTCATTTTTAATAAATAAGTTGGAAATATTAGTACTGAATATGTTTAAAGTGATAATAGTTACTCAGAATTTTTTCACTCACGTAGCAGTAAGATGAATTTATTCTTACAATTAAGTTCTGGTAGGTTGTGAGATATTAAATTTAATGAGTTTTCTCAACTACTTGGTCAAAATTGTTACCTTCTAGTGGAAAGTATAAAATCATTGCTTACAAAATTAGATTAACAAATACAAAACCAGGTTTACTTGGTCTCACAGTGAGGCTCACAGACAAGAAGGGTCTGTGTAAGACGAAAACCACTTTCTTGAGTATTCTGAGACATCATTTGCCTTTTTCACAGTGCTGACATTTGCACTGATGGTGCAGGGGCAGTGGCGGTTCAGGTGAGCTCTCGCTGTCTGGAGGCTAAACTGTTGGAACCTTGGCCTGAACCGGGGCAGTGGCATCACACCAAGCTGTTCATTGTATGCTTCACTGCTACATACTTAGAGTTACAAAAACAAGAAACATCCAGTTTTATTGAAGAATGTTTTTGAAGAAGCAGTACAGACTAGTAAACTTATTAGACCTCAACCCTTCAGTGCACATTTTCTTAATTTTCTATGTGATGAAATTGGGAGATAGACATAAAGATCTTCCACTGAATACTACCATTGAGTTTAGAAATTCTGATCATTTTTCCAGGAAATATAATATGAGAACTATTTAAATTTTGAGTGTACTAATTTAAAAAAATTATTTTTTCCAGGTGCAGCTGCGGCTGCTGTGATGTCTAGTTCTAAAGTAACCACAGTCCTGAGGCCGACTTCCCAGTTGCCAAATGCTGCTACAGCTCAGCCAGCGGTCCAGCACATCATTCACCAGCCAATCCAGGTACGTCTAACGCCTGGCAGTCAGCCAGTAAGGACAAAGTACCTACTCTGAGTCATTTATTCTGATAGGCAGTGTGCGAGTCCTGCGACTTCAAGTGACTTTCAGTCCAGTTGCCAAGATGTTGGGAAGGTTGAATTGTATACAGTGTCATGTGATCCGCTCTAGGAATTTAGGAGAGGTAGTAAGAGATGGCTTTTTGTTAGGATGAGAGTGGTAAAGGGGATTCAGAGAAGTGAAGAGATGGGGTTGGGGGGGCAATACTATGAACAGTGGCAAGGAAGACAGTGATGGTTATGTACAATGTGTAGTAAAGGCTAGTTTGAACTGAGGGGTTCTAATGTGGATAGAGGTTTTTAAACTCCTAAATATTTTATGCACATATGTATATTTTTTGAGGAAGACAGTCCATACCTTTCAACTTTTTCTTCAGGTAAATTTGTGGCCTCAGTACTGCTGAAGTATAATGTTATTACTCGGTGATATTATAGTGTCTCTGAATTCAAAACTCTTGAGATACGGAGTGTAAACTTGATTTTGTGCACTGCAGAGAGCTAATGTTTTTAATGCAGTAACATATGATCAGAGAAATAGCTGTGAAAGATTAACCTCACTGAATTACATGTAGAAGGTGGAAATTCAAAAACCTTTGGGGATCAGATGTATGTATGAAACATCTGAGTTTAAGTAAGGGAAAGTATTTATTATCACATTGGGTGGTACATGTCCAAGCTAGAGCTTTCAAATTAAAACAGATTATAACAGAAGACCTTAGTGGCTAACACAACACATTTGGAAACTGATTGGGCCCCCCAAGTCAAGGACCTTCACTAGTGAGGAACATAGTGCAGCAGTCCTAGTATGAGACAAGTTGTAACAGTAGACACAATAGATAAGAGGTTGAAAGGCGAAGCAGAGATCAAGAATGGGCAGAGTTTGCAGATTAAACACATGTTAACAAGGTCAAAAAAGAGGAACTACTAAGAACTCAGATGAATAGAACTGACAGTGTACAAGCAGGTGAAGTCCAGTGTGGAACTCATTTGTTAGGTGAAGATTTTACACACAGATGTAGTGGTAAGGAAAGTATTTTCGTGTGAAAACACCTAAAAACCATCTGAGCACCCTGATCTTCTGTCAGCAAAGAATACTATTAGCATGTGTTTGCCTTTAGTATGCTAACTTAGATGGCCTGAGAGTTAACAACTGTGCCAGTGCCTGAACAGGCCCTCTCTGTAAAGCACTGATGGTGTGGTAATATAAAACATCTACACCAGGACCAAACGCCTATCTGTGGGAATTCTAGATATGAAGGGGTAGATCTCAGTTTGAACGAACAGTAGGATACCATTTTGTGTCCAGTTGTATTTGGAAAAAAGGGACTTGTGTATTATTCGTCCAAAATTAGATATTTTTTAAATTATTATTCTTGTTTTTATAACAACTTATCCAAAGAGAATTCCTTAATAAGGATAGCAAGAATTTACTATCATTTGGACATTAACATACTTATTCGAAGGCCCAAGTTTCAAATTTTACTTTTAGTGTTTGGCTTACTATGTTTTGCTTTTTGTTTTAAATGAAATATTTTTTCTCTTCTCTTGGTAGTCTCGTCCACCTGTGACCACCTCTAACACCATCCCTCCTGCAGTGGTAGCGACTGTCTCAGCCACCAGAGCTCAGTCTCCAGTTATCACTACAACAGCAGCACATGCCACTGATTCAACGCTTAGGTATGTTTGGGGATTTGATTATGGAGCCATCCTGCTATCCTCCCATCTCTCCCTTTTTCCTTTGTTCCTTTATTCCTTGATTTAACTCAATAAATACTTACTGAGTTCTTTTTTAAATGCAGTATGGTGTCCTAAATAGTGAGGATAAAACAAACATTCCTGCCTCAGAGTTTCTATTTTTAGGGTCTGGAGACCTACAGTAAATATGTATATATAATTTTTTAAATGATGGAAAGCATTTTGGGGGGAAAATCAGGTAGCGTAAACGGAATTTGGAGTGACAGGGTAGGCAGGGTCTTACATTTTTCATATAAAGTGATCAGGGAGGGCTTTGGTGATAAGAATACATTTGAGCAAAAAATTGGAAGATGTGATTAAGTGAACCATATGGTTACCTGAGATAAGAGCATTCCACAGTGAGAATAATAAGTGCAAACACCCTGAGACATGATAATGTTTGCCGCATAAAAGGAGCAGCAGGAGATTATTTTAGGAGGTTACAGGGTCCCCAGATCACGTAAGGCTTTATGGACCACACTCAGGAATTTGTCTTTGCTGGGGCGCACTGGGAGCCTTGGCAGAGTTTGAGCAGTGCAGTGCCATGATCTGAAGTTTTAGTTGGATTATCCTGTTTGCAGGGTAGAATAGGCTGTAGAGAGGCAAAGTTGGAAACTTAGAGAAATTGTTTAGAAGGGCATGGCAAAAATCCAGGAAAGATGATTGTTGCAGGTGGAAAGACATGGTTAGATTTTGAGTAGGATTTTGAATGTAGTCAAGAGGATTTTGGAAGAATTGCATGGAGGAGACTATGGGAGAAGGAAAAGAGTCAGGATTTTGCCAATATTCGTTGGCCTATGCTGCTAGGAAGGTGGAGTTGCTCTACCCTGACATAGAGAACAGTGGGAAGAAGTCCAGACTTTGATTCTGTGTATGTTAAGGTTTTGCTGACTTCCAAGCACTTAAGTGGAGATTTTGAGATACCCTAATATACCAGTCTGCGGTACAGGGAATAGTTCTGGAGGAGATAATTTAGGAAGACAACATAGATGGGGGAAGAAGTTTATGAGGGAGAAAATGGCTTCCAGTAGGAGAAGTGTTCTTAGGAGAACCAAGATTCATTAGGGCACGAAGGTGAGGATGTATTCAGAAAATAGGTTGAGGATACAGGGATCGGTGGATTGTAAATCCAGCAGGCACAATGGAAGGGTCGAGTGTTTGAAACGGTAAGATAGTATAACTAAGAGATATAGAGCTACACAGGGATAAAGTCTGGTTGATGAGGGATGGTCTCTGATGATGCTGATCAATGACACTGTTATGGATGAAGATATGGTGATATTTGTCTTCATGATCCCCAAGCCATCTAGTGGTGGTGAGGCTATGAAAATATTGGGGAAGGCAGTGGGATAATGAGTCTTACCAGGAGCACACGGAGTTCAAGTATTGTTTCCTGATTCTGCCATTTCGTTATGTGGATGCCAGGGAAAACATTTGGCAATAGAAACAAGAAGAGATTCACTAAACAAAAGAAGAGGTAGTAGGTATGGGGAATAGAGCTGTCAGAAACCAGAGACCCTCCGCAAGACCTGATTACCAGTTGGAAGCAGGACAAAGTAGAAGAGGGAGGAGTCTAAGATGCCACCTTGATTTCTTCCTTACCGGACCCAAGTACACTGAAAGAACACAAGGGAAAGAAAGTAGGTTTTAGAAAGAAGGTTGTGCTTTTGGATACAGAGTTTCTCTGGAACTACCAAATGCCTGTGGTTAATAGGTGGTTGAAGAGGTCAAGGGTTTGGAAGTCATTGGCACATGGCCTACAATTAAATCTGAGGCATCTGAGTCCAGGGGAAATGAATAGCATGAAAAGAGGGACTAGAACCAAACTCTGAAGAAAATAACATTTAAATGCAGAATAGTGCCTAGGACTTACCTTTAACCATTAGCTCTATCATTTAATAGCTATGTGACATTAGGCAAGTTTCCCACCTTCCCTGATACTTAGTCCACTCTTCAAAAACATGAGGACACTTTCTTTTTGGTCACTGAATATATTGTCTGATGTACAAGGAGACATAACTGCCAAACATAAAATAGACTGTATTGTCATTTCAAGTTTAAATTATCTTTAAAAAGTTTAAATAGATTCAGATGGTGTGATGAAATTCAAAAGGTTCAAGTGTGTATACAGTGAAAACTAGGGTTAGATTGGTTTTTTTAACCATGTTATTGGAATATCTCTTTTCCAATATATTGAGTTTTTAATTAAAATGGATATTGAATTCTGTCAGATACAGTTTTAGCATTCACTCATACAGCAAATATTTATGTGTACCTGTGAATTAAACAGACAAAAGCCCTAATGATCAAATGATCTCTCTACTTATATAACTATGAGAAATTCCTAAAATCTAACTCCCTTTGAATTCTCGAGTTCAAACATTTAAACAGACGGCTTTCTGTAGAAATAATACTTAATAGGAAAAAATTTCAAAGTGCTATCTCCTGGAAAACCACCACACCCAGAATATTTTATTGACTTCTACCAAACTCCCAAAGACGAGACAAACCAATGATAATTAAATTGATTCAAGACATAGAAAAATAAGAAATGTTCCAAAAAAATTTTTTTTAAGTGGAAGTCTCTGTTAAATAGATTCAATTATTTCTACCAGTTCTTTGATTTTTTTTTTTCTCATCATTACTTGGTGGAATGAAGTTCTCTATTACTGTCTTTAAGAGGGGTTTGCTTATAGGACCAATTTTTTCAGTTTTCACATGCTTAAAACCATTTCCCAGATATCCTGTATTTAAGTAGCAGCTTGAATGATAAAGAATTTGGTTTCTGTAGTCATTCCTTGAGTACTTTGTAGGTATTTTTTTTCTCTACCTTCTAGGGCTAGATAATGCTGTACTGAAGTCTAAGGTCAGCCTGATTTATTTTTTTAAACCCCTTAGAAGGACCTTAATATTTTTGCCAGATGGCCCAAGATTCTTTATCATTAAATTTCAGCAACTTTACTAGGATGTGTAGTATTATAGTGACCAATATGTAACATTTTGTAACATGATATGCCTTTTTAATGTGCAGCATATAACTATATTTATAAAAAGTTTGCTTGAATTATATTTGTATAAACTTATTCCATTTGGGGGGGCATCCAGTTAAGTGTTTATTGGCTCTCTTTTCACGACTTGCTTATCTAATGCTTTAAAACTCTTCTTTCCCCTTTCTGCTTGCTTTTTTTCAGTTTTCTCTGGTCCCTGTTGAGTTTTTATTATTTTTTTCAAGTTCTACTTTTAACTTTGCCTTCACTCCTGAAACAGCTGAATGTCTTTCTTTTGTTTCTCTGTTGGGCTCTGTGCATTTATTTTGTCTTCTACTGTTGTCATAACTTCCAGTGAACTCCTACATCTTTACTTTATGTTTCCATTTAATGGAAGCAGCCTTGCCTTGCTTCTTGCATCTTGGAATCAATCCGGGCCCTGTTTCATGGCCAGCACCCACTGTTATAACAAGATTTTAGTCTCCTATGTCAGAGTATGCTCCTTACTTTGGAGAATTATACTTTATTGTATTTATCCCTTAAATTATAGCTACAGAAATCCTCTCTCCACTGTCTCCTGTGTTACTTAGTTATTACTACCTTTAGCAGTTCTTCTCTCTATTCTGTGGGTTTAGTTTTGCCCAAGATGGAGGCTGCATTCTTATTTTTGGGGGGTTTTTTGTTACTATTCTCTAAAAGGAGAAGGAAAAAGTATCAAACCACTAGTCTCTGCCTGCAGTATTGTCATCACTCCGAAGACGTCAAACAAGAACCTTAGCTGAACACCGGAGGTGGTCACGGTCCACTGTAGTAAATTAATCCCTTATTTTCTGTATATATCCAGCTTCTAAACTGGGTCTGTATCCCTTTGAGGCCATTAAAAATGAAAAAACTTACTAATGGGAGAAATAGCATCATGATTAAGACAATGTACTTGGGAGCACTTTCTAGCTGACTGACCTTACTTCATCTTTTTGTCCCTTTCAGGGGGAATGGAGTTTCCACTATGGACTAAAGGCGTTTGATTTATTCAAAATCCCTTTTTTTTCTCCCAGTTGTTCCAAATTTGGCTAATGAGAACCCCATCAGACTGGCTTCAGTCCTTTTGCTAACTCCTGATAGTATTTGAGTACTTTTCTTCTTTCTAGTACAGGATGAGTAAGGTTCTTTTTTACTTTTCCTGCTTCCCTAATCTTGAAATTAGCCATTTCTCCAAGGATTCATAGTTCCTATGGTAGGAATAGTATTTAGAACCTAAGACATGGGTACTAGGGATACACGTTGCTTCTGAGGTATTACAGCTTTTGGGCTGTTTTTGTGCACAGAGTTAGTGTAGTAAAGACAGTCAGGTAACATTACAGATTTTTTTCTTGCTTTCTCTGATTTTTATATTCATGTGCCTTTTTCTTTTACATTAAAAACCTTGTTTGTTTGTTTTTAAGTATCCTTTTATTTATTTATTTTAAAGATTTTATTTATTTATTTTTAGACAGAGGAGAAGAGAAGGAGAAAGAGAGAGGGAGAGAAACATCACTCTGTGGTTTCCCCTCACATGCCCCCAACTGGGTGCCTGGCCTGCAATCCAGGCATGTGTCCTGACAGAGAATCAAGCCTGCTACACCTTGGTTCTCAGGCCCGCACTCAATCCACTGAGCTATACCCACCAGGACGATAACCTTGTTTTTTTAAAGACATTAACGTATAACTACTTGGATTTTTTCATCCAGAATATTTTTTAAAAGTACTTTCAAAGTAACAATTCAGAGTCCCAAGTCCATTTATCATAAATTAACCCCTTGATTTCTGTAGATTACTACTAACAGCAAGACTACTGAATAAAGTTTAAGATTTCTTCACGTTCTTTTTGTTCTCAGACTAGTTTCCAGTAAATAGAGTGAGAATGTGTTCCAAAGTCACTTGAAGTGGTTCTTTTCCCTTTGAAATATGACATAACATTTTCTTTTTCCTAATTTATATTCATGTTTCCAAAATATAAACATGAAAAAGGTGTACAATAAAGAGTGTCACTCTCATCTCTGTCTCACAGATAGCAATTACCCATGTTCCTATCCTTTGCTTTGTAAAGTAACCTGTTAATACTCGACCAGCACTGTTCAATGGGCTGGGCGTCATCCTGCAAAGCAAAAGTTTACTGGTTTTATTCCCCATCAGAGCACATGCCTGGGTTGCAGGCCAGGTCCCCAGTTGGGGGCATATGAGAGGCAGCCAATTGATGTTTCTCTCTCACATTATTGTTTCTCTCCCTCTCTTTCTCCCTCTCTTCCCCTCTCTAAAAAGATATAAATTAAGTCTTTAAAAAAATATCTTGTTAATTTTTTATTGTCTCTCCAGTCAGTGTTTATTATCATTTAATAGCATTATTTGTTTTTAATTTTGGCAGTTTTTAAACTATTTTAGACATAGAAAATATTGATTTGGTTCAAAAATCAAAGCTAATGTAAAGATGGATTCACCAGGGGTAAAGTACCCTGTTCCTTCCCCAAGTCACCATCTGCTCTTCGTAGGCTGCCATTTTATCCTCTTATTTGTCCTTTCAGTTTCTTTTCATAAGAATAAGTATACACACAGATAAACACATGCATTTTCTGTTTCTCCATTCTTTTGTTACAGAAAATATAGCATGTTATATATACTGTTTCTTACCTTACGTTTTTCTTTAAACAATATATTTGGTACATAACTGTTACATGTTTGTGATGGTGTACCTTGAAGGGATATTTGTGGAAGTGGTAGTGCTAGGTCAAAGAGTAAATGGCTCAATCTTCTCACCTAAAAAATGGCAGTAATATTACCTACTTCAGAGATTATTTTGAGGAGTAATAATATACCGTATGTAAAGCACTTAAAACACAGCTGGCATGTAATGTGCATTGTATATATGGGGTGGGCAAAAGTAGGTGTAAAATTGTGTATATGGAAATAATAACTGAATAATACAATAATTAATCAATTTTAATTATTTACCTACAACTGTAAACCTACTTTTGCCCACCCCTATATATTAATACACATTTAAAAGATCTTATTTATTTATTTATTTATTTATTTTAGAGAGGGGGGAAAGGAGGGAGAAAGAGAGGAAGAGAAATATCTATGTGAGAGAGAAACGTCAGTGGGTTGCCTCTCATACGTGCCTGGATCAGGGACCAAATCTGCAACCCAGGCATGTACCTGGACTGGGAATTGAACCCGTGACCTTTTGCTTTGCAGGATGATGCCCAACCAACTGAGACATACCAGTCAGAGCAATAACTTTTTTATTAGAGTAGATGAAAATCCAAGACAGCTGTAACCTATGCTTTCAGAAACACTAAAAAAACTAAATACTTAATACAGGATGGGGCAAAAGCAGGTTTATAGTTGTTCATATGGAAATAACACAATAATTAGTACATAATAATACAAGAATAAACTCTGTTTTGCGTACTCACAACTATAAACCTGCTTTTGTCCCACCATGTATAAATACTCCCGTAGAGTATATTTTTGTATGAGCTGTACCTCTTAAAGTATAAATGTGTTGAAGTTCGAATTAAGGAGTGCTTTCTCAGGTGGTTCTTTGTTTAAATTAGGTTTATTTATCCTAAAATTCGTCACTATTTGAATTACGTATACATGCATCTCTCTTGGTGTTTTAATTGCAAATACAGGGAGTGCCTGGCTTTTTTGGCACTGTACTTGGTGACCTATGTCTTCAACCATTAAGCATCCAGTCTGCAATAGTATGCTATCTAACTCAGTGAGCTCCACCAAGTTCCACAGTCACATCTGTGGCCAGGCTTCTGCTTTCCTCTGAACTTGAATGATATGCCATTTAGTTCTCTTTCTGCAGGGAGAAAGCCAGCCATTATAAACTTTATTCACCAATAGCTCATGGTCTGATTTTAAAGCATTTTGAGAAGAGATCCTTAATTTTGAAAACCGTTGCTTAGTTTGGACACATGATATCTTGGTCACATTTTTACCTTTATAATTCAAGTGATCACATTTTCTTCTCCCTACTTTATATTCACATGGTTCGAAATATAAAAGCATAAAAAAGTACACAGTGAAGGAATATCACTCTCCTCTGTCCTTCATCTACCAGAAACCCATGTTCCTTTCCCTTTCTAAGCCAACCTGGTAATAGTTCTTTTTTTAACTATCTTTTATTGATTATACTATTACATATCCTGATTTTTTCCCCCTTTGCCCACCTGCACCCAACACCCCCCACTCTCTCAGGAAATCCCCCCACCATTGTTCATGCCCATGGGTCATACATGTAAGTTCTTTGGCTACTCCCTTTCCTATACTGTACTTTACATCCCCTCGGCTATTCTGTAACTACCTATTTGTACTTCTTAATCCACTCACCTCTTCGCCCATTCCTCCACATCCCCCTCCCATCTGGCAACCATCAAAACGCTGTCTGTATCTGTGATTCTGTCTCTGTTCTTTTTGTTTACTTAGTTTGTTTTTTCGATTAAGTTGTTAATAGATTTGTATTTTTTGCCATTTTATTCACAGTTTTGATCATCATCTTTTTCTTAAATAAGTCCCTTTAACATTTCATATAATAATGGTTTGGTGATGATGAACTCCTTTAGTTTATTCTTGTCTGGGAAGCCCTTTATTTGCCCTTCGATTTTAAGTGATATCTTTGTTGGGTAGAGCCATCTTGGCCGTAGGTCCCTGCTTTTCATGACTTTGAATATTTCTTGCCAGTCCCTTCAGTCTGCAAAGTTTCTTTTGAGAAATTAGCTAATAGTCCTATGGGACTAGCAACTTCTGTAGTTAACTAACTTCTTTTCTCTTGCTGCTTTTAAGATTATCTTTTTATATTTAATATTTGGCATTTTAATTATGTGTCTTGGAGTAGGCCTCTTTGCATCCATCGTGTTTGGGTCTCTCAGTGTTTCCTGGACTTGCATGTCTGTTTCCTTCACCAAACTAGGAAAGTTTTTTTCATTATTTTTTCAAATAGTTTTCCAAATTCTTGCTCTTTCTCTTCTGGCATCCCTGATGTGAATGTTAGACCTCTTGAAATTGTCCCAGAAGCTGCTTATACTTTCTTCCTTTTTTTTGGATTCTTTTTTCTTCTTCTTGTTCCAGTTGGTTGTTTTTGTCTCCCTGTGTTCCAAATCATTGATTTGATTCTCAGCTTCATCCACTCTACTGTTGTTTCTCTATAAATTGTTCTTTATTTCAGTTAGTGTATCGTTCATTTCTGGTTGGATATTTTTTATATTTCTGAGGTCTTCACTCAGTTCTTTGAGCATCCTTATAACCAGTGTTTTGAACTCTGCATCTGATAGATTGGGTGTTGCCATTTCATTTAGCTCTTCTTCTGGAGTTTTGATCTGTTTTTTCATCTGAGCCATCTTTCTTTGTGTCCTAGTCTTGGCAACCTACCTGTGTTTGTTTCTTATGTATTAGGTAGAAGTGGTTTTGACTCCATGTCTTGGTAGTGTGGCCTAATGTAGTAGGTGTCCTGTTGGGTCCATTGGTACAGCCTCAGCTATCAAGATGTGCCTTTTATATGGGCTGAGTATACCCTCTTCTTGTAGTTGAGCCTTGGCTGCTCTTGGCAGATCAAAGGGAGGGATTTACCCCTGCCAGTCAGCTGCAGGATTGGCTGTGACCACTTAGCACCAACCTCTGTCCTTCAGGGGGCATCATCTGTGGAGGAGCAGGGTGGTGGTGCTCTGATGTGGACTGTAACTATCCACTGGTTGGCACTGGCCCTGGGGTTTCCTGGGTGGTGCTGGCCAAGGTCAGCCCCCACCTCTGTTTTGCCTGGGGCCACCATTCCTGAGCTACAAATCAATCTGATATGGCTGTTACTTGTTTTGGGCTTGGAGATTCCCAGGTGAAACCAAGCTGTGACTCTAGGCTGACTGCTGCTAGTGCCTGGCCTGGGGCTCACTGAAGCCAGGTATTGCTTGTTTGATAGGATTTAGGAAGTTGTGCAGCATGAGCCAAGACTAGCTGTTCATATGGAAAAACAGCTTGGGTGGACCCTTAAGTTGGGTGGGGGGCAGGGTCTGGGGATCTCCAAGGTGGGTCAAATGCTGTTAGCCAGGTTAATGGAGTCTCAGATATGGCACCAACTTGCCAGCTCTGTGTGGGGAGAGTTTAGGAAAGGCATGATGGCCTCTGCTCGCCTTGATACCAGACACTTCAGTTCCTCCCTGTATGTCACTTGTGCCTTCCAAGGTGCCGCCCTGGTGCTGGAGCTCAGAGGGAGTAAGTCTGACTAGGTGAGTCCATGTGTGGGTTCTTTTCAGAGGAACTGCTTGGAGTTCCAGCAGTTTCTTCCACCAACTCAATCCCCACTGGTTTTTGCAGCCAGAAGTTGTGGGGACTTAGCTTTCTGGCACTGGAACCCTTGGCTGGGGCACCTGGTGTGGGGCTGGGATGCCTCACTCCTGAGATATCCCTCCCTACTGTTTATCCACCACATATGGTGAGAGACCTGGCCCTTCCATGTCAGCACCCCTCCTACTGATTAGATGGATGTGGTTTCTTTAATTCTGTGGTTGTCAGACTTCTATTCATCCCAATTTCTGACATTCTGTGTGGTGGTCTGTCCTGTAAGCATTTGAGGCCGGGCAGGTTTACACAGGATTGGGGCAGAGGGAAGAAAATTCAGAGCCATCAGAGTGTGTGACATGCTTTTATTTTGGCCTGGGGTGATCCACGCATTCCGCAAGCTGTGACTCGCACAGTGGGAAGTCCTGACTTCCCTTATATAGTAAGTGCACGTAAAGCTGGCACGGTACCAACATTGACCTTCAGGTTATATAACAGCTTCATTCTGCACATGTGGGCCCTTACTGAAAGCTACAGGAACACCACCAAGCCACAGTCTCCTGGACATCCTGGTGAGGGAGCCTGGCTGACTCAGTTTTGCCTACAATCCACCACCCCTTCAGAGATCCTCACCGTACAGCCTACACAAGGGTGTCTCCCCCAACGGTCCCTTGGCGAGGAGGGCAGAGCCCTGCACCCAAATGCCACAATAGCAATATAAGCTACAACAGCACACAGCCAAAACACAAGCGTTGCTGCCCAGGACAGCAAGGACCCACCACTATTCAGTAGTTAAGGACTCCCACCATTCCTGCAGGGGATCACCTGTTAGGCATTACGTAGCATGGGTCTGAGAAGCTATGCCCGGAGAGCTTGACTAATGTTGTTATGGACACCTGGAATGTACACACAGCATTCGGCCCCCACTGGGGCACATACACCGCCTTGTGTTGCAGCAAGCATGTCTAAAGCCATGTGATTTTGTAGGGCACCTTTCCTCAGTTGATACATTTACTCTTAAGAGGCTAAAGGAATCGAGTTGCATTCAATGCAGGAGCAGTGTACAAGGCTAAAGCAGTTATCTCAGCCTCAGTGACTATGGCAGCAGCTTGAGAAGAAGAAAATGGCTAATGGGTAGTACCACCAGGGGGTACGCTTTACCTACCTGGTGTCGCGCTTTAAACACTTCCCAGTTGACTGGCCAGTTCATAAGAGTTTTGTGAACTTGGGCAGGCAAATAGGGCCATCCCCAGGTACAACAGCCAGTCCAGTTTCCGGGCACGTAAGGCCGGCCATGTGAGCCCAGAGGGCACCTGGGAACTGCAGCCCATGAGTTATTCCATGCCTCCCAGTGATGCTTAAAAGTATGCTTCTGACACAGACCTGTTGGAGTCCAGCCTGCTTGGCGTTGTCCTTTAGAGTTCTCAGTGCAAAGGGGAGCTGATCCAGCCAGCTCTGTGGTCTGACCTTTGAGCCACCCCAAGTCCTCCCATATGGAGTAGCCGACTACCAGCCAGGGATGGTCATACTGCTGCTCTGCCCCAACATAGATGTTGGTCCAGGTTGTGTTCCATAAGGAATGTGCACCGTTCCAGTGGTGCTGTAACCAAGTTCAGTTTGAGACAGAACCCGGAGAGATGCGCCATGGGAGGCCAGCAGCTGTGCTAAGAGGGATTTGAGTGCAGACCCAGCACAGTCATTGGTTAGCCATTGAGGCACAGGTATGTACTCAGTCCACTAAGGTGTTACTTTGCACCCTAGGGGTGGAAAGACAAAGCAGTTATTGGAACTAACAATGACAAATCATGACCCTTAGGCAATATACAGGCAAGTTTCTGGTCAGCTGATAAGACAGTGACCGGCAGAGAGGGCCTTCCTGGGTGCGAATACCATACCTTTCGCGCCTCAACTAGGAGTTCAGCATCTACTTGGAACAAGAGTGGAGAACTCGTAATGGGCCATGAGAATATCACAAAGGTGCCACGGAGAAGCATTTCCTGGTCTGCTGGCCCTGGTTATGTTACCCACAAGATTGGGGGCTGTGTCCCAATCACCCAGGGCCCTCTTTACAAGTTTCTTTCCACCCCGTGTCGCCTAGGGGCAACAAGAGCCGCCCAACACATGTGGGGGGCTTTTAATTCCCAAGGCCACGTTCAGGTGACCATTTGCCCTCGCTCTAGGTCCTCAGGAGCAGGTAAGAGAATATTCCCTTGTTTTCCCATGCCTGGCTTCAGCAAAGCATCGTTAGTCTGTACTTGTAGCTGAATTGGAGCTATAGTCTGGTGAAGTAACACTTCCACTGGAGCTGGGCCCCACCTCTTATGTATCTCATTTAGAGTCTGGAGAATAGTCCACAAACGTTTCGTCCAGCACCCTAGCTTAGGGATGGCAGCCAGGGCTTGCAGGCCTTGCTTTAAGGGACCATTTTACTGTTTAGCCATCCCAGCAGCTTGAGGGTAGTAGGCCACATGGAACTTCCAGTGAATCTGCATATCTTGAACCCATTGTTGCACCAAGGCCCCTGTAAAATGCATCCCGTGATCACTTTCAATGATCAAGGGTCACCCATGGGCAGCCTGTAAATGCAGTGATCACTGCTTTCTGATCCAGGTGGCGTGTGGGATATGCAGCCAACAGTTCAGTGTCCGTGTCCACACATGTGATTGTATACCTATCCCTCTCTGAACTAGGTAGGGGTCCAATCATGTCAGCCTGCCACCAGGTCATCACCGTCCCCGTACCACTTGCCCAGTAGTTCCCACAGGCCTCCGGGGATACTCTCTTGAGCAGACAACACAAGTCTCACAGGCTTCCTGTACCTCTACTAAGGTGGCAGGTAACCCCCAGGTTTTTATAGTTAGACCACATGGTCTTCTGCCCAGCATGTAACAGGCGACAGTGTAGCCACTGGGCGACGTCTGTTCCTGACAGGCTGGTAGGCACTGTTTCCAACCATCGCACCTTGGCTAGCGTATCAGCCTCATCATTCCTGGGGGAGGCAGTGGGTGCATGCCTGGTCACATGATATACAGTGATTTGTTTCTGGTGGCCTAATTCTTGCCACAAGGTCTGCCCCCCTAATGGCCTATGAATGACTATCCATTTGTTTGCATGCTGTGTAGAAATCCGTAATGTTAGCTTCTGGTACACTGCCCAACTATCTGTGCAAATAGTCAGGGGTGGTGCTTCATTTGCCAACACGTAGTTCATTTATAACCACAAACCACGTGGGGGAGTTGAAGGGACTGTGTGCGGCCTTAATTATCCTCACCTTTTCCAGCTCCCTCACAGTTGCTTTAATATCCCCATGTCCCCGAGGCAACCGGTACCACTTTACTGCCATCACATGTCATGGGGGATGGCAACTGAACAGGGGAATGCTCAGCATGCCCCCTCAAGGACTTCATTTAGGCCTGCACCAGGTGCCGATGCGTGGGCAACAGGAGCTCGCCCTTGGATGCACCGGTGCCTGGAGACCTACGCTTGCCATAGACTCTGGCTTCTCTCGCGGATAAACTGCCGCCAGTGTCTTCAGGCCCTGGCAGCTTTTGAACAGAATCCAGGCCCACTGGACATTTGTAGAGGACCAGTGGATTGCTAGTTCCACCTACGGCATCCAGTCCCCGCCCATCCCCTGAAGACTGGTCCCTTGGCCCTCCCTTTATTCAAATTGCCAAAGAATACCTCCTACTTCTCCGGAGGCTTGCACAGCCATATGGTCTTCCAGATGCACTGGAACAGCGTCCCGGGTTTCCTCGCTGCCTTTTTCTTCTGGGGCCACAGGAAACGGCCAGCTTACAAAGTGCCAGGCATGTCTCCTGCAACTGCCCAGCTTGCGCTGCCCAGGCAGGTGCCAGTTGTTGACACTGCTGCTGCATCTCCTTGGGCCACCCTGCTGTCTCTGCTGCCTGTTGGCCTCTGGCTGCTGCCATGGGCTCCACCGTCGCCGCCTCCCCTCATTAGCACACCTGGAACGGAGCTACCACAGCTAGAGCACCCAACCTGGGCTCCAGCCCTCTGGCCCAGTTACTCTCAGCAACTTTGTTCTGGTTCTGTCCAGGGTCGGGGAAGTGGAGGAGGAACCAAAGGCAATTTCCCGCCTCTTCCAACAAATCGTCCATTTCTTTTGGGGACGGGGACCTCTGTGACTCCGTCATACAGAGGCATTCCCTCGGGGCATGGACCCAGGCTTCCACTCCCTCTCAGAGCTCTTGTAACTTTGCCACATCACAAAGTGCAGTCCTTTGTCACAGCTCGCAAAGCTGTAAGAAACACCCAGCCCAAAGGCCCCAGCAATCGCCCGGGCACTCGGCTTCTCCAGGGCCTCCCCTCCCACCTGCAGGCCCTTCTCTACCATATTGGATGCACCACTAACATTGGGCCAGTCCTGGGGTCGGGGAGCCCAAGCTACTAGAAGCCCAGCCACTGAATACCACATACAAGTAGCAGGCCACCCCTCCAGAACCCTCCTCCAAGGGGGCCACGGCTCCATAACGCACTGTGACGAATCCTGCTGACTGTGCTAATTGCCTTTCAAGTGCTAAGAGTCCAAGCAGGTTCAACCTGGGTTTGGGCAGAGAGAAGGAAATTCACAGAGCTGTTGGAATAACTGACATCCCTTTATTCTGGAGTGAGGTGATCCACATGCACCACAAGCTGCGAACCACACAGCTGAAGTCCTGACTCCCTTATATGCTAAGTGCACACAAAGCTGGCAGGGCACCAACATTGACCTTCAGGTTTGTAACAGAGCTTCATTCTACTCATGTGCGCCCTTAGAAGAGGCCACATGAACACTGCCAAGCCACAGTAGCCTAGACATCTGGGTGAGGGAGCCTGACTGACTCCATTTTCCATACATGGTCATTCTGTATTTTAGTTATAATTTTGATGTGATTGTGCGTAGAGGCGAGCCATATCTGCCTGTGCCACCACCTTGACTTGAAATCTGAATGGTAATAGTTCTTTTAGGTATCCTTCCAGTGTTTCTTAAATACAGCCTGATTCAAATGCAATTCTTAGTTTTATCTTTTCAGACAATAGATTGTTTAGTTTCTATATTCCTGTTTACTTTTTTTCATATAACATTGTATACCTAAAGCTTTTCATTTTAGTACATAATTTTATTGTTCTTTTAGTTGCAACAGTAGTAATCTATTGTGTAAATGGATTTGCGGTTCTTTCCAGTACTTTACTATCATAAATAATATTGCAGTCAATAATCTTATACACACATGTAGGTCATTATGCTTGTGTGTAGGAACATCTATAGTATGAACCTCAAAAGTGATCAGACAGTATCTAATGCTAATTGCCTTCACTGAGGTTTGTACCAATTTAAACACCCCTCCAGAATGTTTAAAAGAGCTTGTTTCCTTTCAGCTTGGATAGCAGAGAATGATACCAATTTTGGGGGGGCAGAGGTTGGATTTTTTCCAAGGTGATAGGCAGATGATATCTCAGAGTATTTTAAATTGCATTTCTCTTCCTGTGAGTGAGAGTGTCTTTTCTTTGTTAAGGGACCATTTGTGTTTTCTTTTTAGCAAACTATTTGTATTTTTTTGCCTTTTTTTAATTGGGATGTTATTACTGATTTCAAGGAGTTCTTAGTATATTCAGAAGATTACATTTTGTTTGTATGATTCGCTGTGTAGAAGGTTTGCTTATTTGTTTACAGAGTCAGATTTATTGACCTTTTATAGCTTGCGGATTTTTAAAGCTTTTAATCATTAGAAAGCTCTTCCCTACTCCAGGATTATAAAAGAATTCTCTTATCTTTTTTACCATGTACTTTAAAATTTTCTGTTAAATCTTTGATCTTTTTCATATTTACCCCAGTATACTGTGTGAGGTATGGATCCAATTTTATTTTTTCTGAATAGCTACATAATCTTCCCAACATTATCTATTAGTCAGTCCTCATCCCCTGACTTGAGATGCCAATTTTGTTGTACTGTCAAGTGTTCTTTCTCTTGTGGAGGTTTCAGTAGTTTGCTGCTAATTAATTTGACATGCTGTCTGCGCTGATATCTTTTTCAGTCATTAGTCATTCATAACTGACTTTTTATCACTTGGTAAGAAATGGTATAAATTTGTGGGGTTGGGGCAGTCAGTACTTCAACCCATGGGGTTATGGGTTAACCTGCTCTTAATCAAGGTTGTCTGTAATCTTTCCTCCTTAACAGTGAGAACCTTGGTGTGTATTTTCAGCTTTGATCATAGAGTGAAGTGTGTTTATTACAGTAATGCTTACCTGAGATTATTGTAGAGCATTGATTAACTATATGGAGGATACTGAGAATGACCTAGATTTCATTTATTCAGTTCATGGGAAGAGAAACTCGATGGGCCGTTTACTTCACTGGTTCAAAAGTGAACCTCACAGAACTTTGAAGAAAATACAGCTCTATGACTCTGATCTAGTACAAGGTAGTGAGTAGCCTTGATGCCTGCATTGTGTCTGGAGACAGGTTATAAATCATGTCTTTTCTGTCTTTTCAGTCGACCGACTTTGTCTATCCAGCATCCACCATCTGCAGCAATTAGTATTCAGCGTCCTGCTCAGTCACGGGATGTAACAACAAGAATCACACTGCCTTCTCACCCTGCGTTAGGGACGCCAAAACAGCAGCTTCATACCATGGCTCAGGTAGAACCAGAGGTGAAGAACCATCTGTGTGGTTCTTCTGTGAGTTAAAACCAAGATTGTGAAGAGGTTGCTAAGACCCTGACAATGTTGATGGCAGTGATTGCTTTTAAACTGGATTGAGTGGGAAATGTTCTTTTTTGTAACTCTGTGTTCTGGGTTTTTCTGCCATAGAAAACTATCTTCAGTACTGGCACACCAGTGGCTGCAGCAACAGTAGCACCTATTTTGGCAACAAACACCATTTCTTCAGCAACCACAGCCGGTAAGTCAGCAACCCTGCTCACTCTGTGCAATGGAAAAATGAAGTATAAGTGGTAGGTTAATTTTTTATTTCTCAGCTTCAGTCAGAGAAAAAGAATAGGCTATACACATTCTCGTAACTTTTCCCAAGAGCTTTTCTCAGGTTTTTGAGAACCTATAATGTGTGCAGAAGCCATTGTTGAAGAATTTTCTTTTTCTCTCCCATTTTAGGATCTGTATCACACACACAAGCTCCCACGAGTACAATTGTTACTATGACGATGCCCTCACATTCATCCCATGCTACTGCTGTGACCACCTCAAACATCCCAGTTGGTAAGTGTTGTGCACCCTTCAGATAGAAGCTTAAAAGGAATTTTTCAACCCCTCTGACCAGCCCTTTTTATAGATGGATAGTATTGATTTTTTTACCGTTGTTGATTTTCAAAGTAACAGTGAATTTACCTTTTAAAATTATTCATCATACAGATTTACCATTGACAGTAGAGGAAAAGAGGATAAAACTTTTAAGAGATCAAAGTAAACTTTATCTTAACCCTACTTTTAACTTCCTCATTCATCAAGCTTTACCTCTTTTTTGTGTACCTTTTTAAAGAAGTAGATTAATTTTCCTGACATAGTTACACAAGAACAACTGGAAAAGAAAGAAGCAAAGATAATGGAATGAAGAGAACTTGTACACAGATAGAGTGTATAGGAAAAATCTTTGGGGGATGCAAAAGTAGGAAGATGGCTAAAGCTCAAGTTGATTACCTAGGTTTTCGTCCAAGTGCTGCCTCAGGATACTTCAAAACTACTTCTAAAATTTTTCATTCCCCCTTTTAAATATGTATATACTTTGAATATTTAAAAAATCTTTGACCTTGGACAGGTGGATCGGTTGGTTAGAGCATTAGAGCAATACTACTAAGGTTTTGGGTTTGATTCCCAGTCAGGACGCATACAGGAAGCAACCAAAGAATGCATAAATAAATGGAACAGCAAATCAGTGTCTGCCTGTCTGTCTCTTTGTCTCTGCTCCCTCTAAAAATCAATCAATAAAAAAAAATTTTTGAAAGGTTTCTGGTAGCCAAGCTTTAGTCATCAGGAGAGCAGGTATTGGCAAACTTTACGTAGGACCAGATTGTAAATGTTTTAGGTTTTGCAGGCCCCATAGGTTTGTGACACAACTACTCACTAGTGGACAGTACGTAAACAGGTGGCACGCCTGTTTCAGTAAGATTTTAAGGACACCAAAATTTGCATTTCATATAATTTTTATGTGTCACAATGCTTAGCTCACAGAAGTAGGCATCAGGCAGGATTTGTCTCACAGGCCACAGGTTGCCAGGGTCTACTGTAGCAGCTGATATTTCATAACTTCCAAGGCAGAGACTGCAGCCTGTGAGACTACTCTGTTTAATCCGCCAGCCACGGGTTTTAGTTTTTACCTTTGGCTCGGTTCTTTAATGATGAGCATGTCATCTCACTGTTCTTCACTCCCAAAGACCTGGGATAGCTGCCATATTTTTAACATATTGTGCTTTTTAGAAGTTAGATTGCTTTTTGTCAGATGACACACTGACATACTGAATTGTTAGAATCTGGTGACCAGACAGAGAAATGTAGCTTCTCTGTCTGCTGTGTTCCAGCCCTGGGGCAGTCTCTTCCAACTTCCTTCACCTGCGAGACAAACTACACCCTCACAGCCCTTATTCCAAACTTCGAGGACACTTTTGCACAATAATGGTTGGACCCAGGAAACTGTTACTCCTCTTTTAGATAACTGGGCCATGCCAGCCCTAAACTGGTACTCAGCCCCACAGAAGACTTTTAGCAGAGAGGACACTGCTGCTGGGTCTTGCCCATGTTACTGCTCACTACAGCTTGGCATCGAACTTCTCTCATATCCCTGAGAAGTTAATATCACTTCTGTGAAAAGAAGTTTGTTATGTATGTGTGTGGTTTGAGCAGTAGTGCACTTTTGTTGAAGAAGGTCATTGATTATTCCATGTTGTCATGTCAAACCAATTTCTGGCTGTACTTAGCATTGTCATCTGTTATTCTCAGTACTGTAACATCAGAGCCAAGTCCATTCTTTTAATTTTTCTGGAGTCTCAGTAGGGAATCTACAACTATGAAGAAAATCAGACCAGTTAAGAGGGGGTAGTGTACCCTATAGGGGCTCTCTGGTTTTACCTCTCTGTGAAAAACTCTTTTGAGATTAGTTCTTGTTAATGTCACTGTATCTTCCTAAGAGATCACACTGTGGAAGTCAACTCACTAAAAGTACCAGGGAACAGAACTATGTTCATTCATTTTGGCTAGAACTACCAACTTTTTACCTGTCCTGAATTACTGTATTGTCTATCTCCCCAGCTCATTTATCTTTGAATTTTAACCATTTACTGAGTTCTAGATATGAAAATCATTTAACAGAAATGTCCAAACAGATTTAACATCTGCCACTTAATGTGATTGATTTCATCTAAGTTCCATCAGGTTTATGCTCTAGTTTTGTTTTCCTCCTTGTATAGTAACCTACTTTTTTGTTACATCATAATAGGATCCTGTACAAAAGTACCTCAGTTGAGAAGGGAGACTTGACATTTACCCTAGAGCACTGATCTTCAAGTTTGGGTATAGGAAACATATAAAAATCACCTAAGTGGCTTTTTCCAGGTGACATTTGGCTTTCTCCAGATGAGATTAAATACTGAATTCAGCCATTGTTAACTAATAAGAACGTACTGGGTCAGGAGGAAAAAGACTGATTAACAATGAACGTAGAGTTTTCACCTCTAGTGGATGCTCATTTCCAATAGAATACCATCCTGAATTTCTTTATGCTGTAACCCATACATGACGGTGGTCTTAGAATTGTAAAAAGCAGAGGAAGATGGTCACAGCATCCAGGAAACAAGATTATCTTTGGAGACAGCATTCTGGCCAACTTACGATCTCTGCATTATATTTTTTTGTTAAGATTTATTTTTAATAAGTATTCGGTTTTTTTTATTAGAAAAAAAATAAAGATAAATTTTGGGGTTTGTTTACAGTTACCAAACACTCGGTAATTACCCTTTCAAATGACAGCTGCATTCCTTTTGGAAGTATTATTTTCTCCCGCCTTTTATGGGCACAGTGAAAAACAAGGTTTAGTTGCTTTCCACTCAACACTGTACTTACTACTGAGGGAAAATGTGTCATGCCAACTTCTTTCTGTGTTGGCTAATAGGTGCCATCATCAGTGGTCAAATAGGGCATCTCAGCCATCCTCCTGCAGAAACCTCTTCAGCTTCCTCCAGAAGAAAGTAGCTGGGCGTTATGGTGGGGTTGTGCTACTCACCTTTGGTTTTTGATGCATTGTATTGTGGACAATGTGGTATCGTCGTAGTGTCTACTGGTTATGCACCTGTCACTGGTGTAACTTGGGTCTTTACAGACATGGGAACTCTGTTCCTCTATATGTCTGAAATCACATCTTTCCTCTGTAATTTCCTAGGTATAGAGTTAACCGGTAGGTCTGTAGAAACTATAAAGTTTGTCCCAGTTCAGCAATACTTTCTAAACGAAACTTGATTACAAATTGTAGAAGCAAGCAAATTTTGAGTGTTACATTAAATTTGAAAACTCTTGTTTATTTTGATTTTGCTACAAAGCATTAGATAAAATCACAGGATATTCAAAATTAAGTGATTTTTCTAGAGAAGGCCTCATCGATGAGGAAACTGAGACTTGGAAATTTAAATGACCTACTCAATACCAATTAGCTACAAGTTACTAATTAGTGATGGACCCAATTACTTAATGAAGTAGAATCTAAGGTCTTTGTCATTTCTGTATTTATATTTTTGTTGAATTTTTTAATGAAAATTTTTCTTTTTTAAAGAAAAGGGGGGTCTCAAAGAAGCCAAGTGAGGAGAAAAGGTCCTGGTTGGTGACGTTTTCATTAAAGTATTAATGTTGAACTCTGTATTGACGAATAACAGGGTAAATATATTAGTGGATGATTGGACTGAAGTAATTAGTTGTACCTTATGTACTCATCTTTCATTTTTTATTTTGATAAAAACTAAAAATCCAGACTTTATTATGATTTGCATTCTTAGTATTGTTGCTGGCCAAGAATGATGTGGCTTGCCAATAGCAGCATGTAAGCAGTAATGTAACTGGTTTACTTTTGTAGCTAAGGTGGTGCCTCAGCAGATCACACACACTTCCCCTAGGATCCAGCCTGACTACCCCACAGAGAGGAGCAGCCTGATCCCCATCTCAGGGCATCGGGCCTCTCCAAATCCTGTGGCCATGGAAACTCGCAGTGACAACAGGTAGGAGGGAATTGCCAGTTACACTGCTTCATTGTGTCATTGTTTTGATTTTTCAGTAAAACAAAATGTCCCATAGATATGACATATATTTATTTACTTTTTCAAATTTTCCCCCTGAGAATTTTGTTCTCTTAATTTTATGAAAAATGTCTCTCTTTTTTCAGCCATTCTCCTTTTTTAGGATGTTCTTTTAGTATCCATTGTTTTCTTTTGTGTATTTCTTTGTTTAATTTATTTTGAGAGTAAAGGTTGCAGCATTATGACCCTTTATCCCTAATTTTTATCCTTCCATTTTCATCTCTGAAAAACAAAGACTTTCCCATTCTTAACCACAATACCATTATCCCTGAAATGATTTTTTTAGCTTTCTCTTTTCTTTCACACATTGACGTTTTTTAAAGGTACAGATAGACTAGATTTGTAGAATATTCTTCAATTTGGGCTTGCCGGATACATTTTTTGAGTGAGTACCACTTGAGTGAGGTGTTCTTCTCACTTCTGCATCAGAGAGGTCATGCTATTCCTTTGTCCCATTGTTAATTATGTCAGCATTAATTAACTCAGGGTGATGTTTACCAGATTTTTCTACTGTAAAGGGGTATCTTCTTTGTAAATAAGTAATCTGTGTGGAAATACTTCAGGCCATAAATATCTTGTTCTCCAGTAAACTTTCACTCAGTCGTTTGTCAGTTGATGATTCTTGGCTGAATCAGTTGAGGGTTGCAATTTGATAGTTGCAAATAGTACCTTTTTTTAACTATCATTTCTTTCACATATATCAGTTGGCCATTTTGCTGTAAAGAAATTTTCTCTTATCTATCCCCATTTATTTACTATGTATCTTTTTTGAATCAGCATAGGCTTATGGATTTGGTTTTATTCATTATTAGAATCTATTGGTGTCCTCTATTTTGATGCTCGAAGTCTGTGGGTTGGTCTTTGGGAGCCCCTTCAGACTAGTTCCTGTGATTTTGTCATGTCATGGTCATTCTAGGCCTTCCCACCACCACAAAATTGGCCAACTCCTCCTGAACGTTGTCTGAGCCCTGGAATCTGCCATTTCTCCAAAGAGCCCTGGTTCCAAGATGTAGGCATTAGGTGTGTTAATTGTTACTGGATTGTCATTTCTTCTAGGCTCTTAGAGCAGGCAGAGGTAAGGAGTATGTAACATTTTAAAAACTCTTTAGTACATGCTTATAATTCTAGTTCAACCCCATTACCACCCCCATTCCATATTTGCATTTCCCTTCTCCCACAGCCTGCACATGGGTACAGCGCTCATGAAGTCTTTTCAGGATTAGGTCATTTTTTTAATATATTGTGTGTCTATTTTTGCTGACTGTGACTAATGGCTCTAAACGTTTGTAAATTCTTTCACATTTCCTTTGTGGATGTTTATTTCATCTACAACTAGGACAGTTTTTTGAGAAATGAGGGAGTTTTTACATTTCCATTTTGAATACCTACTTTTTTTAATTGGCTAGAGCTTCTAATACGATGTTGAATATAGCAGAGAGAGTGAGCGCCCTTGTCTTGATCCTGACCTGAATGGGAATTCTTTTGTAATTTCATTATAAATTTTTGTAGATACTGTTTGCAGTTTGAAGTACAGAATTTTTTTCTCTTCCTGTTTTCTTAGACATTTATATCATGAATAAGTATTGAATGCTGTTAAATATTTTTGTAAATCTTTTTCAACGTTTCAAATGATTGTTCTTATACAATTTTATTAATATGCGAACCATTAATAGAAATTCTGATACTCATACATTCCTGTCTTCCTGTGATAAACGTTATTTGTTCATGATATACTTAATTTTATATAGTACTTAATTCAGCTTCATTTAGAAATTTTGGTGTCAGTGAAATTTGTTTAAAATATTTTCTCATACTCTCCTTGTCCCGCTTTCATATCAAGGCTATATTAAGCTCAAAAAATAAGTTAGGTCACCTTTCTTCTTTTTCTGGTCTCTGAATCAGTTTGTATAGCTAGGAATTATCTGTTTCACGTATGTTTGATAAGATTTGCCAGTAAAAACAGTCTGAGCTTAGAGTTTTTCAAGTAGAATTGAGCAGGGAAGACTTCATTACTGAGGTTTTTTTTTAGTTAGTTTTGCTAATTGTTATTCCACATATGTTTTACATTTATTGATAGTATTTATAGTATTCATTTATTTAAAAATATTACTCTGTAGATTTGTTTCCTTTTATCTAATTGTTTGAGACACAATGGGAAATGTTGGTGTGGCAGTTAGAGGATCTGGGGGATAGGATCATTTGAAGGTAAAGGAGAAAATAGACCATTTTGGCTCATTATTATTTGTGTTCCATCTATAGACCGTCCGTTCCTGTTCAGTTCCAGTACTTTTTGCCAACATACCCACCTTCTGCATACCCACTGACTGCACACACGTACACCCCAATCACCAGCTCTGTGTCCACCATTCGACAGTATCCAGGTATGAGCCCTGCTATTAAGATGGCTTTTAATATTTTAGTATTTTCGAGCAGTGAGATAGAAATCAATCAGTGAGTATTTAGCATGGATTTAATCACTCCATCTTCTATGTTCAAATTCAGATAAACCCAAAATCTGAAGCTTTAAGGTTTTAAGTCACCATCTCTTTGTTCTGTGTAAAAAGGTTATTATTATTATTATTGTTATTGTTATTAGTGATATTTGCATGACTTTTGTCCCACCCTGAGGATAATTATGTTAATAATTTTTATTATACCTTAAAATTGTAGTACAAGTTAATGCTAATAAAGCTGTGCTCTTACAGAGCCTCAGTTGTTTTGTGGGATATCTATTGTGTTTTTAATATTAGTCTAATTATGCTAAACACTCACCATTCTTCCTTGTAAATAGTATTCTTTATGATAACCCAGAAAAAAACAACTCTTAAACTTGAGTGTTTGTGTAAAATTTTCCTGTGGGACCCTCAGCTCACTTTAGACAGAAGAAAGCCAGATTGTCTAGCTCGTGGACATTGCCCTTCTGCTGTGAAAGTGAGGATCCAGCCAGGACTGCATGTGACCATGGAGCATTTGAAGGGGGACCCAGCCCAAATGAAGAAATAAATATTTTGTTTTCCTTCATTAAAATTAGAGAAACTTCAAATATGTTTGGAAAAACTTACTGATGAAACTACTCTTTTGAAATGTGGATTTTATGGAATCAAAATGCAAATCAAATATTTCTAATGAAAATTTAATATCTGAAGTGAAGAGCAAAATATACCCTGAATTTTGAAGACATAGTATAGAAGGAGAATGTAAAGTATCTTAGTAAAAAATTTTATAGTGATTATACTTTGAAGTGATAATATTTTGGATAAACTGGGTTAAATAAGATATATCTTAATATATATTAAAATTAATTTGATTTTTTTAAAGATTTTCTTTATTTTATCTTTAGACAGAGGGGGAGGGAGGGAAGCATCAGCGTGTGGTTGCCTCTCGCGCGCTCCCTGCTGGGGACCTGGCTCACAACCCGAGCATGTTCCCTGACTGGGGAATCTCGCTCGTGACCCTTTGGTTCACAGGCCGACACTCAGTCCACTGAGCTACACCAGCCGGGGCTCTGGTCTTTTTTTTGTTGTTGTTGTTTTAACTTTATTCATGTGGCTACAGAAAAATCTGAAATTGCTCATATGACTTATAATTTCTTTTGGAGTACCAGGCTAATACTTTGAAACACTGTATTTAAATAGCTTTAAAAAATTGTTTCCTTCATCTGTACATTGGTTTTTTTATATGTTGGCTTATTCGGGGATTTTTTTTAAGATTTTATTTATTTATTTTTAGAGATAGAGGGCAAGGGAGGGAGAAAGAGAGGAAGAGAAACATCAATGTGTGGTTGCCTCTTGTGCACCCCCGCACTGGGGACCTGGCCTGCAACTCAGGCATGTGCCCGAACCAGCAACCCTTTGGTTCGCAGGCTGGCATTCTATCCACTGAGCCACACCTGCCAGGGTGATTTTTTCTTTTTTTTTTTTTTTTTTGGCCAAACTTTCACCCAAGTTTTATTTTAATTTTTATCTCTAATGTGGAAAATAGCTGAATTGTTCTGAATATTCTGTCCTGTTTTGTCGTACAATTTTAAAGGAAATTTATAACCATGTTTTTTATTAATAATCTTATGGAAATGAAAATAATGTTTGGCTGTTGCCAGAAGTATTATGCTTATTGCTGAAAATTCTTAAGTCTTTTTATCAGTGGCAGCACTTACCATCATTTCTTCATCTACTCCCTTGGCCTTCTATAACAATGCAGTCATTTTGCCCTTCTGCAGAAGGTAACTCATGACCAATAAGTATTTCTTTGAATACTAGCGAACTGAAGAAGATGTCTCTTGAGCTAGCATTATCATTTTATATAAATATTTATTGTAAAAATTCATTACACTAGCACTATTAGAAGTGTCTATATTTCTACATTATTATTCTAGTTGCCCTGATAGATACTAACACAGAAAAATGAATAGTACACGCAACAGCATTTTATTTCTTTCAGTACCAATATGTGCACCATTGTTGTTTCAGATGAGAGGTAATCTTTCTCTGATATGGATGGACACAACTGAAGGAAGTATTTATTAATCAGCTTACATTGTTCTGTTTTCAAGTGTTATGGATTGAGTGGCTCACTTTAAATTATTTTAAAGCATTTTTTTTTTCAAATCAAGAGGAAAATAGGAAAGTTTGTATATAATAGGAATTTTATATTGCTGTATATAAATATACAGCAGTTGCTGTATTGCTGTACAATACAGCAATATTGTAATACACTGTTTACAGTGTATTGCTGTAATACACCGTTTATGATATAATTGTTCATGGAGCCTATTGCTGTAATACACTGTTTATGATATAATTGTTCGTGGCGTCTGGTTGCTTATAAAGATGGAATCTTGTTGGTCCATTAGTTATTAAAGATATGAATATATAATTTCAAATATATATTCATTATTTAATTTGTAAGTGATCTCTCTCATATTATTCCTGAAATTTCACTTGTTTCAGAGATGTTTTTCATTTCATTAATTCATTTATTCATGCATGCATTTGTAAATGCCACAAATATTTATTGACACTCTACTGTGTGTAAGGTCCTATGCCAGGCTTTATTTTTAAAGCTTACTCTTAAACAGATACTTGCTTCAACAAGCTTAGAGTCTAGTAGGGAAATGAGACATGAAGAGATATTACAACAGGTAAAGTAGTAAGTCCCCGAAGAGGCTTGAGCAAAACCGTTCTACTTCTGAGGTAAGAGAGGTTAGTTATTTCTATGTGAGATGACAGGGTCGGAAGTCAGGAATGATTTTCCTAAAGGAAGTAATATTTGGAAAGCATCCCTCAAAATGGATAGGAAAGAGCCATGGTGGAGTTACAGAAAAGTACATTTCTGTCTGTGAATAAAGTGTTAGCATAGAATATGTGCTTGAAACAAGAGTGGTTCAGTTTCGGCTGGAGCACAGTGAGAGAGGATGCAATTTTTTTAAGACTGGATCTTGAAAAGTCTTGGATGGTGAATAGACTGCATGGTCTGCCCCAGGCAAATAACCAAACTTTGAACAGAAATAACAAAGGTACACTTTTCAGGAAGAAACTACTAATGCTCTGTGGATTATTTATTTTATGACAAGGGAATATAGCAGTGACTGTAAATTTATATGCACTAATTACTCACTATACTTTTCTTATTCGCAAAAAAAATTTATCTTTTTTCTGTATGGTTTATAAAACTTTTTCAATTACATTTTTTTTAATTGAGGTATAACTGACATACAACATACTAGATTCTGGTGTACAGTATAATGATTTGATAATTTCTTGGGATGAGAACTGTCTTAGCAACTTTCAAATATGTAACTCAGCCACTATGCTGTGCATTTCATCCCCATGACTTACTTATTTTATAACTGGAAGTTTGTACCATTTGACCCTCTTTACATATTTTACTCATCCCACACTTCCCCTCACTGCCCCCACTCAGCCTTTGGCAACAGTTAGTCTGTTCTATGAACTTGGTGTGTTTTGGGTTTTTTCCTACATTTCACATACAGTATTTGTCTTTCTCTGTCTGACTTATTTACTTAGCATAATACCCTCAGAGTCTGTCCTGTTGCAGATGTTCTTTTTTATGGCTGAGTGATGTTCTTGTGTGTGTGTGTGTGTGTGTGTGTGTTTCTCTCTCTCTCTCTCTTTCTCTCTCTCACATTTTCTTTCCATTTGTCCATCAGCAGGCACTTAGGTTGTTTCCCTATCTTGGTTGATGTGAAACATGAGGGTGCAGATATCTTTTTCTGTATTGTTTTGATAACTAAGAAGAAAAGTTGCTGTGTTTGTGTTTTCTGCAGATAGTGAGAAATTTCTTTTTTGTTGCTTCCTGAGAGTGTTTTATTTTTTAAAGATTTTCTTTATTTATTTTTAGAGTGGGGAAGAGAGGGAGAAAGAGAGGGAGAGAAACACTGATCAGTTGCCCCTCATACAAGCCCCTTCTGGGGACCATACCACAACCCAGGCAGGAGCCCTAACTGGGAATCAAACTGGGGACCTTTTGCTTTGAGGGACAACACCCAACCAACTGAGCCACAGAGGTCAGGGCATTGTTTTTGTTTTCCACTTTGTTGTTTTTGAGTTTGTTTTTAATATGCACATAAGTGATATATTTGCCTTACAGGAAAAAGGAAAGTTGCTTTTTCTCTCTTTTTATGGATGTATAGAATTTAAAATTCATAAACACTGTATTTCAGAAATGCTCATGATAGTGGCTCTATAAACTAAAACAAAATATTCTTGACTCGGGAACTACAGATGTATCCTAGAAGTTTTAGATGAATTATTTAGCACAATTGCTTGGCTCACATTTGGAATTTAATGCATAGATTTTTTTTTTCTTGTTTTAATGCTTCTTTTAGTAACCTGCAAAAAGATCATATCAAATTGGTAGAAAGTGAGGGGGGAAAACCTCAATATATAGTTTTAAATAGTGATTGTTTTTTAAACAGGATTTAGATCTTGTATAGTGGAAAAATTCTGTTTTCATTTTAGTGTTTTTCTTATGTAAACCACGTCTAATCAAAGCTAATATTCTTGTAGTCAGTTTTTGCATCATTTTTAGTTTCAGCTCAAGCTCCAAATTCTGCCATAACAGCTCAGACTGGTGTTGGGGTAGCTTCTACAGTTCACCTAAACCCCATGCAGTTGATGACCGTGGATGCATCTCATGCTCGACATATTCAAGGAATCCAGCCTGCTCCCATCAGTACACAGGGGATACAGCCAGCCCCCATTGGGACCCCAGGAATACAACCAGCACCAATTGGCACACAGGGAATTCACTCAGCAACCCCAATCAGTACACAAGGACTCCAGCCTGCATCAGTGGGTACTCAGCAGCCTCCAACTGAAGGAAAGACTTCAGGTAGTTTTAATTTTTTGCATGCAAGATGGTGTGGGGAAAAGAGATAATACTGGGTTTAAATCCTGGATGTGCCACTTACTGGCTTATGGTCTCGTAATTAATTAATTACATAATTCCTTTAAGTTTTCATTTCTGCTTTGTGACATGAGATGCTTAGCAGTTATTCGTAAGACTCATTATAAGCATTAGAAATGCATACATAAACAGCCTTATAGCTATTTGCACATGGTGAGAAGATTTCTGTAAAGAACTATTAGTTGAAAGAGCAAATTCACCGTATAATAGGGGTTTTCTCAATACATTTAAGATTTCGGGGGAGATTTTATGTAAAGCTGTAAAATTAAGATAGACCAGAATGTTGGAACCATTTTTAGGATTGAAAGTGGTTTTATTTTACAAAAACTGGGAGAAGATTTCTTGAAGTATATCATGTACTTTATGTATCTTATCTCATTTTAGTAATTATGATTATAGAGCAAAGAAAATGGCTAGTGATCATGCATCAGTAGACTTAGACCTCTCCTACGTTGCCTTTTACTTTTAGGCACACAAACATGTTGTTCCCATTTCTTACCTTGCTGAAATTGGATAGTCACAACATGAATATGCTAATTCTTATTTTATGAGACATTTTAGTAATGTTTCTTTCGTTCCCCTCTCTTCATTGCTCTTTCCTGACCTCACTCTGTCCTCCAGCAGTGGTGTTGGCTGATGGAGCCACAATTGTGGCCAACCCTATTAGCAACCCATTCAGTGCTTCTCCAGCAGCAACAACCGTGGTGCAGACCCACAGCCAGAGTGCTGGCACCAACGCTCCAGCCCAGGGCTCATCCCCCCGACCAAGTATACTTCGGAAAAAACCTGCCACAGATGGGTGAGTAGGCTCAATGGTACCAAATGAAACCACTGGTTCTGGATATGGTTGGTATAATTGAGTTGTAGGCTCTGCTTATGTTCAGCTCCAGTAAATTATGCCAGTAGTTTTTCCAAGTGCTTATACCCACTTATACCTTACCAGCTGTGGGGATGATTGCATTCATCGTTACCAGTTCTCGTTACTGGCACATTTTTTAAGTTTAGTCATTCTCTGTTTATAGTAATGTATCTCATTAGGTTTTTTGGTTTTTTTGGTTATTTTTTGCTTTTGGGGGTGTGTAGTGAAGTTGGTCTTGCTCTTTTATTTCTTATGGAAAAGTTTAAAAAAAATAATAAAATTTTGTACATATCGTTGTGTACCCATTATTGAACTTTACTTATCAGCTCATGGTCAGTTTTATCTATATGCCTACCCACCCTTTTCCATCATGTTATTTTGAAGGAAATTCCAGACAGCACATTGTTTCATTTGTATGTATGTCAGCATGTGTTTATTGAGAGATACATATACCAAAAAAATACAGTATCCACTTAATATCAATTATCTAATCACTGTTCAAATTTCCAGTGGTCTCAAATGTCATACATTTTATTTTGTTTTATATTATTTATTTATAGTATTCTGATAAGAGGTACACATTATGATTAGTTGATACGTCTCTTAAGGCTCTTCTAATATATAGGCTTCCTCTGTATCTTCATTTTTCTTGCAGTTTATTTGTGAAAGAAACTTGGTCTTTGGTCTATAGTTTTTCCTCTCCCTCCCTCCCTCTCTCTTCCTGCATTTTGTTGATTGTATCTCCCTTGTTTTGGTTTCCTAGGACTGCTATAACAAATTACCACGGGTTTGGTGGCTAAGAACAACATTTATTCTCACAGTTCTGATGGCTAGAAATCTGAAATTGAGGTGTTGACGGGGTTGGTTCCTTCTGAGTGCTCTCAGGGAGAACCCATTTGGTGCTTCTCTTCTGCCTTCTGGCAGCTGCTGGCAAACCTTTGCATTTCCTGGCTTATGGATTCATCACTCCAGTGTTCACATGTATTTCCCTCTGTGTCTGTGTCTCAAATTTCCCTCTCCTTTCTGTTATATAACTACCAGTCATTGGATTGAGAGCATGCAGTAAATCTAGAATAATCTCAAGATCCTCACCTTAATTATATTTGCAAAGACCCTTTTATTTTTTTATTTTTTATTTATTTATAAACATTCACAGGTGCCCAGGATTAGGATCTTTTTAGGGAACACAGTTAAACCCGTTTCCCCCATAGTGCAGTTTCACTTGTTCTTCTCCCACGTTTTCTCGATGTTGTTACTTGAATCTTAAAGGCTTGGTTAGACTCACTTTTTAAATTTTTTTTCTTTTCTCAAGAGTACCTCATAAGTCCATAGTTTATTTATTATTTTACCAGGAGACATGTCTGGTGGTCACCCTTTTTGGAATGTTAGCTGTCTTGAGGCTTATGGTCTAGCTTCATTAATCATTGGGCATTGTAACATGGTACTTCCTGGTTCTAGCCATTTTCTCTCATTCTTGTCTGATATTTGCTCCCCCTCTGCCAAAACTAAACATGTCAAGATCACTCATGACTTCTACATTGCTAAACCCAGTGGTTAATTCTCAGTCTGAACCATATGTGATCTCTACTACATGGCACAGTTAGTCTCTAACTGCCTTAATCAACTTTTTTCCCTGGGCTTCTAGTAATTGTCTCGAGTCAGTATGAATACATAGACATAATAATGATTGCAAACATTTCATATAAGTTTAAATTTTAATATTAAGTAGAAAGGTGGTAAGGCCTGCCAGAAAAAGCAACTGGTAGACTCATAGTGGTTGCCTCCTGGAGAGTGATGGGCAAGAAGTGGGGAGAATTGGGGAATGGACTTACTGTAGTTTGTTAAAAACCTTTTAGTACTATTTGACTTTTTAAATATTGTACCTGTATTACTTTGGCAGCATTTTAAAAAATCATTAAAAATACTTAGCTAATGCAGTGCTTTTATTTTGCTATAGGCATGCCTGGGAAATGTGTGTCTTGTAGTTCTTATCGTTTTAATACCCTTAGTTTGCTGGGGTTTTTTGGTTTGTTTTTTGTCTCTTTCAGAATTGCAGTTCGAAAAACCCTCATTCCTCCACAACCTCCTGAAGTGGCTAGCCCTCGAGTGGAAAGCTCTATGCGGAGTACATCTGGGTCACCTAGGCCAGCAGGGTGAGCACATAGATGTTATTACCCTTGCCTCCAGACGCACATAACTGGGGAGGAAAGAGTCTAATAAATATGACCAATTTCACATATTTTGCTTGTGTGCAATTTTTATATGCTATTCCTAGCTACATGACCTGCACACATTTTCCAACCTCTGTGACCCTCATTGCCTCATTTATAAAATGGGCATATGTATAACATCTCCTCAGATTCTTACGTATTCAAATGAAATGACTCAGCAAAAGCACTTAGAATAGAACCTGTGTTGTAGTAAACACCCAGTTATTTTTGCTGTCATAAATGGCATCATGACAATAGTTAATACATACTTTCTTCTTTATTCTTTATCATCTTAATTCCAAAAGTGAAATTATTTTGGATATAAATGAGACAATATAAAAATACTTAAAGTCTAAAATGAAAAATCTCTGTTCTATTCTTCATCGACTTTGTCAGTCTCACTCCCAAGAATATCATTGATTGGTAATAGTTTTGTTAAGTATCTTTCCACATCTACACACACACACAGATTGACAGACCCTGAAAAACAAGACCTTGCTGATTGATTGGTGTTTTTTTTTAACTTAATTCAGTAATAGTTTACCATGTTAATATATTTAGATTTGCTTCATAAAACTTCATTCTAAAAAGAATTATGAATGACTAGTGTGTGCCAAGTGTCGCTGTAGAATCTGGGGATACATAAGAGTGACTGAAACAGATAAACTGTTCCTCTTAGCTTACTTTCTAGTGAGTGTAAAAAAATGATAATGGACAACTATAATAGCATAAACAATAAAATATTTTTAAAAGATATAAATATGTGAAGAAAAATAAAGTGGTGTAAAATGAATATAAAGTTATGGGGGAAGAGATGATATTTTATAGAAGGGCTTATCTCATCAGAACTTTAAGAGCATGAAGGAGTAAACCATATGCTCCCTCGTCTTTTAATAGTATCAGACAAAGGAAAGAGCAGGAACTAAGACTTTAATGAAGGAGTAGTTGGAGTCATATAACTTTGCACATTAATGCAGGGATGTAAAAAAAAAAATCCAAGCAGAAATTGCGCAAAGTGATCTTATTCAGTGGAAGAATATAGGATTATTATGCGAGCTTTCACAACATTTGTGAAAATATTAACAACTATCAGTTATATAGAGAAATGAAAAAAATAGTGAAACTAATATTTAGTATGCTGTAATTCAGAACATTAGCAGTGTTGACAATTAAAATGTTTTCATTCTTAAAATGATCCAAGAGTAGTTAGAACAGTGCTTACTTTCTTCACGTTGTATAACTTATAAGGTGGGTCAAGAGTCCATCTATGCCTTGATGAACTGTCATACTCCTAAGTTTGGATCTGCTTCTGACATTTATTTTTTATGCAAGTATAGCTGGCATACAATATTATATTAGTTTCAGGTGTGCAACAGTGATCAGACATTTATATATCTTACAGTGTGCTTACCACATAGTATTCACTATATACCTCTTTACGTTTTTTACCCATCCCCTATCGCCCTCCTCTCTGGCAACCATAAGTTTGGAGTGTTTTTGTTTCTGTAAGTCTCTGTTTTGTTTGTTCATTTGTTTTGATTTTGTTTAATGCCTCACGTAATTGAAATTATGCAGTATTTGTCTTTCTCTGACTTACTTCACTTAGTGTAGTACCTTTTAGGTCCATCTATGTTATAAATAGCAGGATTTTGTTCTTTTTATTTCTGAATAATGTTCCATTGTATGTATGTACCACATCTTCCTTATCCATTCATCTATTGATGGATACCTAGGTTACTTACATACGCTGGCTATTTTAAATAATGCTGCAATGAATTTTTTTTTTAATTGGTGAATTTTATTTCAGGCCAAAACCACTCAACTTTGAACTAAATGCCACAGCAGTTACATAGCATAGGCTGGTAAAACAGCTCATAAACTGGATAAGATGTCCAAAGGAGGGTGGAGTGAGCTAGAAGAAGCACACACAAATCTAAGTGCAGAGCAATACAGAATGCCAGCAGCACTCATCTCCTACCAGCTTTGGATCTCAATGGAAAGGAATTGTGGCAGCAGGAGGGCAGAATGCCTCATTGTCCAAGCCCTCTTCTCCTGGCAGAAACAAAGCCCTTATACCCCACTGGACCTAATATATGGCCTCCCTGCAACACAGCACAGGAACACTGTGGTGGCAGAAGCCTGGGGGGCAGGGTGCACATATCTTTTCAAATTCGTGTTTTCATTTCCTTCTAATAAATACCCAGAAGTGGAATTCTCCACATCTTCGCCCATACTTACTATTTATTGACTTTGATAATAGCCATTCCAACAAGTGTGAGATGTTACCTCCTGGTTTTGAGTTGCGTTTCCCTAATAATTACTGATGATGAGCATCTTTTCATGTCTCTGTTGGCCATCTGTATGTCTTCTTTGAAGAGATGTCTCTTCATGTCCCCTGCCTAGTGTTTTTTTTGTTCTTTTTTCCTTTTCTGCTTTTTTTCTTCCCGTTTTTTCCTCCCCTTTATGCCCCTCTGCCTTGCACCCCTCTTCCCACCAGCATCACCCCCCCCTTAGTCATATCCATGGGTCATACATACAAGTTCTTTGACTTCTCCATTTCCTGTACTGTTTGTAACCTCCCCCTGTCTATCGTGCACCTACGAAGTATGCTTCTTATTCCCTGTACCGTTTCTCCCTTTCTCCCTCCACCCCTCCCCACTGATAACCATCCATATGATCTCCATTTCTGTGATTCTGTTCCTGTTCTAGTTGCTTGCTTAGTTTGTTTTTGTTTTTAGGTTCAGTTGTGATAGTTGTGAGTTTGTTGTCATTTTACTGTTCATATTTTTGATCATCTTCTTTTTCTTAGATTAGTCCCTTTAACATTTCATATAATAAGGGCTGGGTGATGATGAAGTCCTTTAACTTTACTTTGTCTGGGAAGCGCTTTATCTGCCCTTCCATTCTAAATGATAGCTTTGCTGGATAGAGTAATCTTGGATGTAGGTTCTTGTCTTTCATGACTTCGAATACTTCTTTCCAGCCCCTTCTTGCCTGTAAGGTTTCTTTTGAGAAATCAGCTGATAGTCTTGTGGGAACTCCTCCGTAGGTAACTGTCTCTTCTTCTCTTGCTGCTTTTAAGATTCTCTCCTCGTCTTTAATCTTGGGTAATGTAATGATGATGTGCCTTGGTGTGTGCTTCCTTGGGTCCAACTTCTTTGGGACTCTGAGCTTCCTGGACTTCCTGGAAGTTTGTTTCCTTTGCCAGATTGGGGAAGTTCTCCTTCATTGTTTGTTCAAATAAGTTTTCAATGTCTTTCTCTTCCTCTTCTCCTGGCACCCCTGTGATTGGGATGTTGGAACATTTAAAGTTGTCCCAGAGGTTTCTCAGCCTCTCCTCATTTTTTTGAATTCTTATTTCTTCATTCTGTTCTGGTTGAATGTTTCTTTCTTCCTTCTGCTCCAAATCATTGATTTGAGTCCCAGTTCTTCCCTTCACTGTTGATTCCCTGTGTATTGTTCTTTATTTCGCTTTGCATAGTCTTTACTTTTTCCTCTGCTTTGCAACCATACTCAACCATTTCTGTGAGCATCCAGATTACCAGTGTTTTGAACTCTGCATCTTTTAGGTTGGCTATCTCTTCATCGCCTAGTTGTATTTTTGGAGCTTTGATCTGTTCTTTCTTTTGGGCCATACTTCTTTGTCTCTGGGATGGCTGTTATATTGTAAGGTGCGGAGCTTTAGCTGCTTGCCAGGGTGTGGCAACCCGCATGCTGCTTTATAGTGCTGTATGTAGGTGAGGGGTCTGAACAGTGCTGCTTAGTGGGTTCTCTGCAGCTTTCAGTCACTTACCCCACTACCCACAAGCAAATTAGGCCCTTTTGGTGCTGATTCCTGGGTGGGTGGGTGTCTGTGTGTCCCATGAGGCTGGGAGTTTCTCCCGTTGGTGCAGCCCCCGCAGATTTTTACAACCAGAGGTTTCGATGCTTTCTTTTCCCACACTGGAACCCTGGGTTGCATGGTCTGTCTCGCCCCCCGTTGTTTCTCCTGGTTTATCTGCACACAGATGTGGAACCGCCAGCTGCCATCTCACTAGCCCAGTCCTCCATCCGCCACCTTGCCACATCTCCTCCTCCTCAGCTTCCTGTCTCCATCTCCACCCGTCCTACGAGTCAGGATGAATGTTTTTTCCTTAACTCCTTGATTGTTGGACATGTTGGATGTCCATACAGTTCAATTTTCTGGCAGTTCTGGTTTTTTGTTTTTAAATTTGTTGTTGTCCTTTTGGTTGTACAAGGAGGCAAAGTGTATCTATCTACACCTCCACATTGGCCAGAAGTGCTCCTCTGCCTAGTTTTTAATCAGATCGTTTATTTTTTATTATTAAGATACGAGTTTTTAATATACTTTAGATTTAACCCCATATTGCACATATCATTTGCAAATATATTCTCCCATTCAATAGGTCTTCCATTTTGTGAAAGATTTCTCACACTGTGCAGAAGCTTTTGTTTTATGTAGTCCCCATTTCTCTATTTTTGCTTTTGTTTCTCTTTTTCAAGGGGAGATATCTAAAAAGATATTACTAAGATTGATGTCAGAGAGTTTCTACCTATTTTTTTAGTTTTATGGTTTTAATTCTTACGTTTCAGACTTTAATTCTTTTCGAGTTTATTTTTGTATATGGTGTAAGAGAGTAGTCCAGTTTCTTTTTTATGCATGTGTCTATCTAGTTTTCCAACACCACTTTTCGAAGAGACTGTCATTTCTCCATTTTGTATTCTTGCCTTCTTTGGCCATAAAAGTGAGGGTTTATTTATGGACTCCCTGTTCTCTTCTAGTGAGCTATGTGTCTGTTTTTCTGCCAATACCATACTGCTTTGATTATTATAGCTTTGTAGTGTAGTTTAACATCATGGAGCATACTACTTCAAACTTCGTTCTTTCTAAAGATCACTTTGGCTATTTGTGGTCTCTTCTGGTTCCATATAAATTTGGCATTACTTTTTCTAGATCTGAGAAGAACGTCCTTGATATTTTGATAGGGATTGCATTGAATCTGTAGATTGCTTTGGGTAGAACAGACATTTTAATAATATTAATCCTTCCAATCCATGAGTACAGTATATTCTTTCGTTTATATTTGTCTTCTACAGTGCCTTTTTTCAGTGTCCTATAGTTTTCAGAATAGAGATCTTTCACCTCCTTTGTTAAATTTATTCCTGGGTATTTTATTCTTTTTGATGCAGTGTAAATGGGATTTTCTTAACCTCTGATTGTTCATTATTAGTGTATGGAAATGTGACAGATTTCCATGTGTTAATTATGTATCCTGCTACTTAATTCACTTACTAATTCTGAAAATTTTTGGTGATGTGGCCTACATGTTTTTGGTAGGGTGTTTAATACAGTATGTTATCTGCAGATAGTGACAGTTTTACTTTTTCCTTTCCAATTTTGATACCTTTTACTTCTTATGCTTGTCTGATTACTGTGGCTGACTTCCAGTACTATATTGAATAATTGTGTTGAGAGTAAGCATCTTTCTCTTGTTCCATATCTTAGACAAAAAGTTTTCAGTTTTTCACCATTGAGTGTGATGTTAGCTGTGGGCTTGTCATATATGGCCTTTATTGTGTGGAAGTAAGTACCATATATACCTACTTGGTTAAGAGTCTTATTAATGGATGTTGAATTTTCTCAGGTGCTTTTTCTGCATCTATTGAGATCATACGATTTTTATCCTTGGTTTTGTTGCCATTATGTATCACCTTAATTGCTTTGCGAATATTGAAGCATCCCTGGTGCATGATAAGTCCCACTTTATCATGGTGTATAATCCTTGTAATATATTGTTGAATTTAGTTTGCAGGTACTTTGTTGACAATTTTTACATCTATGTTCATCAATGATATTGACCTGTAGTTCCCTCTCTCTTTTTTTTCTTTTTTCTTTTGTAGTGTCTTTGTCTTATTTTGGCATCAAGGTAAGGCTAGCCTTGTAGAATGAGTTTGGAAGCATTCTGTCCTCTTCAGTTGTTTGGAATAGTTTGATGAGCATTGATATTAATTTTCCTTTAAATAATTGTTAGACTTTACCTGTGAAGCCATCTGCACCTGACCTTTTGTTTATTGGGAGATCTTTGATTACTGCTTCAGTTTCATTGCTAATAATTGGTCTGTTTAGGGTTTCTGTTTATTTCAGGTTTAGTCTTCAAAGATTGTATGTTTCTGGAAATTTTTCCATTTCTTCCAGGTTGTCCTGTTTGTTGCTTATATGTTCATAGTATTCATCAACAGTTCTTTGTATTTCTGTGGTGTTGGTTATAATCTCTCCTCTTTCATTTCTGATTTTTTTTTTTATTTGAATTCTCTCCTTTTTTTATTCATGAGTCTGGCTAGAGGTTTGTCAATTTTATTCATTCTTTCAAAGAACCGACTGTTGGTGTCATTGATCTTTTTTTATTGTTTTTTTTTTCAGCCTTTTATTTATTAGTGATCTTTACTAGTTCCTTCGTCTTACTTACTTTGGGTTTTGTTTTTTCTTCTTGTAGTACCTGTCAGTGTGAAGTTAAGTTATTTGAGATTTTTCTTGTTTCCTTTTTTTCCCGTTACAGATGACATTCAATATTATTTTATATTAGTTTCAGATAGGATTTTTCTTGCTTCTTCACATAGGCCAGTATAGCTATGAACTTTCTTCTTAGAACTACATTTGCTGCATCCAAAACATTTCTTAAGTTTATGTTTTCATTTGTTTTAAGGTATTTTTGGATTTTGTTTGATTTGCTCTTTGATCCATCTCCACATGTTTGTGTTTGTTCTAGTATTCTTCCTGCAGTTGAATTCTAGTTTTATGCCATTGTGGGCAGAAAATATGCTCTATATAACTTTAATCTTGAATTTACTGAGGCTTATTTAATGACCTAACATGTTGTCTGTCCTGCAGAATGACCCTTGTGCACGTGAGAAAAATGTGTATCTAGAGTTTGGAAATTAAATGTTCTGTAAATGTTTATTATGTAATCTGCTCTAATATGACATTAAACCCATGGTTCCCTTATTAATTATCTGTGTGGATGATCTGTGTATTATAGTAAGGTACTGAATTCCCCAACTATTACTGTATTAACTGTTAACTTCTACCTTATCTCTATTAATATTTGTTTTATATACTTTGGTACATCTATGTTGGGCGCATATGTATTTATAATTACTACATTTTCTTCTTGGATTGACCCCTTTATCATTATGTAATATCCTTCTTTGTCTCTTTTCACATTCTTCGTTTTCAAGATTGTTTTGTCTGAGTGTATAGCTACTACAGTTTTCTTTTTGTTTCTGTTTGCTCGAAATGCCTTTTTCTATCCCTTCCCTTTCTGCCTGTTGTGTGTTTTGATCTAAAGTCAGTCTCTTGTAGGGAACATATAGATGGGTCTTACAATTTTATCCTTTCATCTACATTTAAAGTACTTATTGATTGCCATTTTGTTGTTTTCTGGTGGTTTTTGTTCTTCTCTGCCCTCTCCAATTCTCTTGCTCTCTTTCCTTTTGATTTGCTGGTTTTCTGTAGTGTTTTGTTTGGGTTCCTTTCTCTTTGTCTTTTGTGTATTTCTTTAAGTTTTTGCAGGTTTGTGGTTACATGAGGTTCATGTATATCACCCCATACAGCATTCTGTTTTAAGGTGGTAGGCATTTAAATTACATTTTTTTGTACCCCTTCCATGCTTTATGTTTTAACTTCTTTTTTTATATGTTTTTGTTCTATATGTCCCTGTTTCTTGTATTATAGTTAATTTTGCTACTCTTGTCTTCTACCTTCATATTAGCTTTTCAAATGATTAACTGTGTTTATTATATATTTATTTGCCTTTACCAGTACAGTTTTTTTCTTTCCTGTATTTTCTTATTTTTCGTTATGTCCTTTTCTGTGTAAAGAAGACCCTTTATATTTATTGTAAAGCTGGTTTAGTGGTGGAACCCCTTCAAGTTTTTCCTTGTCTGGGAAACTTCATCTCTTTTTCAATTCTGAGTGATAACCTTACCAAGTAGAATATTTTAGGTTGGTAGGTTCTTTTCTTTCAGGACTTCAAATATTTCCTGTCACTGCCTTGGCCTGTAAAATTACTGCTGCGAAATTAGCTGATGGCCTTATGTGGTTTTCTTTGTATGTGAATTGTTTCTTTCTTGCTCCCTTCAAGATATTTCTGTATCCTTAACTTTGCCATTTTTAATTCCAATATTTCTTGGTGTGGGCCTCTTTGAGTTCATCTTGTTTGGAATTCTCTATGCTTATTGAACCTGGATATCTGTTTTCTTCCCCAAATTAGGAACGTTTTTAGCCTTTTTAAAAATATATATATTCTGCCCCCCCTTTTTTTTTAATCTCTTCTCCTTCTGGAATCCCTATAATGTAAATATTAGACCGTTTGCTGCTGTTATTCCAGAGATTTCTTACAGTACCCTCATTTTAAAAAATTATTTTCTAATGTATTTTTAATTTTAATTATTATATTCTTCCTGTGTGATGGGTTCTTATTACATTTTCTAACTCTTTGTAGAGTTCCCGCTGCGCTCCCCCATTCTCCTGTCTAGTTTTTTGACCATCCTTATGACTGTTTCTTAGAATTCCTTATTAGGCAAGTTACTTACAAGAGGGGACCCCCCCCTCCCAAAAAAATGGAATTATCTTCTAGGGCAGGCCCCTTGGAGTATAGTCTCCCCCTGCTAGGTGAGTATTCTAGGAACCCATCAGTGTACCAGCTGGTGGTGTTGTGAAAGGCTGCGTTTGGCTTCAGTGAATTTTGTTTTTTTAAGACTGTTTCAATGCATTTGCTCATTTCATGATGGGTGATTTACAAGTACAGTTGCCCACACCATACTGACCAAAAGCGTCATGACTCCCATGCCCCACCGTCCCTATGCACCTGATCTCACCCCAGGCAACATTTTTTTTTGTTTCCCTGGATTAAAAAAACCCTCAAACAAAAGCGTTTTGCCAGTGTGGAAGAAGTGAAACCAAAAACGGCAGAAGCACTAAAAGGCATCAAAATTGATGAGTTCAAAAACTCTTTTTGAGTTGTGGGGAAAAAAATCTCGATAGGTGTATTGAATCAGATGGAGAGTACTTTGAAGGTGACTGAAGTTTGAACATGTAAGAATAAATACACAATTTTTTACAAATAAATTCAGGGGGGTGTTTGGGTTCCCCCTTATATACCCATTTCATTTTTCATTAGTTTTTCTCTGGGAGTTTTTCTTCCTTTATTTGGGTGTATTCTTCTGTCTTCCCATTTTGTTTGGCTTTTTGTGTTTGTTCCTAGGAGTTAGATGAAATAGCTCTCTCTCCTGATCTTAAATAAGTGACCTCTCTGTATGCTGTGTGCCAAATGGTTTTGGCAAACTGATCATAGTTGGGATGGGTATGTACAGTGCCTGGTGTGCCATGTGGCCACTGGAAGTGGGTTCCGGATGGGACAGTCTGGTGTTCATGTGTGTGTGGTTAGCTCTCTGTTATTCTGACTGTCCTCGGCCAGAAAGGAATTGGGGCAGGGCAGCTTGTTTTGTGTGACCTTCCTTGTCCTCCTGATTCAAGTGGAGCTTTCTCTGTGTGATAGGGCCTGTTGTTTTAATTGTCTGTTGTCCAGATTAGGTCTGGGCAGGGCTGCCGTGACTGCATATCCCAGTGCCCTACCAGTTTTGCACTTTCTAAGGCGGGGCAGCCCTGCATGCACTTGTAGTAGCAGCCCTCTGGTTTTGCTCTTTTGCGGGAAGACATAACCCCACCCTCTCTGCGGTTTGTCCAGACATGGCAGGCCAGCATGCAGACACCATAATGCTTTGCTAGTTTCTCACTTTCTCTAGGCAAGGGAGCCCCGCAGGTATGTGCAGCCCAGTGGGTGTGCGCAACAACACCGTCAATTAATATTTGGGTGTAGAGACCCTCATACATGCTCACTCTGGTGCTTTCCTGTTCTTGTGGGAGCGATCTCCCACAAGAGATCTTGTGGCTGGGATGCTACAGTGCCCCTGCATGTCAACCTGGGAACCTGGACAGAGCTACGCCTGCTACCCAAGTACAGTGGAACAGGAACAATATAACTCCCCAGTTTCTTTGGCCCGGGAGAGTTCTCTCAACTCCCAAAGAACCTTTTCAGTTCCCCAGCCTTCTCTTTGCGGTCTCTTCCTTTTACTGTGCAGAAGCTGTTCAGTTGGCCATCAGTTGTCTCTCAGGAGGAATTACTGTAAATATAGTTGTATACATTCGATGTGCTCTTAGGAGAAGGCAAGCTCATCATCCTCCTCCACCATTGTCATAAACCCTCCTCTGCTACTCACATTTTATCCTTTGGCTTTCAGTGTTGTAAAACATCTCCGAGTTCCTTTAACATAAAGTTTTTTGCCGGCATCACTTTCCGGGACATCTTCATCCGTCTTAACAAAACCACCTGCCTTCACTAAGCCTTGGAATCTGAGTGCACATTTCACAGCAGCAGCTTTGTCTGAGCTAGCAGCTTCACCAGATAACCTCATGTTAATCAAATTCATGCTGACATTTGAAACAATAAACTAGCTTCAATTGGCAGCAAAGGGTTTCTTTTTATTCCTTGTAATTACCATTTAGCACTTTGGCCCATATCATTAGGATTTTTTTTTTTTTTAACAGCCTTCAATACAAAGTTGAAGTAAATACTTCATATCACTGTAGTGGCTTTCTGTTCCTATAGCAATTTAAACTAAAAGTTGATATGAAGTGACTTTACCTTCTTTTTTCGTACTCATTGGACTTTCTCAGTATGTCCCATCTCATAGCTTCATACAAGCCTAGGTCTCTTCCTGTCTTCTCTTTACTGATGCCATTTTCAGTCATATAATCGCACCAAATTTTATTTCCAGAATTAACACTGTTTTTCCTACATTTTCATTTTTGTTGACCAGTTCTTTCTTTCAGTCATCCATTTCTGTAAAATGACACCTGGGTTTATCCCTGGGAAACAAAATAACCCAACTGTACACTTTGCTGACTGCATGAACTGAATAACAGATGTACCGTGACCAATCAGCAACATACTTCAAAAAAAATGATGTGATTGGTCACAGATTGTGATGCATGATATGTTAGCTACATGGTAGCTAAGAGCAAAATTTGCATTTTACACAGTAAAAATACACTGTAGTAACTGAAATTTCAACAGTATTAGTAGGGGACTGGTATGATATAGTTATATGTAGGTATATGTAGGTATGTCTATATACGTGTGTGTGTGTGTAAAATTCACACATATCAACATTGTGCTAGGTGAGGACTTTATATTAAGAATACACAAGACCTCTGGCTGGTGTGGCTCTGTGGATTGAGTACCAGCCTGCAAACCAAAGGATCTCTGGTCCAGTTCTCAGTCAGGGCACATGCCTGGGTTGCAGGCCAGGTACCCAGTAAGCGGTGTGCAAGAGGCAACCACACACTGATGTTTCTCTCCCTCTCTTTCTTCCTCCATTCCCCCCTCTCTAAAAATAAATAAATAAAATCTTTTAAGAAGAAAGAAAACTTTATTTAAAAAATATAATAATACACAAGAAACAGCAAGGAAGACCATCCTAGAACATGGGGAGAGTTATACAAGATAGTTCAGAGGTATAATTGAGGACTGGACTATACGTGTTAGTGGGCCATTAAAAAATCTTTTGATTTTATTCTGGGTGAAATGGAGAGCCATCAGAGGGCTAACACATAGGAATGGCATGATTTAACTTATTTTTTCTTATTTGTTGCTGTCGAGTTATAGATGTCCCTATTTTTCCCTATTGCTCTCCCCTGCCCTGTCCCCCCTACTCCCACAGTCAATCTCCCCGCCGTTGTCCATGCCCATGAGTCCTCTGTTCATGTTCCTTGGCTTACCTCTTCCCCTTCTTTCTCCTGTTATCCTCCTAGCCCCTCCTCTCTGGTCACTTTCAGTTCTTTGTTTCCAAGTTTCTGGTTCTGTTTTGCACATTTGTTTGTTTTGTAGATGATTTGGCTTATTTTTAAAAAGATTAATTCTGGCTACTGTGATGAAAATACACTACAAGAAGACAAGAGTGAAAGCAGGTATACCAACTGAGAGATGATAGAACTCTGATTTAGTGGCTTGATCAGCATGAAGGTAGTAAAAATCTTAAGAGTTCAGATTCTGCTTATTGAAGGTACAGCTGAAAGAATTTTCTGATGGAATAGAAAGGGAGGAGTCAAGGATAGCTATAGCTTTTGCCTGAGCAATTGGAGGAAAGGAATTATCCTTTCTAAAATGAAGAAGACTATGAAAAATAGCAAAGGGAGAAGATCAAGAGTTTGGTTTTAAACATTTTACTTTTGAGATAATCTAAGGAGTTAGACACCCCCAGGTGGAGATATCAATTACATTGTTGAATATAAAATTCCAAAGTATGTACAATTCTAGAATTTAAGGTAAAGGTCCATGCTGGTAATTAAGATTTAGGCCTTACAAATATACCTTCTTTAACACCATGAGAGTGGAAGAAAACCCATTGACAATGAATATGAATAGGAAATAGAAGTGATCCGAGAACGACATCTTAGGACGTACCATCTTTAGAGGTCAGGAAAATGAAAAACCAGAAAAGGAGACTGTACTCCTATATTATGTGATTTTCCCAGATGTATCAGTGCCCCCAAGTAATGAACACTTAAATTATTTCCATTATCGTTGTCATAATACTGCAGTGAATCTGTCATTGAGCCTTTTGGCAGACATTACTCTGGGATATATTTCTTGAGGTAGCATGGCTGGGTCTAAGTAAATGTGCCGTTTGAATTCTGATTTCCAATTACTATACCTGTGTACATCCTCATGAATTATGTCTTCCCATTTACTCCACATTTTTGTCAACACTATGTATTAAATTCTACAAATGTAATTTATTATTTTTATTGGTTAAAATACTGTTTTAAAAAGAGCAAGAAAATATACTAATGTGTTCACTGAGAACACTCTCCAGAAAAACGTTCACATGGATCAGATGAAATCTGTAACAGAATAGTTGACTATGAATTTAAACTACTTAATGAAATGACCACAACCCAGTGAGGGAAAACACAAAGATAAGAAGGCTACCAAGAGGAAATGATAAAACAAAGAGATGACATGAGTTGACACAATTCAATCAAGATCTAGAAGAACCATCACAGAATTAAGCCAGAATTAAAAAAGAAAATGTAGACATAGAGGATAGAAATGAAAACAGTGAATAACATTTTAAAAAGAAAGATAAAAACAATATAAATTGCAGTATGATACAAGGTCAACATACACATATCAACATCTCTGAAATGAATATATGATTTAAAATTGATAGCATGTTAATATTCCATCATTAACTAAAGGATCCTTTAATAGTACACAAAATAGTGGTGTGTTCTGTGATTGTTGGCAACTTAGATTCAATGAAATATGGGAATAGATGGGTATTATGTGGGGATGGAAGTAGATGGGTTTAGGGAGGGAGGAGAGCTATCAGTATATCTTTTGAAATGTGAAAACATTACTAATTCAAAACAAACAAGAAAAGATAAATGTTTTGAAGGGAAATCTAAAATTTAAAAGTAAATCCACCCTGGCTGGGTGGCTCATTTGGTTGGAACACTGTCCCATACACCAAAGGTAGCAGGTTTGATCCCAGACAGGGCACCTACCTAGGTTGTGGTTTCGATCCCTTGTTGGGACCCATATTGCAGACAGCCAATCAATGTTTCCCTTTCACATCGATAAGCACATTTTCAGGTGAGAATTTAAAAACGTAAATCCAAAATCCATCAAAATACATTTAAAAGTTGAATTTAAAAGAAGTTATGTAATACTACAAGGCTACTACTAATGTTTGCTTAGGTTTTCTCTGCTAATCAGTAATTTATCCTCAAACTCCACCAAACCTATAGAACTCTAAATACAGGCAGACCTTATCAGATCTCTGTTGGTTCCATTTTTTCCTGGATGAAATCCCTCCTTGAAGCCTGCCTTCTACGCACTCCAGTCTGCATTGGTTGCTCTGGACTTGATGCCTAGCTGCTATTCCTGCTGCTTCCTTTCTTCATCATGCTCTAATTTCCCTTCAACTCGTCACCTGCAGCCCATTCACTTTCTTTTTCTTGATTTACTTTCTTGATTTTTGAGAGCTCTTTTCATTATATACATACCAATATTTGAGACTTCTTACATCAGAAAAATGTACTTATTTTACCCTCTTCAGTCTATTTTCTCACTGTTGTTGACATTAAGTGAACTTGTAATTGTTTACTGAAGCTTTTTTATATCTGCATTAAAGTGCAGGTCGGCAAATTCTTACATCATCTCTTCAGGTTGTGGTTTTCCTGACTCTTGATTAAATGAGTGATTTTCTATTTGTACCTGGACATTTTAGTATTATGAGACTGGAATTTATTTATGTAGCTTTTGTTTTAACTGTCCCCTTCTCAGCTACCCACCTGGGAAAGGGAAAACATTGCCTCATTACTGCCCATTGGGGATTGAAGTCCAGGTTTCCTATTTGGCCTCTTTTGATACCACTTTAGTAGTGAGATGGAGGAGAGAGGATTTAGTACCTCATTATAGCCTGGCAAGTATGAAACTCTTGCTTCTCCACAACTAGAGGGTGTTGGGTGGGACCACAAATGTAATGTGGTGATTCACTGGAGTAAGACAGTTATTGTCTAAAGCTTTTTAATCTTGATAACCTTTCTTGATTCTTTGGCTAGAGAGAAAAGACTTCTGTTGAGACTTATTTTCTCAATGCCCTTTGACATGTCTGGGTTGCCAGCTCATTAACACACATTCTGGGACACAAGAGGCTAAAAAGAAACACAAGGAACTTGTTTCTGTGTCATTCCGCGGGTCCTGAGATTCCTAGCCAAGTCTGTCTAATCTTCACCTTTCATCAGCTTGTTTGTTTGATATATAATACTCATAATTAATACTCGCTATTTTTAGCTATACTTAGCAGGAGGAATAGTAAAAAATGTCTATGTCAATTTTGTATAAGCAGGTTCTACGCACACTCTTAAATGATATAATGGCTAGGAGAATTTTAAGTCTCTTTTTCTTTCTAGGCGACATCAACTTTTATCTTACAGCATTGTCTTTTTAAGTTCTTAATATGAAAACCTATAAATGTCGAGGAAAATAGAGAAAATAATATTCAGTTGGATTTAACTGTTTTAACAATAATTTTATATTACCTTAAATTACAGAATTTCACCTTTAAATACATTCTTGTGCATTTTGACAATTTATGATGTGTCTTTGTGTGGTTTTCACTTATTTTACGTAGTTTGTTGAACTTTTGGGTGTATACACTAAAAGTTTTCATCAAGTGTGGGGAGTTATTGGCCATTATTTTTTCAGACATTCATTCTTACCTTTCTCTCCTTACCTTCTGGGACTCCCAGTGTGCGTATGTTGGTACTCATTGCTGTCCCAAAGATCTCTGAGGTTTTCTTTATTTTTCCTCCCGTTTTGTTCGTAGTTTCTCAGCCTGGATAATCTCAGTTGACCTATCTTCATGTTTGTTGATTTTTTTCTTATGTCTGTTGAAATATGTTTTCAAGTCCTTTTAGGGACTTTTTCTTTTTTTCCAGCTTTTATACTTTTCAACCCCAGAATGTCTATTTCATCTTTTTTATAATTTATATATCTATTGATATTCTCAGTTTGCTGAGACATCATTTTCATGATGTTCTCCTTTAGTTCTTATGAAGATAATTAAAATAGCTCATTTAAATTCTTTGTCTAGTAAGTCTGATTCCTCGGTGACAGTTTAATTAATTGCTTCCTTTCCTGTGTTTGCACAATACTTTCTTGGGGTTTTTTTGTTTTTTTTTTTTGCATACCTCAATGTTTTGTTGAAAATTGGACATTTTAAAATAAATAATATGTCAACTCTGAAAATCAGATTTTCACCCATCCCCAGGATTTGTTGTCATTGCTGCTTGTAGTTTGGGTGTTTACTTTTTGGAACTAACTCTTTAAAATTTATATCTTTGTCTTGTGTGGCCACTGAATTCTCTATTTGGTTAACTTTGTAGTCAACTAATGACTGGACAGATTTCCTTGAATGCCTGGAACCAGCAAGTCTCCTTGTCTCCCTATATTTGCCAAGGGACTCAGTGTGTTTCTTGGGGTACCCCTTTCAACGCTCAAGCAGGGAATTTTACAGCTTTGTGTTACCCTGCTCTTTCTGTTTATTCTGAGCCTCACAGCCTCAAGTGAGAGCTTAGGTCCTTCTCAGTTCTTTGCTGGCCATGTGCACAGCCGTGGGTGTTGCTTCCCAGATTGCCATAAATATGTGGGAGCTTTTTAAAGCCCCTATTGGTATTTCATGCTCCAGCATGTCCTTTAAAAGTTTTGGGGGTAGCTTATAATTTTCCCCAATTGTTACCATTCTCACAGTCAGCTGGGAAGCTGACCAATTGCCTCTAATATTTTTCCAACAAACAGCCCTTGGGAAAAGGGTATTTCCATGGGAGAAGCTCTGAGTCAAGTCAAATGAGAGTCTTGGCAAATGGAACAACCAAACAGGTCACATAATAATAGTTCTCTGGTAAAAAGAGGGTTTTAGGGGCTTCAGCCACTTTGGTCACTGTCAGGCTGGGCCACAGGTTTTAACTGTGACTGTGGATTGTTGGTTTGCAAGCCTACGGTGGAGCTGGAGGTGGAGGAATGGAAATAGAGCAAGTTAAAATACCACAAAGTTTACTGTTCTTAACAAGATTCAGCTGATTTTATTGAGCAATGTTTCCAGATTGTTGAAAGCCTTTGTTTAATTTCCAGAGTTCTGAAAAAGTTGTTTTTGACGTTCTTTTTGCCAGATTTTTGTTGCATTTATGAAAGAGAATTTTTGGAGATTCTTACTCTTACATTTTTGCTGGTGTCTGGTTATTTTGTCTTTTAATTCCCTTTAATCCCAGAGTAATTCTTACCTCTACTCCATCCTTATTTTTAAAATATTTATGTTGAAATAACTTAAGACTCATAAGAGTTTGCAAAATTAGTAAAGAAAAGTTACCATGCACCCTTTTCCAGCTTTCCCCATTGGTTACATCTTACATAACCCTAGCACAAATTCAAAATGAAAAAAATAGCATTCTGCTGTCTTAACTGCAGACCTTACTGGAATGTCACCAGTTTTTACATGCACTTTTTTTCCTTTGGTGTACACTAATTCGAAATTTTATGACATGAAGAAATTTGTGTATAACCAGTATTATAATCACAATATGGAACTATTTGATTACCACAAAGTCATTCTTTTATAATCACACTCTTCCCCAACCCTGATGTCTTGCCACTTAGCTATTCTTCAATAACTTTGTCATTTTGAGAGTTTTACGTAAATGGAATCTCATAATTATTATATTTATTACATGTATTTTTGATATATAATCGGTATATATATGTGTGTGTGTGTGTATATATATATATATATATAATACAGTAATCTAATGACACTGGCTTATATTCAGTCAACATAGTACTTTTGGGTTCCATCCAAGTTGTAGTGCGTATAAATAGTCCTTTTTTGAGTGTACAGTGTTGCATTGTGGGGATAGGCCAGAATTTATCTCTTTGCTTACTGAAACATATTGGGATGGTTGCTGGTTTGGGGCTATTAAAAATAAAGCTGCAATGAACATGCAAGTACCCCTTTCTCAGTATACATTTTCATTTCTCTAGGATAAATCCCAAGAATGTATTTGCTGAGTTGCGTATATTTTTAATTTTATAAAAAACTTCCAAACTGTTGTCCAGAGTGGCTGAACCATTTTAAACTCCCACCTGTAACATTTGCAATCCTTTTGTCTTACAGCCTCACTAAATAAACTCATTCATTAGTCCTAGGATCTCCTTTCTTAGATCTGGTTGCTCCGTTACCCTTTTGTGCACTTGGTGTTATAAGGTTTTTAAATTTTACTTTTACCATTCTGATAGGCGTGTGGCAGGATATTATCAAGGCCTTAATTTACATGTCTCTAATGGCTAATGGTGTTGAACATTTTTTCATAGGCTCATTTCACATCTGAAAATTCTCTTTAGTAAAGTGCCTTCCTTAATTCATGTCTTGTGCCCATTTTCTAATGGTATTGTGTGTTTTCTTAGTAGTGAGTTTACAGAGTTCTTTACATATTTTGGATGAAATTCCTTTTTCAGATAGGTGTTTTGGTGGATTTTTTTTTTTTACCATCTTAACCATTTTGAAATGTACAATTCAAAGCCATTAAGCATATTTACACTATTGTGCAGCCAATCTCCAGATCCATCCTGTGAACTGCAACTCTATATCCATAATTCAAGAATACCTCATTTTCTTTTCCTTGAGACTCTGAGAACCACCATTCTACTTTCTTTTTCAGTAACCTTGATTACTCTTGGTTCCTCATATAAGTGGAATCACGCAGTATTTGTCCTTTTGAGATCAACTGATTTCATTCAGCACAATGTCTTCAAGGTACATCCTATCCTGTTAGATATGTTTTGCATATATTTTCTTTCAGCCTGTGCCTAGTCTTTTCAACCTCTTAAAATGGGCCTTAGCAAAGCAAAAGTTTTAAATATTTAAACTCCATTTATCACTTTTTTCTTTTATGGACTGTGTCTTTGCTGTCATGTCTAAGAATTCTTCACCTAAGTCTAAGTTTTCTTCTGTATTTTCTTATATAAGTTTTACAGTTTTGCATTTAGATTTAGATTCATGTTGAGTTCATTTTTGTTTATGGTATGAGGTTTAGGTGGTTGTTAAATTTTTGCCTATGGAAGTTTACTTTTGGCCTTGAACGTAAGGGGTATTGTTTTGTTTTGTTTTTGACATCCTGAATTTTCAGCAATAGTAATATAAGTAAGTAAACCTTTGCAGCTATTAAATGAAATATTTTACTTGTAAAATGTTTAAGAAGAATTTGTAATGCCATGAATGAATTATTCTTATTAAACTAAAAAAATAGGATATACATTTTTAAACACTGCATTTGTAACTACTTTAGATGCCAGGAGTATCTCTCATAAAATATACTGGAAAATTATAAGAGTGGTGCCTCTGGGTAGAAGGCTGGTTGTGGTAAGTGGAGGGAAATTATTTTTAATTTGTATCCTTTTGCGTATTAGCCATGTGCATGAGTTTCCAGTTTTATAAGAAATAGTTATAAAGAAACTACGTATGAAATATGAATACAATTGTAATCAATAAAAACACCTAAGACAACATAGGCATTAAGGAATTCTAGGAGGAAAATGCACAACATAATGAAAATTAGTTGTTTTTTTTGATGATGTGGCTTTGATTTTTTAAAAATATACTTGGTTTTCTAAGCAAATTTTATTATGACTTATAAAAACGTGATTGGTTAGGGCAAAGAGGGGATTTTTTTGGTGTGTTTTTAATTTTAAGAGAAAGTTTATTTAGAAAGGTAATAGAAATGAGCCAGCTGGGCCATGTAGGCTCAGGAAACAAGCTACAGGAGCAAAAGAACGGCCCTGGGAGCTTGGGAGAGGGAAGGCAAAGGTAACGCACCTGGGGGAAGAATAGGGACACTGGAAAGGCTGGCGTGCTCCCAAGAGGGAGAAGCTCCAAGGAGGGCATATTTTTAAAACTGCAATATCCTTTAAAACTTTAAAGCTCAACTTTTAGAACCATTAAATAGTTTTGCCATATTTTACAGAAAGAATCGGACAAATAACCATCCCCTGAGGTATTGCAGGTTAAGTCAGTTTTCCATTGTTTGCTACATTACCTTTGCTTTTGTGTTTCAGTGCCAAACCTAAGTCAGAAATCCACGTATCAATGGCCACTCCAGTCACTGTGTCCATGGAGACTGTGTCCAATCAAAATAATGATCAGCCCACCATTGCAGTTCCTCCCACTGCTCAGCAGCCTCCACCAACCATTCCAACCATGATTGCGGCAGCTAGTCCTCCATCACAACCAGCAGTTGCCCTCTCAACCAATCCTGGAGCAGTTCCCATCACTCCACCCATCACTACCATTGCTGCTGCTCCTCTGCCATCAGCAGCTGTGGGTGGCAATCCCTCCTCAATTTTGGTCCCTCCTGTGCCTGAGATAAAAGTTAAAGAAGAAGTGGAACCAATGGACATTATGAGGCCAGTTTCTGGTAAGTTCATTTATAGAATACTCCTTTTTATTTTATTTTTTTTTTAAGATTATTTATTTATTATTTATTTCTTTTCAGAGAGTGGGAGGGAGGAGAAAGAGAAGGAGAGAAACATCAGTGTGTGAGAGAAACATCCATCAGTTGCCTCTCATGTGCACCCCTACCGGGGACCAAACCCACAACCCAGGCATGTGCCCTGACCTGAAATCCAACTAGCAACCTTTTGCTTTCCAGGATGACGCCCAACCAACCTAAGGCAACCATATCAGGGCCAGAATACTCTTTATTGGTAGTTACTTCTTCCCCTTTTCCTAAGTCTCCTGAGAGCCAAAACTCTCTCTCCTGAGAAACACCGACTCCTCCATTCCCATTTTAAATTTGCATTTTATTAGTTTTTTATAAATGGAAGCTCCTTTTGAAAACTAAAACCGTTTTTGCTGGTTTTATAATTAATTTTATTTCTAACCAAAATCATGAACAAGATTAATATTCCCCCAAGGATATTTATATGTCCTTTAATATAGCTTCTTTATAAGAGGGGTCAAGATACAATCATAGCTAAGTACTGATTATTTACAATTTATTCCTTGCCAATTTTTGTTACCTCATTATGCAATAAAGTAAGATTTATGTTGTTGAAAATACTCTTCTTGATAAACTTATATGCGATTAGTAAAATCTTTAAACTATTCTTTACCCCTTTTTCTCTTCTTGACTGTAAACTTCCAGTTCGTGAAAGGCAGGTCACTTTTTGTTGGCTTTTGGTTTTTTTTAAGAATTTATTGTGGATCCTGGTTTTTATAACTACAAAAGTGACATTCAGTGTAAGAAATTTATAAAATACAAAGTTAAAGTGGAAAAAACACAACTCCATCATCTGGGAGCTTACACTACAGCAAGGGTGACAAACAGTAAAACAGGGTTAGAATATGAGGGAAAGTTAGTGCTAAAACTGTGAGTTTTAAAAGACTTTTACAGGGAAGACCTACTGAGAAAGTGGTGTTCAAGTAAAACATTGAAGAGTTGAAGTTCTTAGAAAGGGAAAAGAGCATTTTAAACCAAGCGAGTACTAAGTGTAGGAGCCCTAAGATAACAGCATGCCTGGGGTGCTCACAGAAGAATAGTAGAGGCACAAGCAGATGGAGCTGAGTGCATGAGGAAGTGGTAGAAAACAAGGTCAGAGACACAGGGTCATGACTATGAGAGCTTATGGGCCATCGTGAGGAAATGGGCTTGTGGAGGTTGATGGGAGCTGTTGGAAGGTTTTGAGCCCACAAGGCACTTGAGGTTACTTTCATTTTTAACAGATCACTCTGGCTGCTATGTACAGAAAAGACTGTGGGAACAAGGATGGAATTGGAGAGACTTATTTAGAGGCTGTTGAATTAATTGCAGGGAACCATGAAGACTTCAACCAGGGTAGTAGCAACAGAAGTGGTATGAAGCGGCTGGATTTTAGATAACATTTTTAAAGGAGAGTGGAGAGGAATTCTTTCAAGATCGGTTGTTGAGTGTGCAAAGCAGCATCAAATCAGGGCCAATGACAACATTTTCGGGTTAGTAACTGGAAGCATGGAGTTGCCATCAGCTGAGATAGAGAAAGTTGTAGGAGGACCACATTTTATAGGGTGATAATAGGAATTAGTTTTTGATATGGTAAGTTTGAGTTATCTGTTAGACTTCCAGATAGAGACGTCAGGTAGGTAGTTGGATCTCTATGAGCCTGGCTTTGGGAATAGAAAATGAAGTTGCAGACATAAATTAGGAGTTGTCACTGTATCCATTAATTACATTTAAAGCCATGGGCCTGAATAAGATCACTTTTTGAGGAGGGAGAGGAAGCAGAAGCAAGGCAAAGGAAACTGAATAAGGGGGCCAGAGTTGCAAAAATAAAATTTGGAGTATGTGATGTCCTGGAAAACCAGGACAAAAATATTTCAGGCAAAAGGAAGTAATTGGCTGGATCACATGCTGTTGAAAGCTCAGTTAAGATAAGAACTCGTGCCTTGACCATTTGGCTCACTTGGTTGGGTGTCATCGTGCAGAGCAAAAGGTTTCTGGTTCAGTTCCCAGTCAGGGCATATGCCTGGGTTATGGATTTGGGTTTGGTCCCTGGTTGGGGAGCATATGAGAGGCAACTGATCTATGTTTTGTTCCCTCTCTTTCTTCCTCCCTTCTCCACTCTCTAAAATAAAAAAGACTCATAGATGGACCTAGAGGGTATTATGCTAAGTGAAATAAGTCAAAGAAAGAGAAATGTCATATGATTTCACTTACATGTGGAATCTAAGGAACAATATGAACAAAAGAGAAACATTCATAGATACAGAGAACAGACCAGTGGTTGCCAGAGGGAAAGGGGTTGGAGGACTGAATGCAAAAGGTGAAGGGACTGAGAAGTACGGATTGGAGGTTACAAAATAATCATAGGGATATAAATTACAGCATAGGAAATATAGTCAGTAATGTTGTAATAACTATGTACAGTGCCAGTTGGGTACAGGAAATATCAGTGGGAACACTTTATAAAGTATATGCTTGTCTAGCCACTGTGCTATACCCCTGAAACTAAAACAAAATATTGAATGTAAAATGTAAAAATAAGGACTTGAGCAGTGATCATTGGATTTAGCAACATGGAGTTTGTGAAGATCTTGAGAAGAACAGTTTTACATAATGATATTGGTCAAAGTATGATTGGGAGTGAGTTCAAGAGAAAGCTTGGAGAGAAGCATTGGAGACAATGAGTATAAACAATACTTGAGGAATTTGATATAAAGGGAAAGAAAAAAAGGGCAATAGCTAAAGGGAAATGATGCCAAGAGCAAGTTATTTTATAAGATGGCACAAATAACAGTTTTCGTGTGGGAATGATCCAATAAAGGAAAGAATTGATGATGCCGGAAAAAGAAATGAGAATGCCTGGAGCAGTGTCTCAGGAGATAAGTGTGGGTGGGATCTGTTATGTACATGAAGGGAGAAAGGAAATGCATGGTTACAAGTAAGTAGGTAGGAATTTATGGACATTTTCTTCTAATTGCTCCTTTTTAAAAATATATATATAATTGAAAGCAAGGTCATCAGCTGAGAGCAAAACTGGCAAAGGAGATGCTGGAGGTGTGAGAAGGGAGAAGAGGGTGAAATGATCATGTGGGGAGGGAATGGACTTAGCAGATATGATAGGATTGTCCCACAGCAGTAAGGGCCTATGGAGGTTAGTGAGCATGTCAGCATGAGACAATCAGTGTTACTTTGTATCTTTTCTCTAGCAACATTCAGTTGCATAGGTGCAGACTACTTGGAGAGTTGGATTTAACCTGTTGTGCTTTTGTTGAGTACATTGAAATGAGAGAAGGGTCTGTGATTGAATAAAGTAAATTAAACTGATGGTAGAATTAAAACCCAGTGATAGGAGAGGGATAAGTGACAGCAAAACAACAGTAAGGTTAATGGATAATAGTTCCTAATGGGGACTAAGGATTGTTGAAGATGATTACTAAAGTGACCGGGAAATACATTTGGTTTTGGCTAGAGAATCAGATGCTGGAAATTGAGATGAGATGACAGTGTTTGGAGTAGGTGGCTAATGTAGGATAGAGGAAAAGCATGGTGCAAGTATATGGTAGAGTGAAAATCAGGGTTGAGTTAACTTTTATCATTATTTTTAAGTTCCCAGATGTATGATCCATACAAGCCCAAGTGAATGTTTCCTTCACCATTTATCTGGAGGCAGTGCACTGTGGCTGTTACATAGTACAGCTCTGAATCCAGACTGCCTTTGTCAGCTCCCACCTCTGCCACTTCGGACTTGCATGATTTGTGTCTTATCTTCTGATCTTTAAATTGGGGATAATAAAATAATGCCTACTAATTCAGATTATTTTATAAAAGGACTTGGAGAAAGACAAGTCTTTAAAGGAATTTGTTTGTTTTTAAACGAGGACAGTTTAACTTCTTCCTTTCTATTCTGTATGCCCTTTTTTTGGTATATTTTATTGAGTATGCTGTTATTAGTTGTCCCATTCCCCCCCCCCATCCCCTCTGCCGTGCACCCCATCCCATCATCCTCACACCTCTTAGTTCATGTCCATGGGTCATACATATCAGTTCTTTGGCTTCTCCATTTCCTATACTATTCTTCACCTCCCCCTGTCTATTTTCTACCTACATTTATGCTTCTTATTCCCTTTTCCACCATTCTTCCCCCCACACCTCCCCCTCCCCACTGATAACCCTCCATGTGATCTCCATTTCTGTGATTCGATTCTTATTCTAGTTGTTTGCTTAGAGTTTTTGCTTTTTTAGGTTCAGCTGTTGACAGTTGTGAGTTTGCTGTTATAGTTGTCCCATTTCCCCCCACTCTGTCCCCTCTGCCCTGCACCCCATCCCATCATCCCCACACCTCTTAGTTCATGTCCATGGGTCATACATATCAGTTCTTTGGCTTCTTAATTTCCTATACTATTCTTAGCCACCCCTGGCTATTTTTAAGATTATATGATTTAATAGGTTAACTTCTTGGAATTAATGCTCAAAGACTTGAAAAATAATGGCTTGAACATATAAGGTTTTATTGTCTCCTTTGAAGCAGATCCTGAGGGAGGCAGTCCACAAAATCATTAGGGATCCAGGCTCCAACCACTCATACAGTTTGATTCAAGATAGCTGCTAGAACTCTGTCACATCTCAGTTTCAGAGTCACAGTAAGAAGACAAGGAATTGAAAGCCATGTCTTCTTACCTTTTAAGATAAGTTCTTAGAAGTGCTGTGAAACACTGTATTTTTATTTCACATGGCCACACCTAACTGTCAAGGGAGCCTAGTAAGTACAGTGTTTCAGCTTAGTGACAGTGCGCCCATCTAAAAGTGGGGGTCCTCATGCTAAGGAAGGTGAAGATGCGAGATTTTAGGAAGCAATTGGCAGCCTCTGCCACGATTAGTGCTTAGCACAGTACTGGACACAAAGGAAAGTTCCATAAATGTTCCACTTTTCTACTTACTCATTCTCATTAAATCAGAGGAAATCAGGGGAAGCTTTCCAGTATGTGTGGGTTTTCATACACATGTGTGCTCTGTTTCCTATGACAGCAGTTCCTCCACTGGCTACCAGCACTATGTCACCATCTCTTGCATTGCTGGCTAACAACCTGTCCATGCCCACCAGTGACCTTCCACCTGGTGCCTCCCCAAGGAAAAAGCCTCGAAAGCAACAGCATGTAATTTCTACGGAAGAAGGGGATATGATGGAGACAAACAGCACTGATGATGAGAAGTCCACTGCCAAGAGTCTTCTGGTGAAGGCTGAGAAGCGCAAGTCTCCTCCCAAGGAGTATATTGGTAATGGTCATTTGTGCTGTCGTCATGTAAAGGTTCCCCTCTTCGGTCAGGGGTCAGCCCCTGAAGCTATTTACATAGTCAGATTTCACTTCTGACTCACTTATTGGAACTATACCTTGAGGATTGTGGCGAATATGTAATAATCTATTTAATGTTCTTTTTCTTTCCTTTTGAATAGATGAAGAAGGTGTGAGGTATGTTCCAGTGCGTCCAAGACCTCCCATTACTTTGCTCCGTCACTATCGGAACCCCTGGAAGGCTGCTTACCACCACTTTCAGCGATACAGTGATGTCCGGGTCAAAGGTTAGTTTCCCCAAGAAACATCTAGTGTTAATGAGTGACATTAGTCTTTCACTTGCCTGTGTGACAATTACAGTAAAATAGACAGATTCACAATTTTTCATTGCTAAAAAACCCTAAGTTTTTGTTTTAAAAACTTAGTGTTTAACTTAGACCAAAATATACATTTGAGTATAAAATTTGGAAAATTATCTTTTGCATGAGAAAGCTATGTGTACTTTATTGGAAACAGTCTAATGCATAAGTCACAACATTGTTTTTAGTAAAATTTATGTGTTACCAGCTCCTCGAGCGGTAGCAGGTGACCTCCTTAGCCCTCAGAGTAGTTGTAGAAGGAGCTCTACTACATTATTTGACATAATCCATAATAGGTCCTAGATGCTCAGATGTACACTCAGCATAAGCCCCAAGAAGTTTTATTTTTCAAAAGACCACCTTTTATTTAACATGTGTAACTCCTGGAATGGTCCAAGGCAAACCCTCCATAAATGATTTTGTTATTGTTTTGTTTTGTTTTTTGTTTCATTTTAATATACTTGATTGGTGATGCTATTACAGTTGTCCTCTTTTTTTCTCCCCTTTATTCCCCTCTGCCGTGTACCCCACACCACCAGCATCACCAGCATACATATAAGTTCTTTGGCTTCTCACTTTCCTATACTATTCTTAACCTACCTCTGTCTATTTTGTACCTACCATTTATGCTTCTTATTCCCTGTACCTTTTCCCCAGTTCTCTCCACTCCCTGCTGTAACCCTCCATGTGATCTCCATTTCTGTGATTCTGTTCCTGTTCTAGCAGTTTGCTTAGTTTGCTTTTTGTTTTTTGGGGTTTTTTTGGTTCAGTTGTTGATAGTTGTGTTTGTTGTCATTTTACTGTTCATATTTTTGATCATCTTTTTTTTCTTAGATTAGTCCCTTTAACATTTCATATAATAAGGGCTGGGTGATGATGAAGTCCTTTAACTTTACTTTGTCTGGGAAGCGCTTTATCTGCCCTTCCATTCTAAATGATAGCTTTGCGGGATAGAGTACTCTTGGATGTAGGTTCTCGTCTTTCATGACTTTGAATACTTCTTTCCAGCCCCTTCTTGCCTGT